>CM057157.1:27979276-28021731 GCA_029962745.1 Echinometra lucunter
ATGCATTCATGGCAGAAATCATTTTGAAGCCTTATTTGATCAGCAGTTTTTCTTCAATTTGGCAACACCAGTATTTCGTTTTGAATTTACACTTTTCTTATCAAATTTATGTATCTGAAATGAATAAAAATTGACAGAAAACATGTCGAGAAGTAAAAAAAAAAAAAAAGGTTGCCAATTTGCATGGAAAATAGTGATCTTGAACTTTCCATCGTAACGCCAATTTGATATACTACTCATTATTTCGAATCAAAATAATGGAAGATACTGCGGCAACCAAAAAGAGCATTGTGTGTAGAAATTTTGCTCTTCCTGCTTATAATATTACATTGGATATGTTTTTCAGGGCTCTACACTGTAAAAAAAAAAAATTGGTTAAAATCAATGGGTTGGTTTATATGAATCGACCAACTGCTGGTTAAAATAAAATCTCCATAATTATGTTTTACGTACAATTTTTTTTTTTAACCAACAGTTGGTCGGTTCATATAGTGACCAACCCAATAATTTTTAACCAACCTTTTTTAGCAGTGCATATAGCTGCATCAAAAGTTATTGGGCCAAAGCACATAATATGGACCATCTGGCACGAATACGTCAATGTATATGCTTATTATTCTGTTCCGGAGGAACAAGCATGAACGGTTGAGTCTGTTGTGTATGCTTGACTTTAAACAATGCCTTCAGATTCAGTACACCTAGAGAATGAAAAAAAAATTTCTATCAGTCAAAAAGGTCGAAAAAATAGGTATTTGACCAGGTGCTGACTGCGTACTATAATAATCTTTCAAATCATTTCCTTTTTGTGTGCTTTTAACTCTTTCACCACTTTGTTTGAAAGAAACAACAATCGAATGACACAGTCGACTTTGGTTACATGATTGTGTCATTTACGCTAAAACAATGTGTCAATCACAGATTTCAGTTTGTGGACAAATGACTAATGAAACAAACAATTAATGACGCAGACGACTTTTCTTGTGACACATTGCTCAATTTGGAAATCAAGGAATTCAGTATGTGAGAGGACGAGGGAAATGATTATCACTTGCTGCCGTGTATAAATAATGTCACTAATTTTCAAAAATGTAACTGAATTAGGATACTCCTGAAAACGCGATAAAAACAAAATCACAAAACTATGCAAACCTTAAGAATCTGTTAGGAGGTAGTGCAAATATATAATCACGGTATTAATCTTACTGTATACATAGATTCTGAAGTGCAAGCAGTAATTTCTTGAGAATGTTATATAGTTTGCGGGGTAAAACAAATGACGGAACCTTACCTGGGTTGAATGAGCCTCCGGATGGATTACCAGGCCCCACTATTGTTCCTCCGGGCGCTTTTGGGAGGAAGAGTAAACACAACGATTTTGCAAATTTTACATTTCAAATTTCAAATTTCAAATGCGTATTTATTCATTTCCAATAGAAATAAAAGAAATACAATGGTGTTACACAGGTATAATTACCGAAAACATGAAATATATAATACATACATATTCTTTTTTTTTTTCTTGAAAAGTAAGTACACGTAGAATCATAAAAAGATTTCTTAAATTCTGTGGAAATGGGGGATCCACTAAAAAGCAGTGCTTGTAATTTGTGGATCCCTCAGAAAAAAATCAAATTGCTTCAAATGTGCCTAAGAATACAGAAAACACGAAACAATAACAGAACAAGATAATGCAAGATAGTGCTGGTGCACACATAAAAAGAAAAAAAAATATCTCTATCATCAATTCACACTTTCCATGCATGAGCATGATGAGAAAAAAACTACCTTTCTCGCCACTTTCAAAAAGATCCCTTAAAAAGTGCTTTTCTCCTAAGTATTCTTATGTGATCTACTTCTTCCGATCCTGTACATTTTTAGTACTTTTTTGAAATATAGATTAATCACTTTGTAAGAGCCCTTGTACTTTTTGTCTTTACCGCCCCTAAATATGCAATCTTTTCAGTTTTATTTTATATTGTTTATAATCTGGGGAAATTTCCCTGCTCGGTTCGCTGCTGGGGTCATGCATCGTATTTTGGCAGTTTATAAATCTTTTATCGGTTATGTTTTTTTTTTTTCTTGATGTACGATTTTTCAATTTTGCTTCATTTCATTTTCCATATTCCTTTCTTCCTTCTCGCTGTTTTACATGCCTTTTTTATGAACCACCCTTTTTGTTGTCGACCGGCATTTTTAAACTAAAATATTGATCGCCGGGGGGGGGGGAGGGACTCTCCAAAATCCCCGTGGCCTATCCACCCCCGTACCCTGGAAATAAATCAGACCTGATGAACCGCAGACACTTCGGCCTTCAAAGCATAACTGTTTCTTTTTTTCTTTGTTTTGTTTCCTACTTCTATTTTTATTTTGTTTTTATTTTTTATTTTTTGTTTATTGAT
Organism: Echinometra lucunter; assembly: GCA_029962745.1. Taxonomy (NCBI): domain Eukaryota; kingdom Metazoa; phylum Echinodermata; class Echinoidea; order Camarodonta; family Echinometridae; genus Echinometra; species Echinometra lucunter. The sequence continues at coordinate 27,981,676 of CM057157.1, forward strand.
TGTGATAAATGGTCCCAGTAAGGAGCCCATGCTACACCTTGGTCCTGTTTCATAGAACTTATTAATAACAAGTTTCAATAACTGTTATAAGCTACTGAAATCCCTGCATCTGATTGGCTGAGAACAAATTTGTCATAGAAATGTGGCAGTTGTTACTATACTCGGATAACCAATTTCATATACGGGGCCCTTATCTAAATAATTATTGTTGAACGTTTGATGTTAATAGTTATACAATATATCCTACAAACACGTTGTGAAAACAAACATGGGCCCCGTAACACAAAGCGACTGATGTACGAATGATTTTCACGATTGACTGCACATAGCGATAAATGCAATCAATCGTAAAAATCAATCCTACGATCAATTGCTAAGCTTTGTGTTACGGGGACCTGGTGCCCAAACAAAATCATTTTACGCTTATAATCCAAATGTCGCTCCCACATTATATCACATTTCAGACGCACATAAAACGCAAATTTATTCAGACACACAAATAAACGAATTAACCCATAGCAGTACAGAGCTTTCTTGAGGTCTAAATTAATCATCTTCAATCCTCAAATTGGCAATACAAATCTTTTTTTTTTTCCATGTGTACGTAGCTTGAAAAAAATAATTATGGATATAACATAAACCAAATGAAATATGATTGTAAAATTGAATCAGAAATTGCTCATTTGAACACAGAAATAGTGATTATATTTTATTCACTGCATTGCCAATTTAAAGAGTTTAATGATTAGTTACACTTAAACTGCTCTAATTCGAGAACGCCAAACCATACAGTGATGGGAATGGGCTCAAATTCGGCAGTGCATTTTTCTCTTTCTGCCCATGTATGATATGTACTGCCCAACATTCTGGACCAACAGATACTGCAAAAGCGTCTCCTAAAGGTGACACTGTACCTCTATGGGTTAAAGAACTTCAAAACTGTAACGACTTAAGGATACATACCTGGTGCAGGTGCTGGTGTAGGTGCTGGTGCTCGCTCTGGTGGTGGAGGAGCTGTTTCTGTGTCACCTTGGAAAGCGTGCAGGAGAGATGATGGTAAATGTAATTATATAAGAAAGAAGACAGTATTTAAGAGCCACAAAAATATAAGTCCAAGGAACAAGCAGAATATTCTTCTTAATACACTGTTGGTCATAAAGGTGGAATAAAATGCTTTTGAATAAAGATATACAGTTTTCGGGGGGGGGGGTATTTGAATATCCAGGCGCAGACAAAATGATATTTGAGCGATTACATAATGTTTATTCTATTACACAGGTGACATCATAACATGAAAAGAATTGCATTACGTCATAATTTCTTTTGTTGTAGACAATATTGACAATAAAAGCCTATGCATATAATATTCCGTCCCTTTCCCTGATTTAGCACAGCGTATAAAAAGATTGCATTTTTTTCGAGTTCCTTCTTCTGTTTGCAATAAAAATCGGTAGAGACGTTCCTTGGACTGTGACTGGTCCAACGGCAAAAGCAACATGCGACAGAGTGGTAGCACTGCGGAAGGAGTGCCACAAGCAGACTGGCATCGCAGAAGTTCCAAGGTCATCAAGGAGTGCAGTCTCTAAGATCCTGAAACGTCAAGATGAGGCGGGAAATGTGCGGTCATGGAAATCTCCAGGACGTTCCAGATTGACAACAAGAAGAGATGACCGCCAACTGTTGAATCTCAGCGGAATAAACCGGAAGTTGCCGACGAGTCATCTTTGTCTCTTGTGGAGGAGATATCATTGGATCCCGGTTTCCCGGTCAACCGTTAATCGCAGATTGCTCTAACATGGTTACCGAGCACGGCGGTCAACCAAATGTCCACGCCTGTCTGTTCGCCACAGAGAAGCTCTTCTTCTTTGGGCTAGGGAGCACAGAAGGCTTCATCCAGGACATTGGCAAAATGTGGTCTTCACGGAAAAGAGCTGGTTCATCCTTGACCGACAGGATGGAAAACACCAAGTTCGTCGAATGGTCGAGGAAAACCTTCACGATGACTGTATCCACGAGACGACTCAAGGCGGAAGCGGCTCAGTGATGATATGGGCTGTCATCCATTATGGAGGCAAAATTCCACTGATGGTTCCGGACGGATAGGTCAACGCCGCCGCCTACAGGAATATCTTGGAGCTCTACTACCTTCCATAAGCAAGATGAGTATGGACACAATTTCCGACTGCAGGACGACAACGATAGACCGCACGAAACTGCTACAGTAAGGGAATTCCTGGAAGCAGAGGGCGTCGTGCAGTGCCATGGTCACCTTGTTCCTCGGATATGAACCCCATAGTTCGTGCATGGGCTGCCCTTGGTCGAGCCATCATCGACAGGGAGGTCATTCCTCAAAGTCTGCTGGAGTTGGAAGATACTCTGATGGAAAAATTGCGCGCTACACCTGTTGACGTGATCAACAACCTAGTGGACAGCATGGCACGATGTCTGCATGCGCTGGTTCGTTGCGAGGGGTGGACATACCTGATACTAGTGACTGAGTAAGAACAATGACTCCATTTTGATGCAAATTCGTCCATGCAATCACAAAAAATAAATCATCTGGAAAACTAACAGAGGCTGAAATCAATTATCTTATAATCCTTAATTTACTGTGTATTGTCGTCATTGTTGTTCTATGCTCATGACATCCATCGCTCAGGACATAATCTTGTTAAAAATCACTGTCAAATGTGTGTAAGAGGCAGAATAATAAAGTAAAGTGGTTATCGTGCATCATACACGCCATTTTCAAATCATATTGATAAAATTATGCTGTGAAAATTTGGTGAAAAAAATATTCCACCTTAACTGTTTACGACCAACAGTGTAAATGAATATATCACATAACACAGAATTTTCGTGCCGCCACTAACCTCATCTGTGGAAAATATCTAAAATGTTTCTAGAACAATGAAAAAAAACCAACAATCACAACACACACCCACACCCTCACCTTCATGATATGCGCGCACATGCACATAGCCTTCCACACACGCACCCTCACCCTATTTTGCTTGAATGATAAAATAGATCAAAGTGGGGCACCGTGGCCCTACCCCCCCCCCCGCGCTGTCCCTGTTTTAGAATGATAATAATCACGCAGACACACACATTATGCACACCCTAACACGCCCACTACTATAGATTATATTTTGCTTAAATAATTGCATGAATATTCACTTTTTCAATTTAAGTCATTAGATATGAAAGTATTCAAGTGTGATTTTCAAAATGATTTGTTCACATGTAATTCGGAGCACTTTAAGCGTCCACTTATGCGACAGGGTTGAATATTTTCATGTCCTTTTACAGAAAGGGTCATTTTGAATGCGCTATTAATTACGAGCGTTAATGTAGCCGAATGATGCAATTAGCGATATCGAACCCAGGATCTGCCACATGAGAGGCAAGCGCCTTCACCACTAAACCACGATGCTCCCACAATTGATAATTTTTTTTTCATAAAAGTGTGAAAGCTGGCATGTTGATCATAGGATTTCTGATGCAGAATAAATTTAAATGAACCTCTTTTTGCACATTTGAGCAAAGTTGGCCATTTTGTCATAATGCATAGGAAGTTGAGATGACCTGACTTTGACAATACGCTGATGTATATGGGATGACCCTTTATCTGAAAAAAGAAATGGCAACCTACACACCAGTCCGCACCGTTAGACCCGGAAAGATTACACAATACATTATTAACTTTTAAATAGTTGTAATAAAATCATTTACGAATAGAAGGAAAAAACTTTGAGCAGAAAAGCTGTTGAGAATGATGACGTCATTCTCAAATTGCACATCAGGGGTTGTGCCAGTCGCTGACGCAGGCTAACATCTCAGCAAATCAAGCCAAGTGTGCAAAAGGCATTAAACCAGAGTTGCCTCTCTAGGTGCTATATCTTCTTAAGAATGTTGAATTGATTCTTACCTGTGTCAGGGGCAGGAGGAGGGGCACCTAAGACGAAAGTACCTCCAGATGGGTTACCAGGTCCGACGATGACACCCTTTGGTACTGAAATCGACAGAATAAACGTCATCTACTCATCACAGATATTTACAAAAAGTGACAAACTGTTTTAAACACAACAAAAAAAGTAACTCCCCCCTAATTCAAAATATCATATCTTTTTAACGAAAAAATTTTGAGCAAAATATCTTGGCACGAGTGTTCCTACAATTATTGACTAACTTCTGTGTGAAAATGAGATTGATCCGTCAAGTCACGCATGAGTGAGCAAACAGTAAAGGTAAAAATGTCACTTTTCAAAAGTCACAAGAGTCATTTTGGGGGTCTGTGAAACAAACCTTTGGCGAATTTGAATTCTTCCATTGTTTGACCCAGTCATGCCTATCCCTGACACTTTTCATGTTCATCGCAGTTGGGTGAACATAATTTTTTTGAGGAAAATGATGCTCAGCTCTCCTAAATCTACAAAATCCATTCAGTTTGTGGAAACATTGGCATCAACCAACATGAGTCAGCACATTATGTGAAAATAACGGGTAGTCGTTTTCCGGCAATAAACGGTATATTTATAGCATTTCTTGCTTCATCGTTAAAAAATTTTGTCACTCAACCATGGGACAACCTCGAAAAACACCAGCAGCACTTAAACACCAGAAAAATCTTGTTTCACAAATCCCCCAAAATGACTCTTGTGACTTTTGAAAAGTGACATTTGTTTTTGTCATATTCTCTTTAAAGTATGTTTTTCTCACATAAATAACTGTTGCTACCTCAATCACCGCTTTTTCGAAAGTTTAAAGCCTCATAACGGTCAGCATTTTATGTTAATGAACTGTGTAATTATTTGTCTTCTTTTTTTTCTTCTTCTGCTTCTTCATCTTTTCTTACTATCATTATTATCCTCATCATCATTAATATTATTGATATCATTATTATTATTATTATTATTATTATTATTATTATTATTATTATTATTATTATTATTATTTTTATTTTTATTTTTATTATTATTGTTGTTGTTGTTGTTGTTGTTGTTGTTAATATTATTATTATCATTATTAATTATCATCATCATGATCATCATCACCACCATCATTATCATTATAAAGAAAACTCACGTGGTGCAGGTGTTGTTGTCTGTGGACGTTCTCGCTGTGGTGGTGGAGGCTGTGTTTCTGAAATCGCCTGTGAAAGCGAGCGTGGAGGAAGAACGATATTATTAATTAAAATCTAAATGATTAAGCTCTGTGTTTACTAAACAGGCGCACATCATTAGATAAACCTGGGGGTGTTTCATAAAGACTAAGATTGACTCAAATCGCTCTTAACCATGGCGGGTCATTCACGCAACTGTTTGCTTTCACTATCGGTCTCTTAAGGGATGCGCAAATGATTGTCACAAATTTGAATGATATACATTGTTTTCTCCATCAATGAACTACAAGAAATTGTCAATTCTGCAGATTTTTGACCACTTACCACCGGCCGTAAATCCACTTTGAGGAGTGGGGGGGGGGATGATCGACTTTTTTGCTGATGTTTTTTCTGTCGAACTCACACTTAAGTATAGACACACGCCCTCACCCACCTGCACAGACCCCCTTACACACATTAATTTTTAATTTTTATCTTGCGAGCGAGCGAGCCAAAATTACCCCTTTTTTGGTTTTCAATCGCATTTTCAAATGAAAATGCTAAAATATGATGAGCTAGCGAGCCAAAATAAGCGCTTTTTCTGGTTTTAAATCGCATTTTCATATAGAAATTCTAAAATATGATGAGCGAGCGAAGCGAGCGAGCCAAAAATAAGCGCTTTTCTGGTTTTAAATCGCATTTTCAAATAGAAATTCTAAAATATGATGGTTGTTTATGACAGATCATTAAAAATTGTATTAACCGATTAATTCAAATATCATTTCTTCCTTAAAAAGTGGGGGGATATTTGTTCACGCCACCCCCCCCCCCCCAAAAAAGTGGGGGGGATATATCCCCCATCCCCCCGGGATTTACGCCAATGGCACTTACTGTCGGTGAAATCGGGGTATTAATAACGCAGGTAAACGGCACAATAGAGTTTGCTTCCCTTGAAGCTTTCCTTCTCAAGATGGTTGAATTGATTCTTACCTGTATCAGGGGCAGGAGGAGGGGCACCTAAGACGAAAGTACCTCCAGATGGGTTACCAGGTCCGACGATGACACCCTTTGGTACTGAAATCGACAGAATAAACGTCATCTACTCATCACAGATATTTACAAAAAGTGACAAACTGTTTTAAACACAACAAAAAAAGTAACTCCCCCCTAATTCAAAATATCATATCTTTTTAACGAAAAAATTTTGAGCAAAATATCTTGGCACGAGTGTTCCTACAATTATTGACTAACTTCTGTGTGAAAATGAGATTGATCCGTCAAGTCACGCATGAGTGAGCAAACAGTAAAGGTAAAATGTCACTTTTCAAAGTCACAAGAGTCATTTTGGGGGTCTGTGAAACAAACCTTTGGCGAATTTGAATTCTTCCATTGTTTGACCCAGTCCTGCCTATCCCTGACACTTTTCATGTTCATCGCAGTTGGGTGAACATAATTTTTTTGAGGAAAATGATGCTCAGCTCTCCTAAATCTACAAAATCCATTCAGTTTGTGGAAACATTGGCATCAACCAACATGAGTCAGCACATTATGTGAAAATAAGTCGTTTTCCGGCAATAAACGGTATATTTATAGCATTTCTTGCTTCATCGTTAAAAAAATTTGTCACTCAACCATGGGACAACCTCGAAAAACACCAGCAGCACTTAAACACCAGAAAAATCTTGTTTCACAAATCCCCCAAAATGACTCTTGTGACTTTTGAAAAGTGACATTTGTTTTTGTCATATTCTCTTTAAAGTATGTTTTTCTCACATAAATAACTGTTGCTACCTCAATCACCGCTTTTTCGAAAGTTTAAAGCCTCATAACGGTCAACATTTTATGTTAATGAACTGTGTAATTATTTGTCTTCTTTTTTTTCTTCTTCTGCTTCTTCATCTTTTCTTACTATCATTATTATCCTCATCATCATTAATATTATTGATATCATTATTATTATTATTATTATTATTATTATTATTATTATTATTATTATTATTATTTTTATTATTATTATTATTGTTGTTGTTGTTGTTGTTGTTAATATTATTATTATCATTATTAATTATCATCATCATGATCATCATCACCACCATCATTATCATTATAAAGAAACTCACGTGGTGCAGGTGTTGTTGTCTGTGGACGTTCTCGCTGTGGTGGTGGAGGCTGTGTTTCTGAATCGCCTGTGAAAGCGAGCGTGGAGGAAGAACGATATTATTAATTAAAATCTAAATGATTAAGCTCTGTGTTTACTAAACAGGCGCACATCATTAGATAAACCTGGGGGTGTTTCATAAAGACTAAGATTGACTCAAATCGCTCTTAACCATGGCGGGTCATTCACGCAACTGTTTGCTTTCACTATCGGTCTCTTAAGGGATGCGCAAATGATTGTCACAAATTTGAATGATATACATTGTTTTCTCCATCAATGAACTACAAGAAATTGTCAATTCTGCAGATTTTTGACCATGATTAGCAAATCCTTTGAGAGATCCATGGTGAAAGAAAACAGTGGCATGAATGGCCAGCCATAGTTAAGTGCGATTTTAGTAAATCTTAGTCTTTGTGAAACACCCCCTGTTTGAATATCGACATAACTGTTCGTTCCATCCCATGAATCTATTTATAATCAGTAGTCACGCAGGGACTGAATTTTCAACATAATTTCTACATTCGTTCAGCGCAACATCCAGTCTCCAACACTGTAAAAAAAATATTGGGTAAAATTTTAACCAGAACGAGGGTAATTACATGTCCAACCAACTTTGGGGCAATATTTTACCAAATGCGTGAAGCATATTGTTTAGTTAGAGTAAAAAAAAACCAAAAAACAGTAATTACTTTAGAATGGGCAAAATTTCAATCAAACTGGATAAAAAGAAATACCCAAAGAAATGCCCAAAGTTGGTTAGGCACATAATTACCAAATGCGGGAAGCATATTGTTCAGTTAGGGTAAAAATAGCAGTAATTACTTTAGAATGGGCAAAATTTCCATCAAATTGAATAAAATAAATGCCCAAAGAAATGTCCAAACTTGGTTGGACACATAATTACCTCATGGCACATTTTACCCAATATTTTTAGCGTGAACATGGAGAAGATCAATATCAACAGATTTAGTAAATGTGCTATAATTTTAAATGGCCTATATATTCATATCAAACTACAATCAACTGCAGGGCAAGAATCACATTCAGTTTGGTATTTCAATTTCAGTCGTTTGCAGGATAGATCTTCTCATCGGAATTTCAGAATAACTATTTAAAATAACAACTTTGCACTGCCTGACGTTCAAAATCGACAGCAAGAGAGGATTTTGTCTATTAAAAAGGTATGTCATGTTTCACCCAAATCCGATTTGTCCTTCATAGTGGCTGGTGGAGAGTTTGTATTTTACCTTTTTTGTGCACAGCCATAGCCGAAAGTTCGTTATTCCGAAGGTTCGTTTATTCTGAAGGCTCGTTATTCCGAAGGTTCGTTAGTCCGAAAATGAAACAAGGTTCGTTTTTCCGAAGGTTCGTTAGTTTATTAGTTATTTTCGGACTAACGAACCTTATTTCACTTTCGGACTATCGACCCTTCGGAATAACGAACCTCATTTCATTTTCGGATTAACCTTCGGAAAAACGAACTATATTTCATTTCGGACTAACGAACATCTACATGATCTAGGTATACGCAATTTGCGTGTTTCGGAATAACGAACCTTATTTCACTTTCGGACTATCGACCCTTCGGAATAACGAACCTCATTTCATTTTCGGATTAACCTTCGGAAAAACGAACTATATTTCATTTTCGGACTAACGAACATCTACATGATCTAGGTATACGCAATTTGCGTGTTTCGGAATAACGAACCTTGGGAATAATGAACCTTCGGAATAATGAACCTTCAGAATAACGAACCTTCGGAATAAAGAACATCACCCGTTGTGGTAACATGTAGTTAATTAGTTTAGATTAGCAGTGAACCATTTGATAGGCCCACCGGAGCTGTCAGTGAGAGTCTGCAGCTCATGCGCATATAATGATTCCATAATGTCTGGTGAGGCTATTGTTCATGTTTGCACCCTATATCAGTACAAACAAAAAAAAATCTTACCTCGATCAGGAGGGCGTTCCGTTCCTCCAGGCGCTGTAAGATACAAAGTAGAGGTTATGCACAGTCTACACTGACATTTGACTGATTATAATAATGATGGCTTCTTATAAAGCATGCAAATACAAATTTATACAAATACAGAGAAGGTGCAAGAAATTATACTACATTAACATAAAATACAAAATTATCAATATAATAATGATTCAAGAAACAAGGAAAAATTATGAACAAAGGAATTGTCCCTTATTTCATGCACTTGAAATCGCTTTCTGATTAACCAAAAATCGAAAAAAAAAAATCGAAAGATATGTTTTGTTGTTCGTTTGTTTGTGGGTTTTTTTCTTTTATTTTCAGAAAAGTGGAAATCCACATATTCATATACATACCGTCGAAGAGATCTGGATCGGGTGTTGGCTCTACGGATAACGACAAAGAGAAAACAGCGTTAATCAGATGTAGTATCAGTAGTAGTAGTAGTAGTAGTAGTAGTAGTAGTAGTAGTAGTAGTAGTAGTAGTAGTAGTAGTAGTGGTGGTAGAGGTAGTAGTGGTAGTAGTAGTAGTGGTAGTAGTTGTAGTATTTTCAGAAGAAGTGGTATATAGTTGTTATTCTATTGTTATTATTGTTGTTGTTGTTGCTGTTGTAGAATTAGTAGGAGTACTATCACAATAGTAGTATCATTCTAACCAGTCCTATAGATAATTCCCTTTTCGAAACTTACCTGGTACGTTTGCCGGTGGAGTCGGTTCAACGTAATTTTCTCCTTCAACAGGATCTTCGAAAATAAAATTGAACAAAATATTGTTGAGATTTAAAAATCATGTCATTCGACATGGGTGGAAATACTGGGGGCCCCCCCCCCCCACCGCAAGATTTTCCGGGTTGGGAACACAATATCAAATGCCCCTATCCCCTTCGATTGCAAGTTTACAGTCGACAGATGGAATTTTCCACTAAAAAGACACGAGAGAAAAAAAATGATACTTTTTTTTTCTTTATTTTTTTTCAGCTGTGTTGCTTGTTTAGGATTTGTTGGTGTGTCCCTTCATGCTTCAACACATGTTTCCGCCCATGATACTGGAATATACTTGAGAAGATAGTATACATGCACAGAAAAAATATATACATCTGCATAAAATTCACCTATATTATTAATCTATTGTATGTAATATTATTGATGATATATTTACTAAAACGATACCGATTTAGTTTAAGGAGATGCTCAAACGGAAAACTTGAAACCAATTATCAGAATATTCTTTCGCAATCCAGGTGAAAAGAGAAGCTCGTTATGCTGAATGATATCTCTAAAAGCAAGAAGACGAAAGGAAATGAAATTCCCAAATACTCACCAATTTGCGGGACAACTGCATACATTGCAAAGAAAGAAAACCAAAAAATTAAATTACCAACATCTCAATCTATCGTCTGCCATTTTACACAAGAGTATACATCTCAACTCCCTGGGGAGCGTTCCGACCAGGAGCCATTTTACAAGCGCACACATGCCAGTCTAACTACATTGACATGAATTTTCGCATCCTTCAAAGGCCCATCTAACACCTGCGTGGAGAGTGGTATATGTGGATTAATGTCTTGCCAAAAGACTTCAGTACCAGACTGGAATTCGAACCCCATCCCTTTGGGTTAGAGTCAATTGAGTGAACCACTACACCACGACATATCGACGTAATACGAACACAAACTAGTAGGAGTTTTTTCAGATAAATAATGAAAAATTTATTGAAAATGAATTCCCTGTATGAGCTAAAGAATGCACTTCGGCAAGTGCAAGAAAAACAGATACTAAAATCAAAGTTGAGAGATTCGTGATTCTTTTACACGCAGCCACCTGTCACATAGTAACAGTGCCAGAAATAGGAAGGGCAAACCAAAAGTACGAATTTTTATAGCCATTTTTTAATGATTATTATAGTTACGAGCAAAGACAAACGTGCCTACGTAATTATGTATATCACCATGACATTGTAACCTAGAATATCGATCACATTATAGCAAAATATTTTTACATTCTATCATTCTCCATTGGCGACATTTGAATCCGAATTGTGCTTCATACACTTGCCCCATAGCCCTTGTTCATTTAGCATTACTGCCATTATTCACTTTGCACTTTTTGTTGTTGTAGTTTATTTATTCAACGCCCTTCTTACGTTTAATAACGGCAGTTGTATGCATCGTTTTTGACGCAAAAAAGCCACTGACGATGAGTAACTTTTAAAAATCAGAGCTGCATGGCCATTCATGCCACCGTGTATGTAATATTGTGTAAATATGGAGTCCTGAAAAATGCACTTCAAAAGCATCATCATGTGCTTCACAAAAAGTGAAAATATATACAAGTGACCGGAAATGCCATACCTGTTTTACCCCATAGACTGCAGTGTAACGCAAAAGCATACCGAGGTACGGTTTTGCGAATGGCGGAATTCAGTGATAGAATATCTTGATAATCACATCTTATTTCAAAAACCTTTATATTCCTAATTAATTAAATTTCAATTTATCCTTCCGAACCACTATACAACACAGACATTAAAATTCAGCAATTTATTAAATTAAACGATCATAAAGTTACCGGATCCCTTTAATGCAGTAGCTATAAATTCTATCTGCATCCGACAATTTTTTTCCATATTTCTATTGGATTTCAATCAAAATAAATCATTACATACAAATCAGTATAAATAATACAAATCTTCATTTAATAAATCAAATATATATTCACAAATCAATGAGCAAGGAAGACGAATCATGGAATGAAATCACTCATAATAGAAATGAAATACATAATCCCAAACCCCAGCCGCCGCCCCCCCCCCCGTGCCCCAAGTATGAAATTAAATGAATGACCTTTCATTTAATCCCCCCCCCAACACACACACACACACACACACACACACACACCTTACTCAAAAGAAACAACATGGCTTACTCTGGGCATCAATCTTTCTGCACTCGTACTGGAAGCTGGTGTACTTTCGGGTATTTATACAATTATCTTTGAAGCGATGTGGATCTACCACACATTCGGGCTTCCCGCGACAGGCAATACACACCTAAAAGCGATATCAGAAAAAAATTTCTCGTGAAAGAAAATGAAAGTGAATGGATCAGTCCGAGATATCATCATAACATGAGTGAATAAATAAAACAAAGTGGAATGTTTGATTTGATTTGATTTCATTATATATTTCCACGCTCATTCTCTCCTGGTGATTGATAACACCGCTCGCTCATCCTTGGACTCACGCTTGCTTCATCGCATTATTTATTTATTTATCTATTTTTTTTCAGGGCTTCATATTTACACAATATTACATACACTGAAAGCATGTAGGGCCATGCTCAGATTTTTATTAAGTCAATGGCTTTAAATCCTCACCTATGATAACAAATTCAAAGAAAAGATCAGCGTTTAGATGAGAACAGAATAAGGAAAGCAAATCTGAATGACAGACCTGTTGAAATGTCGGCTCGTATCGGCAGTCGACATCGTCTGTGTATGTGTCACTTGTGTTGCACACATCGGTACCCATCCGACCGAAATTTGCCTCCAAGGGGTGTATCGCTTCACCCTCGGGACACTCCGCCTTGAGTTTATCGGGGTAACACGCGTAGGAGGTTCTCAGCTTAGTTGGGTCGAAATCTGTATAGGATGGTCAAACATGGTGATTTGATTTGATTTTGATGCACTTTTAGAAGAAAAAAACCGATGCTGATTAGAACCTTTCCTTGTCCCACATTTGGAGCCTTTCAAGGTTCTTGAAAGAACCATTAATAGTCTATAAAGGTTCTCTAAAAGGTTCTAAATGGGTCTTTAGAACCATCATTGGTTTTACAAGGAACCTTCTGGGGTTCTTGAAAATATGAAGAACCCTTTATAAAAACCCTTTTTCTATTCTAAATACGGGACAAAAAGGTTCCAACTGGCCCATTTTTCTAAGAGACAGTGTGTGATTTCATGACATAAAAGGAACATATACATGATTACAGTCATGTTAATGGTTAAATGGTTAAATAGTTAAATGGTTCGTTAATTTACCTGACTGCTAAGAAAGCATGTGTATGCTTGTTAGTAAGCAACCAGGGGACCGACGGCTTTAAGTCCCCTCCGAAGGACTTGGCAATGAGGATTAATACCTTACCAAAGGGCATTAGCGCATCCACTTGGTTTCGAACCCGGGTACTCCCGGTTACGAGACCAATGCTTTATCCACTGAGCCACAGCGCCTCCTCATGTTCAAGGGATTCAAGATTAAAAACGAATTTATTTCCTTCTCATAATCAAATTCAAAAGAAAATTTTACATGGTCAAAAAAGCGTGGAAGTAGGCGAGGCTCCCTCTGAGCACGTGGCTTGTGTTGGGGTCGAATGATCTTTTAGAAATGTTCGTAAATATCGTCTGCATGTTTCTCTTTACATTTATTTTGTAAACATTTGTAAACATTTGTAAACATTTGTAAACAACGCGGATGGGTAGCACTGCTTTAGCCTTAGCTATGTCACAACACAGCTCGAGGGTCCAAGGTGGTAAAAAGGAGAAGGTAACAGCTAGAGCAATTCCACGGTAACGGAATTACAATTTGTAATTCCTTTACCGTGTTTACCGTGTTTCCGAATTTAGAGATTGTGTGCCTATTTTGTACCCTACCTTCCTTCTTACAATAACAACAATAACAATGATTACATTTATATGTTGTTTCACAGCGCTTTACATTGATAGCCAAAGAAAGTCACTTGGATTACCATCTAATACTCTAAAAATATGCCCACTCTTTCATCTGAACTTTTTCATTCCAACAATTTTCTAATTACATTCATGATATTGTGGTATAGGTGCCTTGGTAACGGAATTACCAGAAAATGGTGCTACTTTCTAATAACAAAAATGTCTTGCAAAATCAAACATGCATCATACCAATACTGACTAAGATGGTGGAATTCTTTTTTTTTTTTTTATAGTTTCTTTGAATTCAAGAATTTGGCTATTCAGTATGACTGTGATTGTTTTTACTATAAATCTGAAGTTAGCTGATTGTGCTTCCCATGTGGAATTGCCCAACATCAAGTTACGAGCTACATTCCTTTTACTACAATATGCAAAACATTATTAACTATACAGTAACGTTCCCCCACGCAAGAAGATAAAATGTTCAATTTTGCACCCTAAATGCAACACTGGCAGCACCTTTTGGGGTGCAATCTTGCATCCTACATGAAAAAAGTGCAAAGATGCACCCTTTTGTACTTGTTTGCACCCGAAAATGCCCATCTGCATCCTTAAAGGTGCAAATCTGCACCTTTAAGGGTGCAGAAATATTTTCATCAAAAGGGTGCAAATTTGCACCTTCCCGAAAGGGTACAAATTTGCAAAATGTAGCTCACTACACCCATATAGGTGCAAAATACTTCTTAGGGTGCAAAGTTCAAATGAAAGTTGTGCCTATGAAGGAGCTCCCTGTGTTGCATTTTAAGGGTGCAAAATTGAACCTTTTGATTAGTGTGCACCCTCCCAAAAGCAAACTTCGGCATCCCTTCCTACCAAATTATATCTATTGTTAATTTTAGGCGCTTTATTTTAAGGAGGGAGCCCTGTACTGCAATTAAAAATAAATTTAGCCTATCAAAATTTGTGTTGAAATTGACTCGACAGTATTTGCATATATAGAAACAGAAAATGAATATCTAATATGAAATCGTACGCGACACACTTAGTTTGTAGGCACAAACCCTGGTCAGACGTTATAGAGGTATGAACAGAAGACTAAAAGAGCTCAATGGGGATCGTGTACTGCATGGAGCAGCTTCTGACCTATATTGAAAATACTGACACAGCCATGGCAGTAGGCACATGGGCTAGGCTTCTCTCAAGACGAAATGCATTCCGATAAAAGTCAACTAGAGTCTGTGCTTGCAGACTAGGACACATTCCTCATTAAAATCAAAACTGAAACAAGAAAGTAAAGATAAAGCCCACCGCACATTATACGATCCGACTGCGACTCGATTTTCGAACAAATGGCATTTTGCATTAAATATGAAAGTTTCAACGAGTAAAATTATCTTATTTGAAGTTCGGAATAATGACAGGAATACTAGAATCGAAATGTCGGTTAACTGCAAGCCTTTTCATACTTTTGGTCGGAGTAAAGGCCAAATCGGCTTCAAATCGTAGTCGATCGCAAGATTGCTATGACGTCACTACGATTGGGAATTGAGTTCGCTTTTATTCCTACAAGAAGGCTCGCAATAGCCCGGAATTTCGACTGTATTATTCACGACTTTTAGGAAATTTGATCATTAAGATTTTACATAACTGAATGTTCATATCATATCAAATGCTACAGCAAAGTCGGCTCGCAGGTGGATCGTCATGATCGTAGTGTGCGGTGGGCTTAAGATCGGCGCTTTGTAATCTCAGTGGCATCGATTTGAAAAAAAATACATTCCTCTGGCTGAGTTAACCTGAAAACCTTTGAATGATTAATCGGTATAAATTACCTTCTTAATGGTAAACATTTGTAAAAAAAAAAAAAATCATTTGCAACATTCTTTTTTTTTCAAAATGTATATTACAAACAATTGGGTAACTTTGCAAGATTTTCCTTATGTGTTTTTTTTTTTTGGACACATGAACGATGTGGGCTCCCCATGCGTCCTGAATGAATGAATGAATGAATGGATGGATGGATGGATGGTGTCAAAGGTACATAGCATCTTTTATAATTGCAGGTGCTTGTAATTCTTAAGCAGGTCAGTTTTGTATAGTGGCTGGGGTTTGCTATACCATGCAGTCTTTTGTTAGGTCATGGTAGAGCGGTTTTCTGCTAGGTTGGGAAAGCTAAGGCAAGCTCGGGCAATGCATGCATGCTAGCGCTGCCATTTTGTTAGAAGCTGTTGAGCTGCTAAGATTGCTGCAGTATTTGGCAGCAGCAATACTGCCAGAGAGCCACACCCAAGATGCCAGGGTAGGCAGCCTGTGTTTCCGTAAGCAGGACTTTTCCAATCAGACTGTAAGTAGTATTTTCCTTGTTTTTGAGATATTTTTGTATCAAAATGTATGTCTGATTTTTAGCAAAGATTTGATTCTTTTTCCTGACATTGTTAGAACTGTACAAGAGGTCTAAAGATTGACTTATTATAAACAGTTTTATTATAGAATTTTCATATTTGAGAATACTGAATAATTATTCATATTCCATGTTATATCGAGAGAGTAAACTGTTTGATATTTATGTGTATTTAATTAAATCACACTTGGCGAGTTTGCTTGTCGATAATTTTACATAATTTAATTTTGATTGCGAAAGGAAATGTTCGGATAGTCTTAGCCATAGACTTCTGTATTTGTTTCTATAGATTTCATTAAAGTTGTTATTTGAAATCATCCCTAGAATTGAACAATTATACATTGATTATTGATTATACATGTACATGTTTGGATTATATATTGATTATTGATTATACAAGTACATGTTTGATATATAAAAGGAGATAGTCTTTACAGATATGACGTCATCTCGTATTGATAAATATTGTATTGTAGATGGCGGAATTTTCTGGATCCTCTAGTTAAAGGATTCACGATTTCACAGTTTGTGAAATGATCTGATATACCTGTCCGGTTCGTCGGTTTTGGAGGTGCGATGAGACTAGTCGTTCAGCCAAGCTTCAACACGACTTCAGGGCAACGACGGAGCTCCTTCAGGGAAGGACATCGCAACCTCCACTTCATCGTGTTCACCGTTTTCTTCAGTTCATCACGCCCGATGTAGGAATTTTCGTTATGATATTTTACTCTTCGGACTCGGCATAGAAACTACATTCAGAAAGCGATATTCACGTGAACATTTATTTTCTTTAACAGGCCTAAACGTTAACTCCTTATTAATATTTAAACGGGAATCATAATGCACATGTGCTAAAAGAAATTATATTATTCAGATTCATATTGTTAGACTGTTTAAACTGTTAACCAGATTATTGAAACAATTGTATTATATTCTGAATTCATTTGAAGATTTATAATCCCAGATGGGATTTTGTCTTATTAAACAGAATATTAACTTTACATAACTGTTTCTAGAATTAATTTTTTCTTGGTTTTTGAGAGTTGGTCAAACAACCTATATCTAGATAAACTTGTCAAAGTCCTCTGGACATATCCAGATGTGACATATGGGGGCTTGTCCGGGAGTCGAACCCGGGGCCTCTCGCATTTTGGATATGTCCAGAGGACTTTGACAAGTTTATCTAGATATAGGTTGTTTGACCAACTCTCAAAAACCAAGAAAAAATTAATTCTAGAAACAGTTATGTAAAGTTAATATTCTGTTTAATAAGACAAAATCCCATCTGGGATTATAAATCTTCAAATGAATTCAGAATATAATACAATTGTTTCAATAATCTGGTTAACAGTTTAAACAGTCTAACAATATGAATCTGAATAATATAATTTCTTTTAGCACATGTGCATTATGATTCCCGTTTAAATATTAATAAGGAGTTAACGTTTAGGCCTGTTAAAGAAAATAAATGTTCACGTGAATATCGCTTTCTGAATGTAGTTTCTATGCCGAGTCCGAAGAGTAAAATATCATAACGAAAATTCCTACATCGGGCGTGATGAACTGAAGAAAACGGTGAACACGATGAAGTGGAGGTTGCGATGTCCTTCCCTGAAGGAGCTCCGTCGTTGCCCTGAAGTCGTGTTGAAGCTTGGCTGAACGACTAGTCTCATCGCACCTCCAAAACCGACGAACCGGACAGGTATATCAGATCATTTCACAAACTGTGAAATCGTGAATCCTTTAACTAGAGGATCCAGAAAATTCCGCCATCTACAATACAATATTTATCAATACGAGATGACGTCATATCTGTAAAGACTATCTCCTTTTATATATCAAACATGTACTTGTATAATCAATAATCAATATATAATCCAAACATGTACATGTATAATCAATAATCAATGTATAATTGTTCAATTCTAGGGATGATTTCAAATAACAACTTTAATGAAATCTATAGAAACAAATACAGAAGTCTATGGCTAAGACTATCCGAACATTTCCTTTCGCAATCAAAATTAAATTATGTAAAATTATCGACAAGCAAACTCGCCAAGTGTGATTTAATTAAATACACATAAATATCAAACAGTTTACTCTCTCGATATAACATGGAATATGAATAATTATTCAGTATTCTCAAATATGAAAATTCTATAATAAAACTGTTTATAATAAGTCAATCTTTAGACCTCTTGTACAGTTCTAACAATGTCAGGAAAAAGAATCAAATCTTTGCTAAAAAATCAGACATACATTTTGATACAAAAATATCTCAAAAACAAGGAAAATACTACTTACAGTCTGATTGGAAAAGTCCTGCTTACGGAAACACAGGCTGCCTACCCTGGCATCTTGGGTGTGGCTCTCTGGCAGTATTGCTGCTGCCAAATACTGCAGCAATCTTAGCAGCTCAACAGCTTCTAACAAAATGGCAGCGCTAGCATGCATGCATTGCCCGAGCTTGCCTTAGCTTTCCCAACCTAGCAGAAAACCGCTCTACCATGACCTAACAAAAGACTGCATGGTATAGCAAACCCCAGCCACTATACAAAACTGACCTGCTTAAGAATTACAAGCACCTGCAATTATAAAAGATGCTATGTACCTTTGACAGATGGATACATGAATGAATGAATCTATTCGAAAGACACAATTGTGTAAATTATCATTGCTACACAGTACTGAAGATGTAAAGTTTCAGGGCCCCATATAGAAACTAAGATTGTGAGTGGGGCCCCATTAACTACTTAAAGGGTACCTGAGGTCAAGAAAAATAATTTATTCACCACATACAGTATACATTCCCGGGACTCGGGGAGGGGGGTCATAAGGCTGTTCGTAAAGTTTCGAATGACTTCACCAACGACTTGAATATGGCAAGCCAAATGGAATTATCAATCACTTATAGATTGCATCACTTAAAGTGAAATATGCAGACACAGATTAACATTAGGCCTAATTCTATATTAAAACTTTTTTATTGCTGTTTTTTTTTTCCAAAATTTAATTGAGATTGTGGGAAATACAGTCACACGTTGTTAAAATGTCAAGAAAAACTTTGGACATCCAGTTCGGCACTACATATTCCAGTCGTTGGTAAAGTCAAGCGTAACTTTACGAACAGCTTTATGAAACACCCCAGGTGTTTTTGTTTTGTTTTGTTTTTGTTTTTCGAGTATGTGCCTAGATATTCGGTTTTCAGAGTTTGTCCTACGCCCTAGGCCCTACGCAGGAATTTTTTCCCTGGGGGCAAGAATTATATTCAGTATTTGAGGGAAAACACAAGCGAGGGAGCGAAGCGACCGATTGGACCTTTTGCATTTTTAAAACTGAAATTGAACGATCTGGTGCACATTTTGGATGTAATTTGGGGAAATTCTCAATAAAAAGGTAAAGAAAAATAGAAAAAAGTGAGGTTTCAAAAATTTCTAGGGGGTAACTGCCCCCTGCCCCCCCCCCCCCCCCCCTGTGTGCGTACGGCCATGAGTTTAAGACTTACCTCTGAATTCACATTTCTGCTCATGCTCCATGCATTGGTATTTCACTTGCAGGTATTTCCGAGTGTCCATGCATGGATCCACATTGAAGAAGGTGGAACTTCTGGCAGGGAGGATGCACTTGTGCTGTCCTTGGCAATGAAAAGCGACGGAGAACCAAGACAAGTCAGCCTTGCAGTATTTTCTGTAAAAATGGAATATTCAAACGGTGGCTTTATTATTAAAGGGGAAGTCTTCCTGAATGTAAGTAGGTTTTTATTACAAACTTTTAACTCGAAAAAAATCGAAAGGGTGATTTTGGAAACCCCGTAGTCATGCGTGCGTACAGGAATATACGACTGCTCCCCCTCCCTCCACCCTGGGTAATTGACGGTATCATCTATGAAGGATTTAGGAGAATAAATCATATCATTATCTTTCATGTCATCATCACCCTTTCATAATCATCGTCGTTCTTAATCATTTTATTAGTACATGCATCAACATCATCGTCATCATCGTCATCATGGTCGTTATCATCATCGCCGTCGTCGTCGTCGTCGTCGTTCAAAAAAAAAACCCGCAAAAATATCTGTGTTTTTTTCTTTTCTTCTTGCTTTCTTTCTTTCGTTACATATATATATATATATATATATATATATATAGTAGCCAGTCCGCCTGAAGATCGCCAAGCGTGAAACCATCGGTAGCGGGCAATCCGATCTTTGAGGTATGTATATATATATATATATATATATATATATATATATATATATATATATATAGCCTATAAAACTATAACTTACACTTCAATTCCGTTGAGTTCAGCGTTCATATCTGGGCACAGAGCTTTGTTCATCATACCCCAGACGGCGCCCTTGATGTTGATGTACTGATCCCCGCAGTCTATTAGCATGGTTGAATCTTGACACACATACTCATTACGGGGTTCGGAATCTCCTTCTGTCACAGAAAAAAAGCACAATTCTTCTTGTTGGACATACATATTTTCAAAAGATAGCGTTGGGTTCGGATCACTGGTCACTTTGAAATAAACTACGGAGAGGTTAAAGGTTACACTCTGGGAAAAAAAAGGGGGTGCAAGTTTGCACCCTAAATAAGGCATAGCTAAATTGCGTATGCATTTGTGAGTTATAAGACTTTCTATATCTTGTGATTTTTCGTTTATAACCATTAAATGTGTGGAATGTTTCTGTATATCTTAATAGGGAGAACTTGTCCTTTTCTCTCCTGAGAGCAGTAGATATCCTGACCCGGTTATGTCTGAAACAATGGAGAAGACAAAAGAAAAATGGAAACAAATGCCCATATCATGCATATCGGGAGAAGGGAGATATTAGTGAACGAAATCATGATACTCCCCCTTCATATTTCTCCCCAACCTGTTTACAAAGTTTGTAGACACTTTTCCCCAGGAAAAATGTCCATAACGTATCCATAGAAGAGCGGGGGAAAATGACCACACCCAGAGAAGATGGATTTCTGTGGGCCGTTGCCAAGACTTTGCCAAGACGCTGCCAAGGAGGATGTGCGCTACAATCATTATCCAGCAAAATATAAATAAATTTGTGAAGAATTCGCCTATGGAAGTAAATTTCTATATATTCTCCACATTGCCATCATGGAATTCTTCACGCATTTATTATATTTTGCTCGATAATGTTTGTGGTTCCCTTTATTGTCATCATGTTGGCATTATTGTTGTTGTTGTTGTTGTTGTTGTTGTTGTTGTTGTTGTTACTGTTGTTTTTGTTGTTGTTGTCATTATTACCATCATCATCATCATCATTAATGCTGGAAATGCCGGTATATTACATCTATCCCTTTAAAAACTTACTCTGGCATGTAATTTTAATGGTACATAAAGAATGAAATGCTCAGAACTGAAGGATTATTAAACGCCATTAAAACTAGCAACCTAAACAAAAAAACCAACAAAAAAAACTGCTTCATCCATGCGACCACGCTTAAGATGCATGGTCAGGTTGACCTTGCGAAAGTGTTCATATCTAGTATATAAACTCGACCCAATTTGTGGTTGATTTTCTATATTTCAACCGAGAACGTGCTAGAAATTATGTCACGATTTAAGTCAAGTGCAACCACGAAATAACACGGAGCGTAGATGGTGAAATTCGCCCAAAATCATGTCGAGGTGTATACTTCTGTATATTGCGGAAAAATGATTGTTCATTCAGTTATGCCAGTCATTCACGGTTCACAATCACCATTCAGTGTATTTCCAACTTCCTCTCTCGGACTACCTGCCCTTATTAAGTAAGAAAATCAATCGATAATTGTGCTACAGCTCCTGTTCAAAAAATAGAACTTCCTTTTGAAGTGCGACGAGACATCTGTTTGAAAATATGACAGATTTGTAACACAGAAACGATCACCGCCCACAGCATCTGTTCAAATTTTATTTATGGAATCAGTTATATCTTGAATCCTCAAAGAGATGATTTTTCATGATCTTTTCCTATTTTTCTTTTTTTTTTTTTTTGCAAATAAGATAAAGATGGGGCGAAAGTAACATGAAGCATATATACCTCCTTTCAGGAAAACAGATTATTACTCAAACGACAGTTAAAACAGCGACATTCCCCAAATAGATACTATTTTAGAAACAATGGTTACATAAGTATGAAAACTATTACAACATTCATCAGAGGCTCATATGTCTTCCTTGTTTGACATAAATTTTTAATCACCTTTAATGGGTATTTGCAGGCTATTTTTTCCAACTGTACATCTCAAACATAATATAGGCTGCGACTTTAGATGAATCGAACTCCAGTTCGAAAAAATAAAAGGAGGGAGGGCGTTTTCATTCACCGAAATAGTAATTGTGAGAATGGGCGGAAATCTCACATCAAACGTAAGAGGTAACGTCGAAAAGTCTCCAGTAATCATCCCCTTCCCTCCCCTTACGTTCTCCTCCCCCTCCCCCTGCCTTCTCCTTCTGACTGACCTGAACTGTACACATGGCATAGATAGACATAAAAATGTATGACTTAATAGTTTGGAGGGTATGACAGTACAGTATTTAATATTTTTTTATGTTTCACTATTTGGATTAAATAACCTTACGTATTCACTTATATAGCATTACATAAAAAGAGAGCTTATTTTGAAAGAAGGGGTGAATAGAAGTGGACAAAGAATGCTTGACATTAGAGAAAATTTCATTTCATTGAAATTCAACACAAATTGACCACCGAATAATGGTGGTCAATTATGACGATAATTACAATTTTTCAGTCGAAAATATTATATGATTAATCTCTTTTTATGAATTTCACAACTATTTTTCATGTTGAGTGTCATTTGAGAAAACAAAGGTTAACATTATTGCTAAAGATTGATCAATTTGTTCGTTTAGAACCGGCTCACATCATGCGTCAGTTGCTTGCGTTAGGAGAGCGTCACTGGCTCTACAGCCTTTTGTGCGTCCAAAAAGAGTCATATTAACAATTGACAGAAAGATAAACAAGGCAAACAAAACCCTTGATATCCCTTGAATCACGATTATATTGATTGCCGTCACAGGCTCGAAAAGCTCAGGTAATAATCAAAATGAGGAGTCATTTTCACTGCGTCAGTACTTGCGCTAATCGAGTGTATAAAGGCAATAACGTCAAACGACAGTTATGCATAGCATTTTTTCGAACTGCTCATTTTGCAATCACTTTCTAAACGATATCATTCTTTTGTAACGCGCAAAATACCGTACCAGTCGCCGTCGCTGTACTAGCGTCAACAAGTATGGCAAATGACGCCTCGTGCGAGTCAAGCCTCAATAGTCTAGCTGTGGCTACCTGCTTGGACTTACCTGCCATGGCCGGGTCGAGGAACAATGCGGCCAGGAGCCACAGAGCACCGATCCACACCATAGTGCGTAGTTCTCGATAGAACGTTATCTGGAATTATCAGAAATTATCGAAAGAACGGAAATATTTCGTTTTGTATATAAAATAGGCTTAGAAATATAACAAAATTACTAACATGCAATGGTAAATCTAATTCATGGTCTTTACTCTAAAATAATTGACTATCGGTGTGGTTATTTTCTTTCTACACTTATGTACCAATATGTTAACGGTCTTGCCCGGGCCACCACCCGTTTATGTAATGAGACAGAAATGTAGTTTGATAGACGTGGACTCAGTATAAATGCTAATTCTCTTAATGTTGTGCCTCCCAAACCAAATACCAAACCTTATTGTCAGTCGTTCAAATATGCCGGTGCTTAAGTATCTGAGTATGGAATCTATTACCTAATAACATACAAAATGCTCAGTCTCTTGATATTTTCAAATTATTGTATAAGAAATCAAAATCAAACCTGCCCCACTGTAATCACCCCCAATCTCTGAGCTAAAACTTTATATCTACATGCATTTATGGCTATATTAATGCTCTCTAATGTCGACTAAACACTGTTGTATGTAACTTTTATTTGTATTTAGAATCATTTTTGTTTCGGGTCTTACAATTGCTATGTTGTTATATTTCGTCTTACTTTGATTAATCTTTTTCCTCTTTTTTTCAGCTTTGTCACTGCATTAACCCATTCGTGACAGAGGTCCACATTTTGTGGTTTGACCTAATAACCCTTGATGCAGAGCCCTAAAAATTATACCAAATACATGAGCAGAAAGAGCAAAAAATTCTACACAAACTGTGCCCATTTTGTTGCGCCAATATTCGTTGTTAAATTTTTCAAAAGGAAAATAAGCATTAAAATCCTTAAATTGGCGATGTGATAGAAAGTTTAAAATCACCGTTTCCCCCTGCAAATTGGCAGCTTTTTGACTTCTCATCATGATATCTGTCAATTTATATTCATTTCAGATACATGACGTTTTATAAGAAAAATGTAGCACTAAAATAAAAAATGTTGGTGTTGCCAATTTGAAGAATAAAAGCTGATCAAATTAGGCTTTAAATAATTCCTGTCACGAATGGGTTATTGTTGTAACTACTTTTCAGCCACTTATGTTCATATTGTTATGTTTTTCAAATACCAGGAGCAAGATGCAAAACAGTTATATTACCGATCTTGTATATCCTGCATAAATATTTATTGAATAAATAAATGAATAAATAAATGAATGAATAAATAAATAAATAAATAAATAAATAAATAAATGAATAGATGAATAAATAAATGAATAAATAAATAAATAAATAAACAAATGAATAAATAAATAAATAAATAAATGAATAAATGAAAAAAATAAATAGATATATAGGGTCAGAGCCGGACAGGCCATGGATAGCATGGTGAGTTTCCCAACGGACCACCCAATATTTTGGCTCGAGGGATGGTTGATTTGCCATCGATTTGAGTAAAAAGATCAGAATGATGATGCAATATCTTTATTTTCCAAGAAAAGGTCTGGTACAAGTAGGCCCAGCTTATCCAGCCTTCCAATTTTCAGGAAATATGTTTGGTATATTATTCGTATGCTAAAGTATTACATTTATGTTAGTAAATTCCAAGGAAAATCTCCTTGGCTCCTTTGAAATCTAGCAAGGATTTAGAATACTTTAAAACTAAGAAGAAAAAAATCTTTACATTTCAAACAGTGGAGAATTGATTTTAATGATTAGTATATTTGCTTTTCTTTACATTTTAATGCTGTTTTTGAGTAATAATTTACATAGTTTTGTCGCGATTCTGTTTTTTCTTGAATTCGACTAATAAAATTTTAAAGAAAAAATGTTGTTCCAAATAACACGTAAAGTGAATTGAATACAAACATTCGAGAAAAAATGAAAAGGATGTCCATTTGATAACACAAATTTCATATTACCTAAGTTTTGAATCAAATATAATTTTTCCATTTTCGTCCAAAAGGGCGTTTTACTATACACTTTTGGTTCAATTATAATGTATCTCCCGGCTGCACTTGAACCCAAAACGAATAAATAAATAGATGAATAAACAAATAGATAAATAAATAAATAAATAAATAAATAAATAAATAAATAAATAAATAAATAAAGAGAAAGGGGGAAAAGAAAAAGCAAATTTTAATTCCAAGCAATCTGTACGCCTAGTGGTAGGGGAGGGTGTTGGAGAAAGAAATTTTAAAGATCTAAGGCAAAAGCAATAATTCTAAAGCTCCGTCGCTTTTCTAAATCATAAAAGTTGCTGCAAGATTTCGTAATTTCGCACCTAATGAAGGATACATTTCTACATTATCTGATTATCAACATCAAATTTTTTTGTCAGCCTCACTGATTGGGCGTGGTTAGTTCTGTCGGATTCAGAAAAATACGTTTTAAGTGAATATATTCGAAAGACACTTACCTGAATTGAACTATAACTGTAATTCCTTAGTAGCTCTCTCAAACATTCATAAACTATAAATGAATAACTGTTCAGGTTTTGGGCCTGAGCTTAGTCCGGTTGCAACACACTTTCATGTAATTTCTCTTGCAGACCACTTTCGTTAGATGACAAGAGGACTACAAGAACTTTTCCACACGACTTTTACCACTTAGTTTGCGTGGCATAAATCCGAGTTCCTGTTTGTGCAATTTGCTGCGTTTCGCAATTGTTTCAAACGATTAAAATCGATTATTTAAGGTCATAATATATTGATCTAGATTTCGTATTTCAGCAGATCGAGCATTCCTCCTGTGCAGAGTATACTACTTGAGAATATGCTCTATTGTATTTGTTTGAAACATATGGTCATTTCCATAACAATTTCCATTGGACACTGCATTAAAGTGGAGGGATACCCTTATGAATAGAAAAAAGCTACAAATTAGTATGTTGTTTGATGTGAATCAATTTCAAACATTAAATGAATATATTTGTTACCAAATTAAGTTAGTTATTATCTCCCTCTCATAATATAATAACCAAACAACTGAAAACATCTTTTTGATACTGACCAACAATTTTTATGTACAATTATGCTCATATCAATACTGTACATTCATTCATTCATTAAAAACAGAACTATTCTTTTTAAACCCTAGAATTTATATACGACACTGGCGTAAATCCCGGGGGATGGGGGGGGATATATCCCCCCCCCCCCCCACTTTTTGGAGAGGGGGGGATGGAGTGTACAAATATCCCCCCACTTTTTAAGAAAGAAAATATATTTTAATTAATCCGTTAGTAAAATCTTTGAATATCTGTCATAAACAACCATCATATTTTAGAATTTCTATTTGAAAATGCGATTGAAAACCAAAAAAGTGGTTATTTTGGGCTCGCGCGCTTCGCTCGCTCGCAAAATAAATATTAAAATGTGTGTAGGTGGTCTGTGGGGGTCAGTGAGGGTGTGTGCTTATACTTAAGTGTGAGATCGACAGAAAAAAAAATCGTCAAAAAAGTCAATCATCCCCCCCCCCCCCCCCACTCCTCAGAGTGGATTTACGCGGGTGATATACGAAACATTCTATTGCAGTTCTGTATAATACATTTCAGCCATGCACAGTGGTAGTAAAAGGTGAGGGGGCACAAAAAGGTTACAGATAAATTTCTAATTCAATGTTATGTCATGGATTATTGATTGTGAGCCTAAAAACAACAGATAAACTTCAATTCTCTTGATGTTAGGTGATTGATTGTGGAATAATAAGAAATTTCCATTGGAGAACACAGCGTTTAAACCTAAGAAAATATTTTGTCAGGCCGGACACAAAAAGTTCCGCAATAAATTTGTTCTCTTATTTTGCTTTCTTGTGCCATATGAAGGTAATTCATTCTTTGCAATACATTCATGGCTTTGCCCAACGATTTTCATTTAACATTTTCATGATTTTACAGACATCTCCGTCAACCAATCATGTTCAACCGTTTTAGAGAAACGTCCAATCTCATTGTTTTTAAAAAAAAAAAAATTAAAAGAATAAATAAAAAAGTGAGAGAGAGCGAGAGAGAGAGGAGAGAGAGAGAGAGACCATGCAGGGGAGTTATTCGTTCAAAATGAAGGTTTGTCATCGTTGAAAGAATGCATGCGCCTTAATTGCTTCAAATAATTTTGTTGTTCTTGTTATTTGTTGTTTGTCTGTTTTGTTTTCATAGCGACCCAATATTTATTCTCTCCGTACCTCTGATGTTGCTTTCATGCTAGTACAAAAATAATGTTCCTGATAGAAGAAGTACACTTACTATTTAACCAGGTATTGAATAGACGAAAAAAAATCGGTCTATGGTTCTAAACTATATTTGAAAATAAATCGCTTTCAAAGTTATGAGAATAAAAGTAAAATTGCAACAAAAAGAATCGCTATTTATAAGACATTTCAATTTATGCGTGCAGTCGGGCTAACGCTTTTAATGATTGTCAAACATACAGGAAAACAAAAATGAACAGTTGTTTTGTGCAAAGCCATGCTTTTCCGGTATCTTACTCTATTGTCAGGATTACATGTACTTTGTGATTAAGCAAACAGATGAAAATAGTGAAAAGTTGTTGAGCATGTCATTAAGAATAAGCGTATTTGGATAAAAACCATGACATTGAAAATTGATAACCGCAGTATCTAAAAAGTTATCACATGTTTATATTATTTGGAGGATACAGTACACACTCCAGTAGGCATGGTGGGAGAACAAAGAAAGGGCGTTACACGCAAAGTTGTCTGTGACCTTGTCAACTATAGAACTAGTAGTGCGCTAAAACTATAGACTTATTTTTTCCATTTTGTTACCTAGCAACATTTGACGTCAGATTTAATCAATAATCGACTGCATTGCAAAACACGTCTAATAGGAATGGCTGATATGGGCGACAATCGGGGATGGGGAACAGGGGGACACGTCTCCTGAAGTTTTAAAGGTGGACCGTGGAGGACAACGGGTACCCCCCCCCCCAAAAAAAAAAAAAAATGAAGTTGATGACCTTTTTTCTTTCTTTCATTTTTTGCCTGTCAACATGGTCAACAAATTTCTGGTTTATATCCTTCCCCCCCCCCCCCCCCTTTGAAAGTAAATATAAAACGGATTGACGCCCTGGGGTCAGTTTCTCGAAACAGCCATAAGTCTAACTTCTTGGATATCCCACTGAAACGTGTGCTGTAGAATTAACACGCGTTTCAGTGCGATATCCATAAACTTAGGCTTATGACGGTTTCGAGAAATTGGCCCCTGATGGCTGAAGAATCTTGGAGTTTTTCTCTGTAGGGCGAGAGGTGGGTTAACTCTTGTTCTGACGACACATGCTAAGGCGATGATTATCACTCTAATGTCAGTACAGTAAACCGAATCTCGAAAATGAACACCCAGCGCTATGCCAAAGAGTTTTAAGAGCTAACCCCATGCAAGCAACCCAGTCGAAATCCTAACCCTAACCTTAACCCTAAATCTTTGAGACTCAGTGAGAAGAGGACTTCTTTGATACAACATAAAACAGATAACCCTAGATTTATGGAAGAAGTCCGGTGCTATAATGATAATAATAACAATGATAATAATAATGATAATGCTGATGATAACTATAATAATAGTAATAATTTTAAAATAATGTTTATAAATAAATAAATTAATCAATCAATGATAATAATTATTTTTTTAAATAATAATAATAATAATAATAATAATAATAATAATAATAATAATAATGATAATAATAATAATAATAATAATGATAATAACAACAAAATTTATGACAATAATAATATTGATAATAATAACAAGGATAATATTGATAACAATAATGCTTACAATAAAAGTAATCATAATGATGATTATAATAATGATAATGATAATAATGATATTAAAAAAGAATGACAATTATAACGATACATCTCATAAAAATAATAACAAAAAGGATGGTGATGATAGCGTCAGTCCTGTTTTGCAGTGTTATGACTGATAAAAGAAAGAACGATTTTTAGTACTAGTATGAATTTATCGCAGTATATGGCTCTGCAAATATTATAATAAGAAAATATTTGATATGGTTAAAAGAGATAACAATTTGCAAATAATGCATCAGGACGGTTAGACTAATCTGTTTGAAGTGGAATTTAACCACAGCTTTCCAAAATCTACATTTAGTAGCCTTGAAAGGAGGAAACGTAAAGAGACAGGTTATGAAATGCTAATGCAACATGTTTTTAGAAAAAAAAAACAATGCATAGTCATCAGAACTGTAAATATTGAATCTTTATACGAGTTAAATTATTTTGTCATTTTTCGATGGGAAGTACTCTGTTTGCAGAGGTTTGTGGTGTGCATTGTTGGTTGAATTAAAATCATTGTTACGTCAGTAATGATGACGTTTGTAGTCCTATTTTATATGTTTTGGTCTCATTTTGGGGGTAGAAGTAGCACGGTTTTGTTATGGTGCAATGTCGACAGGGAGGGGGCAGCTGTATTCTAAGGTGGGCGGGGGGGGGGGGTACTGAACGGCGCAGCGGCCTAACGGCTGAACGGCGCAAACATGTTTGTAAGGCAGCTGCACCATTATAGTGAGAAGGCGCCAGTTCCATGTGCGATGAAACCGTTTTATGTGAGATGGCACCGTTCTATGTGAGATGGCGCCGATTTCAATTAAGTACCCGCAGCGGCGCCTACGCTTTGAAAAAATATGGAGGGGAGCTCGCCACCCCACCCCCTGTATCCGCAACAGAGTTTTGGAACTTTAGAACTGGACGAACGACCCAAGCAAGAAAAGGTATTCTTCCTTTGTTTCCGTATATAATGTGTATTTTTCGATTTTCAGCTTTCTGTTCATTCGTGCGATGATTTACTCCGATGAGTGCATGTCGAAAAGTTTAAGTATGTGTGTGTGTTCACTGCTATTTTCCGAAAAGATATAATTATCACATTTCTATGATTGAAATGACTAAAATACATGTAGTAAGATCTCCGGAGAGGAAAGGGGGAGGCAACCCCATGGTCCTTGCACGCATATGGATTATCAATGTTAGTCCATTAGAACTACACATAACATGTAAACACTTATTGCAATGGCAACGAAAAGATCTAGTTTAAAATATCTGTATCTATGCAATTGTGTTTAGGTGTGGGTTTATTATAAATCATTGTCTTCTCTTGCAAGATTTTCTAATCAGTGGAACTTCTTTGTATGTGATTGAACATGCATGTCCGCGTGGTTCTCTAAAACCCGATAAACACATTAACGAAACAAAACAAACAAAACAAAAAAGTTGTAGCATTATGGTTTCCCATATAAGGCAAGAAAAACAAAAGCGGAAATGATAAACCGAAAAATAAAGAAATGAACAAATA
This sequence comes from Echinometra lucunter, assembly GCA_029962745.1. Taxonomy (NCBI): domain Eukaryota; kingdom Metazoa; phylum Echinodermata; class Echinoidea; order Camarodonta; family Echinometridae; genus Echinometra; species Echinometra lucunter. Next base: position 28,012,722 of record CM057157.1, read on the forward strand.
CAACTACAACAGCCCAGCGCCATAGGAGTGTCACGTTTGACAGACATGAGCGCTCTTACAAGAAACCAATATTATTATTATTATCATCATTATTTATTATTATTATCATTACTGTTATTTTTCAAATGATGATTGTTGATGTTCTTATTTCATCATGGACGTAGGAAGCTTTTCTGAAAAGGGATAGTTGGATATAAACACAGGTTGCTAGTGTGAGATTTGGAGATTTTCGAATTGATAAGAAATACACTTGCTTTCCCCCAAAGCACTGGCGTAATTAAAGGGGGGCACAAGGGGGCCATGACCCCCTCCTGTTGATCGGCGAGCAAAAAAAAAAAAAAAAAACTTTCAATCGAGTCCACTTCACATAACTTACCCTACCCTACTCTACCCTACGAAATGAAAGTAATCTCCCTACCGTGGGAGGGGGGATACCCCATCCCACACCCTCCCCCGCTTGGTCGCTTCGTTCCCTCGTCTTGCCCCCCCCCCCCCCCCCCCCGTTGAAAATTCCTGCCCAAAAGGTACTTGCACTGCGGAAAAAAATGAGTATACGGGACCACACACAAATCCGGCATAAATATTACCCCAAATTATTCATCTTTTACTTGTCATATTTTCAATTTAAGGGCATTTGAAGTAGAGCAATTCTTCCTAACTGAAATGGAAAGAATGAGAAAGTTCACAAATCATATTTCACCTTTCCCAGAACTCAAGCTTCTTTTGAATTGGAACGAATATAGGTTGTCAAGAAGCTGTAAGATCTGGGTACAATACTAATCTAAGAGAAGTAGAAAAATGAATTTATGTTCCCATTCTTGACAAAAAGGGAACTGTCTTGACATAAAGGGGACTGTCTTGATCCAGACTGCCTTGTAACTTGCATCTTCATGTTGTGAACACATCATATTGTAAAGGCAGGTACTCGTGTGTTTATTTTTTAAGTGGAATTTAATCTAAAAATGGAGCCAGAAGCTTTTTCTCCAAATTTTATTGTCCGAAAGTGGTAATTCTTTTTGCCAAATTGATCGTGGGCCCGGCAGCCACTGAACAGCGCCAGATCGACGTTGCTCTATCCCTTTCAATTCTTGAACGCCAAAGAAGGTAGCAGCAACTCCCATCTTTTAACGTATTTTGGTATGACGCGGCCGGGGTTCGAACCCACGACCTCCCGCTCTACCTACTGAGCCAACACATCGTTCATTTTTAGTCAAAAGTAGTATCAAAAGTCAAGCATGAAGAATGATACTGATGAATTCTCGTAACCATTTTTGTGATTGAATCCAACGGAACAAAATTCTACCATCCATGACCAAAAGAAAGATTTTGCTTTATGTTTCATTTCATCTAAAAAGAATTTTAATTCATTCTTTTCATCAGTTTCTTTTGTTCATGTTGGTCATCCTCTATTTCCATGAATTTCCAGAACTTTTCTTTTGTTTTTGTTCTGTTTTTGTTTTGCTTTGTTTTCGGAACAGTTCTTTTTTTTTTCTTCCAGAACAGTCAGAACGATCTTTTTATTCGATTGAGTGATTTTGTATAACTTCAATTATCCTCATGCAAGGACATGGTAAGGAAAAGTAAATATTAAGCAAAATTTGGTTTGCCACTGAGGGGGATCTCTGTAAACACCGACTACAAATATCTTTTCATCATTTGCCATGTTTTAAAAACATGACTAATATCTGCTGTGCCTTCAGAATTAAAGATAATGGAAGTCCACATAAATTATAGAGGTCCCCAACTACGCCGACTATAGCCTCCTACTTTATTTCGTCACAGCTATACGGTTAGGGTCAGGCTTGCGACAGGGTTTAAGGTTATAGGTTTAGGATAATCGGTCCAGTGTTTGGGCATGTGTTCTGTATTCTGCATTCGGTTGTGTTGCCGGAGCATTTTCGGTACATTCTGTTAGCCACTTGAAAGCTGCAATAAAATGGCAAATGAAAAAAAAGATGATAGAGATAACTGTTCTAATTTATTTTGTGCAGCTTTGATAGTAATTATTAAGTTTTCATGTATTTGATCAGTTGTTATGTTGCCAGGGCTCTGTAGTAGACCAGTCATTATTTTGTACTGAACAGACTACCATGAATAAAAATGTAGATTGAATAAATAAATGAATAAATGAATGAATAAATAATCAGACAAATAAATAGCAAATAAGTAAGTAAATAAATAAATAAATAAATAAATAAATGATTGAATAGCTAAATAAGTATATATATATATATATATATATATATATATATATATATATATATATTGAAAGAAATTTGACGAATGCAAACAACTTTGGCAACTCCCTTGTAAATAATAATTCTTTCAGTATATATATATATATATATATATATATATATATATATATAAACCAACACATGAAAATCACAAGCTAAATTGTTACCCAACACCAACAGCTGAAGCAGGTATCTCCTTTTACCAAAGTGAAGTGACTGACAGATCCACTTGGGATACATTTTCATTTACATACCGCATATCAAGATTCTAGGCCTCTGATTGGTCAAACGTATGAATTAGCAGTGGACACATGGGATACAAGCAGTGAGACATGTGCACTACAATCTTAGATTGGTCAATTTCCCTTCAAATGAAAACATTTCGAAAGGCATATTTTGTCGTAATTTCCATTTTGGGGAATCAACTATATAAAACAGATATTGATTGCTCATATTTCTCGGGTGACGGTTAAACTTTATCTCCTCGGTGATCTCGAGACTGCACCTTGCCCACAAGACGAAAACAGTTTCGATCTCTCCTTGGGCTACAGTTTCAGCCATGCCCTTCAGAGCAGGCATTTTATAGTGTTTTTAGTTGGGTTGATCAATACGAATCTCAATGTAAGCAATATTGTCTGCAGAACCAAAATGGCGTTAAGACATAATTATGATAACACATTGTTAACACCCTTTTACTTCTCAACAGAGAGCTTACCAATGGTTTAGTTTGCGGTGTACAAATGACCTTATTCGTTAACCAAGATACATATTGACTAAATTATTACTATTATTGTTTATTTGTGTTAAATGTTCATTGTTTCCAAAGTGACAGGCTATGGTACTGGTGGCCATGAAAATACGAGCAATCGAAATCTAATAATCATGAAGGAAATGATTATACACGCTGTCAGAGTAAGCAAACATTACGCTAATGAGACTTCTCATTCAGGTTGAGTTTGTGGTGATTAACCAACACGGATGTCAATATTGGTGATGGTGGTTTTCTCGCGGAGTGGCGGGAGGAGATGCTATGTCTTTTGTAGATTAATATTTAAGGCATGTCCATTTCCGGAGCCCATCAGTCATCCAGTCGTCTTTGCGAAAGCATCTTCATCGGCTCTAGTCCTCTCAACTCCAGCTAATCTCTAGCTTTATACGGAGACACGGTCTAAATTTTCGGAAGTGTTCATCGACTGACAAAGTAAGGTGAAATTTTGAATTACTCTTACAATGTGTTTATTTATGGATACCCTTTACCTTTTCTGCGCAGCGTTCTCGTGACTCTGCTAGCGCGTGATTCCTTTGTGATTAGGAGGCAAGTTGGCTCAGTTGGTAAGCGTCACCCTGTAGAACCGAGGGCCGTTGCCTCAAATCCACTTGGGGCGGATGACTGGTGTGATTATGTTGTGTGCTATGATGTGCCCCCTTCCCTGTTCATAGACGTAGGCTATGTTACAGAGGAAACCACCCCGTCTCTCGGATAGGGCGCTAAATGGAGGTCCCATGTAGAGGAGAGTGACAACCTTTGCACGTTAAGAACCCACTGCATTATTCGAAGAAGAGTAGAGGGGGCTCCTTTATAGGTACAACGTTGCACCCTAAGAAGCATTCTGCACCTTTAAGGGTGCAGTGAGCTATATTTTGTACCCTTAAGGGTGGAGAGTTGCACCATTTATAGGGAAGGTGCAAATTTGCACCCTTTTAAATGCAAAAATTTCTGCACCCTTAAAGGTGCAAAGCTGCACCTTTAAGGGTGCAGACGGGCATTTCCGGGTGCAAACAAGTACGAAAGGATGCATCCTTGCACTTTTTTCATGTAGGGTGCACTTTTTTTCATGTAGGGTGCACGATTGCACCCCAAAAGGTGCTGCCAGTGTTGCATTTAGGGTGCAAAATTGAACCCTTTTTTCTTAGAGTGTAGGACAATCATCTCCGAGGACAGTAATTATCATTTTATTCGGCAAATCCAAGTAAATACATGTAAAATATCAAAGAAGAACATATAATGCAATACAGGAAGGTTGAAGATGATAAGAGTTTGATCCTAAGGGACCCCATTCCGACTTGCAGTACCTACTCTTGGGGGATCAATAAATACAAATAAAACTATACCAGATTGAATGAAATGTAAAAAAAAAAAAAAAAAGAAAAAGAAAAGGAGTACAGAATGGAATTAGATATAAACAGGACACAAATTACTTTATGTTAAATCCTGAACCAAACATTCGTGAATTTGTTGCCGATCATTTAGTCACTTGTTGTAAAATATTTTAATTTGATTAGATTAATAAAACACACAAATGATAATAATAAAAAAAGAATCCTGAAGCAATTTTTATCGAAAATTAGAATAAGAGAAAATTAAATAAGGAAAATCCCATCTATGTAAATATTAGATAATGATCAAGCAGGAAAAAAATATATCGAGAGGAAAATTACCAGGACAACCTAACCCCACACTGGCCCAAAGCACCTTTTTTCGATATTAACATATATGGGGTAAATAGGGGGTTGTCCTGATATATTGTCCTTTTAAGGGCAGTGATCACTGAGGTATTTTTATAGTCGTCAGGGCATAGTTGTCCAATGTGATACTCTGAGGTTAATTGTCCTGATACTTTTTGTGAAAATACTTTTTAATGTGACTCAAGCAAAACCGGATAATGGATAGATTTCTGGGGGTAAAATTTGTCCTTTCGGTGGTCGCCAAGGAATATTTTTCAGGAATGATATTCCAAGGCAGGGGCGGCGCCAGGGTATTTTGATAGGGGCAAGATGATCCATAGGTGAGTTCATACGTTTTAAATTTAAAAAATAGGGGTATTATTATACAGCTGCAGGACTCAGTCCTCTCTTTTCCCTCACTCTTTCTTCTTCCTCCATTTAAAAAAAAATTCTTTTTCTCCTCTTTTTTCTTCTTACCTCCCCCTTTTTTTCTTTTTTTGATCACTTGAAAAATTATAGGGCGGTCGCCCCCTGCCCTCCCCCCCCCTGTAACGCCACCCCTGTTCCAAGAGTAATTGTCCTAATATGCTTGGTTTTTACTGAAACATAACCAGATAGCATATTTTCTTTGCTCTTACAATACATAGTTCATCCGCCCTGCTTTTCAACCTGATACTTATTGAAATTTCTTTATACGAAAAAAAAAAGATTATTGGCACACATGATTTTTAGTTCTAGATAGCATTTTCAATAGTTATAATAATAATAATAATAATAATGGTTCTTGTATAGCGCTCACATCCGTCACGTTGTGACGCCCATGGCGCTTAGACATTATTACCCCGGTCATAGCCGAGCCGCCAAAGAAACTAGCGCTCAATATCAGGCACCCATTTACACCTGGGTGAAGAGTGGCAATTGTTGACTTTTAAAGCATTCGGCTGTTTGGATTTTGTTTCAGTGGACTGTATCAAATTAATACTTTTTTTTAAAACCTGAATTTCATTCTCTTTTTTTTTTTTTTTAGATGGCGCTTTTAAAGCATTCAGTTGTTTTCCTAGCTTGCTTGTGTATGATCATGGGCCACTTCATGGTACAGGGAAGAAGTACACACCATAAGCATGGTAAGTCGAAATAGGCCTTCTTCAATTTTCTTACTTATCTAAAATGTCAGAAAACTCAATTTCATTGAAAAAAAAATTGCACATAAATTAGTTCATTATCAAATACCCCAGGCCGTTATTCATTTATTTTGTTGTTGTTGTTGTTGAAATCAGTTTGTATTTTTTTCTCTCATGAAACAAATTACAATCATGGTACAAATTACAATCATCGTATATAACGATATCGTATATATATATTATTAATTTCCTTGTAATTAATTGTTCTTTGTAATTGATTATTGATCATATCTCCATGTACCAGGCATGTTTTCTATCTATCTCTCTATACATTTTCTTATGCGCAAAGGAACTTTCTTATGTAAGTGATATGCGCTATATAAGTAACGTTCATTATAACACAAACTGCAATTGTGGTAATATTCTAAAACAGTTTATAAATTTTCGTCTAACAAAAAGCTTCAAAAGAAATTGATGTTGCATGAATATTGAAAAATTCCCATGAACAAAAACTTTGGATAAATTAATTGATATCCTTAATCATTATGCTCTTAGTTCTCAAACTGACTAGCGTTTCTGTTTGTTTTTTTTTTCTTTGCAAGATCAATTTTCATACCTCATAGGCCTAGTTGCAAACAAAAATTCATATTTCCAGAGATAAAAAAATAACATAAATCTTATTGAGATAAACATATCCAGCTGTATAATCCAACAATTTTGTTTTATAATGTAGTAACTTATAATTCCTTTGTAGGCCTACTGTTTTCCTGAGAGAAAATGATCCCAAATATCGATGTTTTCCTAAACTTTGGTGAGGCGGGGGGGGGGGGGGTTCCTCTGTTCATTCAAGAAAATAATATAGAAACTAAAATCATTCGAAACATGTCTATTTTTCTCAGCGTATCCACGTCACAGGAATAAAAGGGAATTTCGAAAAAGAAAAACAAAGGCAAATTCTAGCTGGATCGTCACCTTTGAAAAGTGTGAACACCACAGTGACACACTACCTTATGGGAACATGATTTCTGAAGGCAAAACAATAGGGTATTGAGATTACCTTTAAAATGACAGTAGACTGGCAGACTTTAAACAGCGCCATCCTTAAGATATTCCTAAACAAAATATTTGTAATTACAGAAAAATTACATTTTATTTTGAATTTTAACCAACAACTCGCTTGGAGAAGGAACATATTTTCTTTATCGCAAATTATCACTTTTGACTTGCGAACGTAGAAAATTGCCTTCAAGGACATTCTAGGCTTCTCCAAGGGAGAATGGTGCATGATGGGAAAAGCAGATGGACACTCTAAAAACCAAAATGCTAAATCACCATTCAGAAGGGTGGAGTGACTACATTTTCAAAATGGTAGATTAGCACTTAGAACATGCTGAATTTCAACCTTTATAATGTTGATTACAACCTCTACAATCTTTTATCCACCATGGTCAAAGTGTTAATCTACCATTTTTGAAATAGTCACTCCTCCACCCTTTCATGGTGATTTTATTTTAGTTTTTGGAGTGTACAAACATTTTCCATACCCTGTTAAAAGATGGCGCTACTTAGGAGATTCAGTTAGAGTTACGACAACCCATTATTTGAACGCCATTTTGTTTCCACTATTACGCAACATTTCTATTTAATTTTGATTTGATTTGATTTGATTTTATTGTTTACTTCTGCAATTACATCATTCGTATGTAATACATTTTCCATAACATAACAAACATAGTATATTGAGAACTTTTTTTTTTGGCATGAATCATAACTAAATGTACTAAAATTATCATTACAAACAAAACTGATCTCATACCAAATTAGTTAACATTTACAATTTGCAGGAGAAGGATTGTCATCATAAGCAGATTGCTTGAAAAAATGACAACCCCAGGTTAGAACTCATTGATTAATATAATACATTAATACAGCAGAATCGATAAACAGTACATTTCATGAAAAACAGCAGTAATGTAATTTGAGCAATGAAGATGGAGATGATAAGGATGAAGATGATGGTGAAATGGTGAAGATGAAGGCGATGGAGAGGATGATGGTGATGATGCTTTAATGATGACACATCGACACAGAAATTTTACTTCAAATATTCTGATATCAACATAGATTTAACGTTTGCCTTAAATGAGTAAAGAGACGTGGATCTTTTTATAGATTCAGGTAGAGAGTTCCACAAATCAGGACCATGGTGTCTTATGGATCTCTGCGCAATAAGCAATTTGGGGTTGATTAAATGGAAATTAGAAGAGTTCCGCGTAGGGTATGAATGGATAGATGTGTTCATAGTATAAAAATTGTGAAATGAAGGTGGGAGCATGTTATTTACGTATTTGAACATAAGCAGTAAGCTTTGAAATGAGTTTATGTCAAAAATAGTTAGAGTCTTCAGTTTATGGAATAATGGATTTGTGTGTGATAAATATTGCGAATTAGTACAAATTCGAATTGCTTTTTTCTGTAATAAGTATATTATATTAATTTTAGTTTTTGCACACGTTGCCCAAACTATATTGCAGTACGATATATACGGCAATATTAATGAATTGTATAGTAGAACGAGTGTAGTATGAGGAATTATGTTTTTCATTTTGTAAAGTACACCTACGTTTCTGGAGATGTTAGTAGTTATACAACGTATATGTTCATTCCAATTTAAATGTTCATCTATTGTGACACCTAAAAACTTTGTTTCTTTTTTCCTTTTGAGTGGAATATTATCTATGCTTATGTCGTATGGAAACTCAGTAATATGTGAACTTGTATGCGTAAAATACATAAAGTTTGTTTTGTCTATATTAAGTGAGAGCCTATTACATTTAAACCATAAAGATAGTTTAGGTAATTCACGATTAAATGTATCTACTAAAGTTTCTAAGCTAGTGTTTGAACAAAAAATGTTTGTGTCATCGGCAAATAATACAAATGATAATAAAGGCGTTACAGTAGTCAAATCATTAATATATATAAGGAAAAGTAAGGGGCCAAGGATCGATCCTTGTGGAACTCCGCATTTTATTGACTGAAAGTTAGAAGAAATATTGTTGTGAGTGACATATTGTTTTCTTTCAGACAAATAACTCTCAAACCATGATAGTGCGATTCCCCGAATTCCATAATTTTCAAGTTTTTTAAGTAAAATCTGGTGGTCAAGAGTGTCGAATGCTTTGATGAGCACCTGCCACCTGTCTG
>CM057157.1:28022231-28042231 GCA_029962745.1 Echinometra lucunter
GCAACATTTCTATTTAATTTGATGAGCACCTGCCACCTGTTTGTTCTAAACAGAAAGAATTCGAACGCCATGTTGTTTTCAAAAAAAAATAAGACGTCCATGTCCCAACTCTGTCTATTCAGGGACTCTAGATTCAGTCACAGCCCTTGGCCAACTTGGTTTCAGTGGGTTACAACATGGCACAATTTCATTTGTATTGTGCTTGCCTAACAAAGCAATATGCGCCATGTTGTGCCCTACTAGAGCCGAGTTGGCCAAACTCATTAAAGGGTTCTGGATTCAGTTTACTGCAACTGTAAGTTGGTTTCTTTAAAGTCTTTTCTATCGTGCTGAATATAGACTCAAAATAACAAATAAACATTTTATGACTACTTACAAACAATATTTAGTCTGCTCATGGCGAGCGTCATGAGCAGACGTTAGGAGCGGGTGCTGATATGGTCTTTTGTGCGACATCATAGTCATGGATCATCAATACTGTTACGACAGTGATCGCAAAGAGAAGAGTGAAAACAATACTGCTAATGCTTGGTTTAATTGCGTTTACAGACTCGATCAGAGCAAGTAATGACGCAATTGAAATGAAGCTTCGTCTGCGCCAAGCCTAATGGTTCTATTGTTGTCTTAATCGAATTGTAGCCAGGAACCAGGGAAGGCGATTTCTAGACGACGAGGAGGACGACTATATTGAAGCTCGAAGACTGAGAAAGATGCGTTCTCATCACAACCGCCACAAACGTTCAAGCTCGGCAGACTCAGGCTCAAGCGCTAGCGCAGACTCAGCCTCAAACAGTGACGAGACTACAACAGCTGCAACGACAACAACGGCTGCAACGACAACAACGGCTGCAACGACAACAGCAGCGACAACAGCAATGGCACCTAACATTCCACGTAAGTATCAACAGAAAAACAGTGAGTATCAGAGAGATTTATACTAATATACACATTATTTTGTCTGCTTTTTGTTGTTGTTGTTTACATGACCGTTCGCACAAAGGGGACAAAGGAACAGTTGCCCCCCCTCCCCCCCCCCCCCGACGAAATTTTCAGAGCCCCCTTTTCTTCTTTTTGCCTTACTTTTTATTGAAAATTTCCAAAAAAATCCACCCAAAGTGTGCACCACTTTCGCTCAATTTCAGCTCTAAAAATGCCAAAGCATCCGCTTGGTCGCTTCGGTCCCTGACTCGCTTGCGTGTTCTCTCAAATATTGAACAAATATTGAATATTCTTGCCCCCTCTGCGTAAATATCCCTGCGTACGGTCTTGGTTGTGTGGTTGCTCTTTTGTGTGTACGTACTTATGTATCTTCCTCGTTTTACATAAAATGGTATTACTTCATTCCAATGCTTAATATTTGACGTCATTTCTGCCTAGCAAGAAAATGACGTGTGATTTGCTCGATAGATATTTAGGATGTTGCTTCATGTTGTTCACGACAAAAATAATAAATCCAATAAACAATTAGCATATAAACTTTAGTTGTACACTATAAAATAACCAGTCCGGCAAAATAAAACTTTTTTAAAAATAGATTTCTGCGCAGTACTATGTGTGGAACTTCATCGCCGCTCCTGAGATCACCGAGTCCATGGCCTAAACAAGAAGTTCTGTAACTTCAGTGGTTTGCGGTATTCACCATTTGTGTGTAGTCCTGAAAATATGGTGGCCCCGAAGTACGCTCGACGACGGGTCATGTGCGCCGTGAATTTAGGTCGCGGCCAAGTCGTGAAATTCGCGACCACAAGTCGCAAAGTTCGCGACCAGAGTCCTCAACTTTGCGGCCAAGTCGCAAAGTTTGCGTCAGTGATCGCGAATTTCGCGACCAAAATCATGAAAATCGAGATCAGCCCTCGCCGGTGGAATTTCAGGGGAGCGGGGAGGTTTATACTATCCCTGGATCACCATCCTCTTCAGGTAACCGGATGGGGGGGGGGGGGGCGCTAATAATAGTTGTACACACGCGCGACAAGAAAAAAGCATGAAAAGGATAGTTTTTTGCCTTCGAGGCGCGTGACGTGTTATGCACATTGGCAACAGATAAGGAAAAAGGGTCATTTTGATGAGCTTTTTTGGACTATGCGCAGCCTCGAATTGAACGAATCTCCTCTGAAAATGAAACGGAAGAGACAGGAGCGTTGTTTACACTGACAGACTTTCAGTCATCTCCGAGGTCTTTCATGATCTTTCAGTGATCTTTCAGTGAATTTCGTGGTCTCCGCGGTCTCCACCGAATTTTGAACCGGTTCAAAGTATGGTCATACAGTAGTCTTGAATTTCCAGGAAATGGTCTTTCAGTGGTCTTTCAGCAGTCTTTTAGCGATCCCTCAAGGGTCTCTTTCAGGGATGATCTGTCATCAATGATCTGTTATCTCAGAGGTCTCTCAGAGATCTCTTTTGTTCTCTCAGAGGTCTCTCAGAGATCTCAGTTGTTCTCTCAAGATCTTGATCGGACGGTCTCTCAGAGATCTTAATTGATCTCTCGAAGATCTCAGTCAGTCTGTCAGATGATCCGTTTAGTGATCTCTCAATTGTCTTATTGGTCTTTCAATGAACGCTCGACGATCTTAAAGGTCCCACAAAGATCTTTGAGAAATTTGCAGGAAAATTACTTCATGGTCTAGAAGAGTTTGTAGAACCATTCCACAGAGACTATTTTTCTCTGGTCTTGGAGACTGTTGAGAGATCTTGCCAGTTGTTGGTCTCTCAGTGGTCTCTTGAGGGTCTCCACTCTGTGGAACGGGGGCCTATGTTCAAGGAGATTAAACTCGTTTTAAGGGACAAATTTTTGGAGGAAATGCGCGAAGAAACCCGAAAAAGGAGTTATTTTGACTAAAGGATAAAACTTGTTTCGGGCGGCTTTTGAAACCCATGGTCAAGCGTGTGTACAGTACATATTCTGACTTCACCCCCCCCCCCCCCGCACCCCCACCCCGGATTAGCGCGGATTGCAAGGAAATGTAGCAGCAGGAATAGTCTTAATTGAAACAATATTAATACGCGCCAATTCGATTTTCTCTTTGTTCAATTCGTAACCATTAATTTTTGTTCTCTCACTCTCTGTTTCTTTGTCTCTCTATCTCTCTCTCTCCCTTTGTTCTGCTGAGTCTCTTTCTCTCTCTCTCTCTCTCTCTCTCTCTTTTCTTCTTCCCTCCCTCTACCCCGCCTCCCCCCCCCCTCTTTTTTCGATGTGTCTGTCTCTTCTGTCTGACTCTATCTCTATTATCTCTTTCTGCATGCTCCTATACTACCCCCTTCCTCTACAGTGGTAGCAACTGCGTGCGAGGGCGCTCCAGCGTTGACCATCACCTGTCCCGCAGCTATGAACATCATGGTCGTCTCAGGGCTGTATGGCCGTACTGACACCACAACTTGCTCTCCAAGTCCGACCAATGACCCAGCACAGACATCCAACACCGGATGCTTCTCCGCTGCGGCAGAATGCCATCGGGACAGCTTGTAATAGCATGAACTCATGCACTCTGCCCACGACTCACGTAGGGGGAGGTTTAGGGGGCGTTGACCCGTGTCCAGGTACATTCAAATTCCTCTCCGTATTCTATACCTGTGTGTAAGGGGAAAGATTGGGGCCGGAGGGGAGGGGGGGGGGGCAAAAACCATCGTCATGTTTTTTTAATCACTATGTTTTCCAACTCATGTCTTCTGTTCTGTTTGCCCGGTAAGTATAGGCCAAACATGCGGTCTGATGAATTCGAAGGTTGATAATGATGCGTTGTTAACGATAAAAAAACAGCAATATCAACAACGAAAATGATGATGGTAACAATAATTATAATAGTAATAGTAATGGTAATAGCATTAGCGTAGACAGGTCCTCATACCTGGGGGGGGGGGTGATTGACCCATGGTACATATTTTGGTGAGTCCACTTCAAATTGTGGGGGATGCATCTCTTCATTCCCCCCCCCCCCGCGCTATCTACACCCCTGGGTAATGAGAAGAAGAAGAAGAAGAAGAAGAAGAAGAAGAAAAGAAGGGTAATAACGCTGATAATTATTGGAGCAAAAATGTAAGGGAAATAGTAGCCGTTGACCCATTTTTGATACTTTTTTTTTTTTTTGCTTTATAGTGAATCTTGAATGCCCCCCCCCCTCACCTATGAACACAGATTTCCGCCCATGTTACATTTTCTCCCTCTCGCATATAGCTCTTCGAATTCCAACGGCGGCGGCGCTCTAATTTAGAGGTATAAACTGGCTGTGTTCCTAGGGATTGGCTCTTTATAAGGGGATTATTATGATGAATAAATTTTTAATAAAAATCGTTCAAGATTTGGCGTAAGATAAGCAAATAATCACGCACGAAGGCAGTGCGCTATATGAATACGCAATTAGACCGGACATAAGTTCCCCAACACCAGTTTTGTTTGATAATATTCTTATTGTATTTATTCAAATCAGTACTTTTAGAATACCAATGTCCCTGATATCAGCATCGATAGCTAATATCTATCAATATCGGCTATAATTAGTTTATGTACAAGACTGGATAAGAGCAAACAAGTTATCCTTAAATATCAACAAAACACATTACATGATATTTAGTAATTCTATTGACTCTCTCCCAGGCCCTGTACATATTAATGGAAAAGATCTTCAAAGGGTTCAATGTACTAAGTTTCTTGGGATCTTTATTGATGATAAACTCTCCTGGAAATTTCATATCTACTACATGTGTAGATTAGTATCAAGAAATATTGCCGTTATTAACAAATTAAAGCATATGTTTCCCCTTTCAGATTTTATTGTCGCTTTATATGACACTTATTTATCCCTATTTAAAATATGGAATCTTAGGAACCCTCTAGTCACATCTATGTCTTTTCTCTTCTCCTTTCTTCCTTTTATGTTCCTTCTCTCTTCCTTCTTTCACATTTATCTTTCTCTTCTTATAGCCTTCTTTTTCTCTAATTTAATGGGGGGGGGGGGGGTTTCTCATTTTTTCTACAAGGCAATGTATAATCCTCCATAATTTGGTATATACAAATTCATTCTGACTTTATAACTTGCAAATTGTATTTGATCACTGACGAACTAAGTTTTACAAGCTTTGCTTTTTTTAGTTCCTCATTTCTCATGTTTTCTATTTCCTGTATAATCATGCTATAGGTTTTGTTTATGTATCTATTGCCAACTTGCTTCAATTTTGTATATCGTTTTTCTTATATGTAATTTCTGTTTGTTTGATATGTATATATGATACATGAGAAATAAACACGCTTGAAAATAATTCGACAGGAGGTCATATGATAATTGAACAAGATAATTCTAGATAGTTTGAGCAGGTGATTCTTATTTATTTATTTATTTATTTATTTATTTACAGGTTTATTTACAACTTACGAAGTCATTAACAAAGAAAAACAGATTTAAAGATAAACTGTTATAGACACACACAAAGAAGGTAAATCAAATCGTTTTCTTACATGCGGGTATTATACTCAGCGACTCAATGTATTTCGTTAGTTTATCCATTTCAAAGCTGATTTCGAAAAGGGTCTCCATTTCTTTTCTTTTTTTTCTTTCTTGTTTTGAGATGTATTGTACGTGAAACCATGTATAATGTTTGTGAATTGCACAAGGTTCATTGGTCAGTTTCTTCCATTACTTCATAGGATGGTTAACTTGATTTTTTTTAATTTGATTTGAATGATATAAATTTGATGTAATTCATCAGTTGTCATCTTTCTGAACAACAGAGATTTGTCATGAATCAGTTTTAAATATGATATAATTATTTGAACATACATCCATATAAGTAGAAAATAGACAGAATTGCATTAACTCACAGAAGCATATTAAACGTAGACCTTGAAGGGCCTGGTCGGTTTGTCACGAACGATCATTTATACAAATTTTGAAGTTTAAAAGGCCTGTACAAAATGAGGAATGAACTGCGTTGAGCTGTTTTAAGTTTCATTTTGAAGGATATCTCTGAAGGAGTTGAAATTCAGTAAAAAAAAAAAAAAAAAAAAAAAAAAATGATTACTTTGGTTGCTTACTTATAGCAACAGTGTCCTGACCCTTATTATGATGTATTTACAACAGCGCCAACTTGCGACTACTAAAAATCAGAGACTCTTAGAAACATTATATCCTTTGTGGATTTCGTGAATTCCTTAATATGATACAAATACATTTTAACAATGTTACTTAAAAAATGAAACTCTCATTGATCAGAATAGAGCATGCTGGGAGCAAAAAGGGGACGAAATCAGTAGTTTAGGACTGAGAGGGCGCTATTTCAAAATCCTATACAAGGGTGCCAGTTCGCTCTGGCTTAAAGCTAGAAGCCATAAAATGCTAAATGTCACGGACGGACAAAACGTTCGATCAGGCTCTATATATACCGGGTGTCCCCGAAATCGCGAAACGGTGGATTTTTTGTACTTTTCAAAAGGTATATGATTGTTTTACATCATTGGGTGGTATATTCATTTCGTTCAGCTGATGATATTCATAATATTTGTCATCACCGAATATAATAGAGAAGGCCTACTTTGTGTATAGTACATTACTGATAATTTAAAAAGAATATAAATGAAATATATCAAATATCCTTATCAGTACTTGACTTAAAAAATAATGATAACACCCATCATAAATCAATTATAAATGATAGATTAATATGAAGAGAAATCGCAGTACTGTGGTTTTTGTTTATGTTTGCGCGTGTTGTTGCTGTTGTTGTTTTGTTTTCTGGGTTTTTTTTGTAGTAGCATAATCAGAGTCATCATTTGTACTTTTAGGAAAATGTAGCGAAAGATGAATTCATGGAAGTATGCATAATGTAGACCGATTCGGTTTTCAAACACTGACTGTTGTCGGCCATAACTGGGGAGGGAGGGGCGGGGGCTTCCAAAATATGAAAAAAAGATCGTTCAAAACGTAATGCAGTTCATTGCTATATGCCAGTTCATATATCAACGTTTGTTAGACATTATATTTTGAACCCAACACCCAAGCTTATGGTGAAATAGAAATCAACATTATTAAAAAAAAAAAAAAACGATTTTGAAAACAGCACCGAAACCGAATGAGTTTAAAACAAAACTGAATCACTAATATCTGAGAAAGAGAAAGTTCATGGGAGTCTTTTGGAAATTCGTTAATGCAAGAGAAATCCACTTAATGCTCACTCTAAAAATAAACTAGTCAAAATGACCAGATGACTAGATTAAGGGTCAGCTGGGTGCAAATAATATGTCGTAGTCATGTGTCTTACTATATTCTAGTCAGAAATGACTGTGCATGTTCCAGTCAAAATACGACTAGAAAATAGTCAAAAATGACAAGAGAAGAGTTAGAAATTACTATAAAAAATTGGGCTTTTTTAAATGACTGCACCCAGCTGACCCTTTCGTCTAGTCTTTAAAAAAAAAAAAAACTAGTTTGCATTAGAGTGCATTCTAGCTGTTGACATCACGACCATGCCGACACCTCCATAGGTGCATAGAAATGGTATCATTTTTGATAGTGCATGTGGTGGTATGATTATAGTGACTGCCAATCACTCCATTTGCATAGTAATTAGTACCTTCTAAGTCCTCTCTCCAACCGCTGAAAACCTATTAGACTTATTCCCAACTCCACACCATTTTCTGCGAAAACGATTTTTTTTTTCACAAAAAGTACATGATATTCTACTCGAAGGCCATCACTTGTCTTATTTGACACACCGGCATAACATTTAAATAATTTTTGCCGTCTGTTTCCGCTCAAATCTTCCAACATATTTTTGAATAGATGATGAATGAGGGAGTGAGTGAAGAACTGAATGAAAGATAGGAAAGAGTGCATGAAAAGTGAGGAGTGAATGAAAGACGGAAAAAATGCATAGAGCAGGGAATGAGTGAAAAGTGAACCAATAAGCGAAGGAGGGAATGAGCAATAGTGTTATGTTAGTAATTTTAATAATGTTATGTTAATAACGTAATAATGAAAGTTAATGCATGATTAATGATAATAATGATGATAATGAATATTATATGAATGTAAGTATCATAAAAATGAAAGAACAGGAATGAGTTAATTGAATAGTAATGTATAATCTGAAAATAATGAGTTTGATAATAAAAAATACAAAAAAGTGTGTTGATTTGTGGAATTATGTGTTTTTATTTGTTTGTTTGTTTGTCTGTCTGTTTGTTTGTTTGTTTGAAGGGTGCTTGTGTTCATGCACACCAAGAAAAAAAGGTGCAATTTTGCACTATTCAAATGCAACACTGGGAGCTCCTTTTAGTGTGCAACCTTGCACCTTTACGAGCTTTTTGCACCTTTAAATTTGCAGTTAGCTGCATTTTGGATCCTAGACTCTGCACCCTTTTAGAGAAGTGCAAATTTGCACCTTTTTGTACGCAAAAAATCTGCACCCTAAAAGGTGCAAAGTTGCACCTTTAGGTGCAAACGGACATTTTCAGGTGCAACAAGAACAAAAAGGTGCATTTTTGCACCTTTTCGTATAGGGTGCAAGATTGCACCAAAAAGGTGCTGCCAGTGTTGCATTTAGGGTGCAAACTTGCACCTTTTTTCTTAGTGTGTGGTATGCCACGTTTGTTACCAACATGACCTGAAAATAGTACGATTTTGAGATCTAAACTATTAAACCTTCTACTATCCTTTTCACTGACCTACACCTTGAACCGTAGTAGAGCGTGATAATAACGATGATAGTATCGGGCTATAAATTCGCGCTAATAACATGAACAATATATATTTCACTCCACCGGCGTAAATCCACTCTGAGGAGTGGGGGGGGGGGATGATTGACTGTTTTGACGATTTTTTTTTCTGTCGATCTCACACTTAAGTATAAGCACACACCCTCACTAACCCCTATAGACCCCCCTGCACACATTTTAATATTTATTTTGCGAGCGAGCGAGCCAAAATAACCACTTTTAGGTTTTCAATCGCATTTTCAAATAGAAATTCTAAAATATGATGGTTGTTTATGACAGATATTCAAAGATTTTACTACCGGATTAATTAAAATATATTTTCCTTCTTAAAAAGTGGGGGGATATTTGTACACAGCCATCCCCCCCTCTCCAAAAGTGGGGGGATATATCCCCCCATCCCCCCCCCCCGGATTACGCCAGTGTTTCACTCACTTTTCGAGGTTAGTAATGACGATTTCATTGCAACATCGAAGCATTACCCCACCCCCCCCCCCCCCCTCCGTTTTTCCTCCTCTTTGTTACATGTGTTCTTCTCCTCATCCTCGTCTCGGCCCATCCTTCTCTACTTCTTCTTCTTCCTTTCTTCTTCTCTTCTCTTATTCTCCTTCTTCTTCTTCTTCTTCTTATTATTATTTTTTATTATTATTATTACTATTTATTCATTTATTTATTTTTCATTCTACTTTCTTCTTCCTTCCTTTTTTTTTTTTTTTTTTTCCTTTTCTTTTTTTCTCCATCAAAGACACCATTCTGGAAATGATCGCGTTATGTTGCCCAGTGATAATTAACAAGAAAGTTAACCACAATTTTTCTGTAAAATCAGCGATATCCTTTATTCATGAGGCCTGTTTGAAGTACTGGACAAGTCATTTGTGAAATGACCGAAAGCTGCTTGTGCTTGATGTACCGTCAAGTTTGCCTTGAACGTGAAAACAGGAAGAACACGTCTGGATGAGCAAGCAGGTTCGACTTGACTTGCCTCGCATCGCATCGTACATTGGATGAGTGCATGCGATATGCACAGACCTCCACTGCTTCGATTTCTGCAGTGGCTGTCTCTCCTCGTACGCGTCTCGCTTACCGGTACCGAGTGACTGCACTCACAGTTCTGTTCAGCAAGTGAAGAATGTGACATTTTAACTTTGAAAATAGAACAGTCTAGACTCTGGTTTGTAACCGAATAATCCAATGCTCATCTCATTAATTTCTCAGCGATAAACTACCATCAAACGAAAGACAAGTTATTCAGACTCGGACTCAGAGTGAGATTGAAGTTGAACTCTTTCATGGATGTCATTAATGTTGCTACAAATTACAGTGCTGACTTGTTCCCCACATTAGTTCCCCACATTAGTCTTGAAATAAGTTGAAGAGCATGTAACAGTTACAGTGAGTTTTAGAAAAAGTGTTGAAGTTTGAGTGTTGCTGTTGTGTTATAAGACAAATGTTGACATGACTGACTGCCCCCAACTTGTGAGCAGTTGATGCCTCTAGGCTCTAACGTTAGTTAATGCATTTAGGTTTTCAAAGTCTACAGTGTATGTGAATAATGGCTGATGAGCTTGAATATCACGTTACTTTCCCCACAAAGTTTTCAACCCACACGAAAGTTCGAAGTGCAGGGGCTGAAGCAGCAGCAGCAGCAGCGGCCACAGGAGATGTGGAATTGACTGAAAGGAGAAGTCCAGACAAGGAGCCAGTCATCTTTCTCTTGGGATGGTATGGTGCAGACGATAAAGACCTTGCCAAGTATAGTGCGATTTACCAGTCGGAGGGCTATGTCACCATCCGTTATGTTCTTCCTGGTGAATACTTGTTTGAGGGAAAGCTTGGAGGAGTCAATTTCATTGCTGTGAAAGTCTTGGAAGCGTTCTTTGATTTGGGCTTGGAGGAAAATCCCATCTTCTTCCATTTGTTCAGCAACGGTGGGGGGTACATCTACCGTGCCATTACAGAGCTGGTGAATGGGCGTGATCCTGGAGTGTTCGCAGCGCTGAAGATCTGTGGCGTAATTTGGGACAGTGCTCCTTGCAGGCCCACCTTCTGGTCGGGAATGCGGGCATACTGTCTCTTCTCCCCCGACAGACAATCGGAGCCCTGGTATGTCTCCTACCTCAAGTTGGTGCCGTCTTGGCTGTGGCTTATGGTCAAGCACATCATGTTCCCAAGCTTCTGGGGAGCCAACAGCCTCATGAATTCCTACATGAGGCCATCGCCACCGACAAGATGCCCTGCCCACAGCTTTATATCTATTCCAAAGCAGATTGCATCACATGGTACAAAGACATTCAGGACATTGTTGCAAAGCGGAGGAAGCAGGGTTGTGATGTCACTGAAGCTTTTTGGGAGGAGACGGATCATCTGGAGCATCTTGCTAAACATCACAAGGAATATGTGGATGCATGTTTGGATCTTGTTTTACGGGGTGTTGATCATTTTGAATTGATGATTAGAAAGACTGAATCATTCTAATACTTAGAGTATCTTGGGTGGTATTCTGAAAATGATGTTATATATTTTGTTAGGAAGAGTTAAATTGTCATAAATTAGAATTAGAACAAGTAATTGGACTTTGGTTAATCCGGGCCCAAAATGTCCTGCATTTACATTATGTCAAAAGAGACATTGTGCAAGCACCACATTGTTTATTCTGTGCAATTTCAGCTCGTGTCGATTACCGGAAAGATCTTTTTCCCCATACATAAAAGATAACACCGTTTTTAGAATACCAGCCCTGATTTCATTGTGGTTTTGAAATGATTTGTTTGGCCTGTGTGTGCTTCTGCTGTTGTGCTTTTATGATACTTCAATCTACATGTATTTGAATGCAGGTACAGATGTACGCTTTGCATTCTTTTTATTTCCCCCTGAAATGTTCTCTTTAAGACATTTATTGAATTGGCATTTGCTGTGAGTATAAAGTGCTATAGCCTATAAATACAAATGTAAATATGTGTTGTAAGTGGATATGGTATGCTTCAAGTATTGAAAAATTCTGTACTCTTTCAGTTGATGTGGTGCTAGAAGGTGTCTTATGTTGGTAGAGTACACCTAATACAGATGTACATGTATGTGTAATGATGCCTGAGAATAAGCTATGTTCTTGAAGTTCTTTACACACAAGATGAGGCTGTGTGTATCTATTGTATGATGCTTGACAGCTTCGTAGAACAGAGCTTTAGCTTCAGTACGAGCAGATAGATAGTATAAAGAATTAATAGAGCTATGTACATGTATCATTTGTTTATTAACACAAGTGCTAGTCCTTGTTACTTGATTACAGAAAGGAATGTATTTAAGATAACTTTGATAAAAGTTCATATCATTTTGGACGACCAGTAAATCACAAATTTAGGCTTTTGTGCACATGCGGTTTAAGTTCTTTAACCTCTATACATGACAGCAGACATTGTATTAGCTGACATCATGAAAAGTATAAGTGCACTTAACTCTGTGTGCACTGCTGCCGTTGCACACTTAAAAATCGCTGGATGGGACTGTAATTGTTGCATGCTTTTTAGTGGTAAAAACATGTGATAGACTAAAACATGAATCACACATGACTGCCCTCAGCCAATCATTTGATTAGGATCTACATTGTAGGAATGATGTGTATAATAATGAATTGTGATTAAGTTTTGATTTATAACTCCCTTAGAAAGAGAAGTTTTCAGGGGCTACATTGATCAGAAATGTTATTCATTTCTATTGCTTCATTTTCATGTGAAAAATGTATGTGAGTGAAGAAAGGTCACTAGAGTATTCTAGAAAAGTTACCGTACACATTTGGTAATCTAATGGAAACCGATTATGAAAATTTCATAATGTAATTTTGCTCAATTATTTTACTGCTTATTGCCTTGTGCAAAACCCATTGATAGTGTTTGTAAAAATATTTGCTCTTTTATTTGTGCTGAAATGATCTGATTCAGCATTTTAAGCTTATATATTGCTACTGACGAGTTGAAAACAAAGAAATCTGCCAAATAGTGGGGGAGGGGGGGGGGGGGGTTCAGTAGGCCTACCTACTAACCCTGTTCACTACCAAAACTTTTAAACTCTTTGTGATTGTTCCACTTCTCTGCACACTTCTTACTGGTATATACAGTGTACACCTGAAAAATATTACCACAAAACTCCCTTGTGTTGGAATATTGCATGTAGCTGTTGGTAATTGAAGAACCTTCCTATTTCATATAACTTGGTCTGTTTCATAAGGCTTATTTCATAAGGCCTATTCCATAAGCCTAAGGCCAATTTTGTGAAAGCCTATAGAAAGTCCACACGTGAAACAGGAAATACATCTGTACATGTATCACATATCACCATTGGCGTAAATCCCGGGGGGGGGGGGGGGGGGGATGGGGGGGATATATTCCCCCCCCCCCCACTTTTTGGAGAGGGGGGGATGGCGTGTACAAATATCCCCCCACTTTTTAAGAAGAAAATATATTTTAATTAATCCGTTAGTCAAATCTTTGGATATCTGTCATAAACAACCATCATATTTAGAATTTCTATTTGAAAATGCGATTGAAAACCAAAAAAGTGGTTATTTTTGGTTTGCTCGCTCGTCATTATTTTAGAATTTCTATTCGAAAATGCGATTAAAATGAGAAAAGTGGTTATTTTTGGCTTGCTCGCTTTGCTCGCTCATATTTTAGAATTTCTGTTAGAAAATGCGATTAAAAACTAGAAAAATGGTTATTTTTGGCTCACTCGCTTTGCTCGCTCGCAAAATAAATATTAAAATGTGTGTAAGGGGGTCTGTGGGGGTCAGTGAGAGTGTGTGCTTATACCTAAGTGTGAGATTGACAGAAAAAAAAAATCGTCAAAAAAGTCAATCATCCCCCCCACTCCTCAGAGTGGATTTACGCCAGTGCATATCACATCCAGCATATATTTGTAAAGTGCTTTGAAAGGCTATTTTCTTCTCAAGTGTAATGACATCTCTCTGTGTACAAACTGTCCATGTCCATGTACATCATGTGAGTTGTGTACGCCTTCAAGTAGCTGCAAATAGTACATTCCACTGACATTCAATTTGTGATACAGTCAAACCTTCTTTATAGTAGTGACTACCTGTTGACAAAGACCACATTTTTTTTTTAATTTCTCATTGAAACATGCATTAAAGAAACCTATACATGTACTTAAAGGCCACCTGCTTACAAAGACCATTGTTCTTTTCTCCATGGAGTGGTCTTTATGTACAGGCTTTGCTGTACAGACATTAGAAGTACAATGCACTGTTGAAAATACTGTGGAGTAGAGAGGATTGAAATATCAAGAAAGAAAGGGGAAAAAAAGTACATTGCACCTCAAGGAAATTTCACTTTTTCTTGGCCGTGGCTAAGAAGAAGAGAATGATGTTATTATTATTATCATCATCATTATTATTATTATTATTATTATCATTATTATTATTATTATTTATTATTATTATTATTATTATTATTATTATTATTATTATTATTATTATTATTATTATTATTATAGTGTATTTTGATACTGACAAGGGGGTTTACTATATAGAAACATGTACATGTACTTGGTTATTTAGCAGATTTATGTTGGTGCATATTCTTTTTCTCTTGCTTTTTTTCCATCAGGCCAGTGGTGTAAGGTAGAAGGATGAATTACATTGCAAAATGGCATGTTTGTTCTCTTAGATTCTACAGAAAGGCACCGTTTTGGTTCATTTGTTTATTTGTTTATTTGTTTTTTGTTCAATTCGAGAAATTGTGTAGTTTTCTGGAGGCAAGAAAATGAAATTATGTATTATTATGGTAAAGTTTGCACAACGATTTTAATATGGACGTTGTAGTATTATGAAGTGGACGGCAATGTTGCTTATTCGGGCTTCATAAAGGTTGTTAGATTAGCAAAAATAAGATTCTGCTAGATCGTATTAAAAGGAAATTAAACATTTTTTTTAAAGTGTTGCTTTGATTTTAGAAACTGATTCAAACGATTCTAAGTGCTTGTAGCTCAAGTTTGTTGCCGTTGTCTGGAAAGAAGTTTTGCAGTTAGATACATGGGAGTTCAATTTACTGCGTTGATAAACTTCCCTTGGTTGTCGGGTAGCCAGAAATTTTGTTCAGATTCATTACAAATTTCGAAAACTGTAGCATTAAAGCATTTTAATGCCAAAAGTCTGTTGTTTGGTATTGAATTAATTTTACTTTGCATGTGGTAGTCTTACGGTGAAATAGGACGTGAATACAGTTTGTGTTGTATTTTTATTCCTTGCTCAGTTCATGTATTATATAAGATGAGTGTATTTTGTGGTTATTTGAATTTGCACCAATTCAGTATGAATTTGAAATATGTAGATATAGTCCGGTGTGAAGCTGAAATAAATTGGATCTGTTGCAGATTCTGTTTGTATTCCTATGCATGTAGTGGGCTACTTTCATTATTAGTAGTCAACTTAGTGAATAACTTTTTTAAAAACTGTTATTATTTTTTTCTTTAACCCATAGCAATTCAGACCAAGCTTGAGGTCCACATTAATAATAATAATAATATATAGTTCTTGTATAGCGCATATCACATTATGATATAACGTCTCTATGCGCTTCCAAAGGACTTGGATATTATTACCCCAGCTTTAGCCCGGCAGCCTTTTACAGCGCGCAAGCATTTCAAGGAATGAATTCCTGCCAGGTACCCATTCACCTCACCTGGGTTGAGTGCAGCACGATGTGGATGAATTTCTTGCTTTTACTCCACAAATTGGTAACAGATATCATTTTCCACTGACTTGTTTTAAAAAATGAAAGTGGATTATATCATAAGCAGAAATGAATGATAGTTGCAAAATTTAATTGGAAAATTGCCATTTTGCACACGGAAATAGTGATTATATATATATAATTTTCATTGTGTTGCCAAGTTACGAAGTTTAATGATTAGTATTTTTTGTACTTATTAGATAATGGTACGACAAACTGCATTGGAAATGGACTCAAATTTTCAGTGATGTTTTTATGTACGATATGTAATTGGTATAGCATTCTGGACTAACATGCAATGTAATGCAAAAATGTCACTATAAAAGAGACACTGTACTGCTATAGTTTAAAGTAAGATCATTATTGAGTTTTCCCTTTCGGAGTGAAAATGTTTTAAAAAAAGAAAAATATCACCTTTTAGTATTTCTTTGTATGTGCATATTAACATAGTTAAGGAGTCTCAGGCTGCCATTGCATAATTTTTTTTTATGCAACGGCACCCAGGAGTTAACATTGTTGAGCAAATAGATTGGGAAAGAGAGAGAGAGAGAGAGGGGGGTGAGAAAATTTTTGTTTCTGAGATAACATTGAAACATTAATGGGAAATAACAGAGAGGTAAGGAGAGAAGAGAAAAAAAGGAACGCAAATAGAATAACTAGACGAGAGTTACAAAATGTACGTCTACTACAACTATAAGAAACATGATTTTGAATGTTGTATTTGTTTATGCTCGTGCAGCCCAAAGGGCAGACGGGGGCAACTGCCCCCCTCCCTGAATTATTTGCAATCAAGCATGTGCCACAGTCTGTGGGCAAATGTTAGCCTACTTTTCATTGTCAATTTATTTTCCCTTTGCCCCCCCCCCCCCCCACCCCTCAAATAATCGACATTCTAGTTTTGGTTCTTTAGTGCATAGAAATGAAGCAGTGTCATCTCATGATGCATTGTAACAGGGTTATTGGGGTTCTTCATCTGTTTTTCATCTGTTTTCCATCTGTTTTCATCTGTTTTGCTCCCTCGCGGAAATAGAATCGGGAAAGAGATAGCCCCCCTTACCGGCAGAACTTATTCGCAGAAAAAGGATAAATTCCTATTCATCAAAAAATTGTAAAACAAAAATAAATACTGCGGGAGAAAGTTGTCCATTTAGAATTAATTTATTTTCATTGCACAAAAATCACAAAATTTCAAATTGTGTCAAACTTTGGCACGACAAAAGTGTATAGAATAACGATTTGCTTCACAAAACAGGTCATGTCGACTGTCAATCTCATAGCTCACATCGGGGATCCATTTTATTCAGTGTAGAAACTTGAATCACTTTGGTGTCCTTTCTAAACACCAAATCTGTTTATAGCTGCATATAATCATAGAGCACCATGAAATGGTAATGTTTACATGGAAGACCGGTTATATGTTGTTGAGTAGACAATGTCGAATCGTTACTCTATTACCACGATCGCATTTTCTCCGTACTTTTATGCGGTCAAAAATGATAATCGTCCGTTGCTTCCCACAAGGATATTCGTCAGTTTTTTTCATATGAGTGATGAAATTACAGCCTATTATTCACACGTCATATCATGTTAAAAAGGATGAGAAAAGTATACATGCAGATGAAATGAATAATAAAGAGAAATTCAAATCCTTCATGTACTATACATGTATATAGGCAGGATCATAAGGACAAGGGGCTGACTATGTAAATGGAAGTTTGTGGGTGGGGGGGGGGGAGTAGGGGTTATCTTGCGATTTTTGGTAGGAGGTAGAACAGGCCCATATCGGCCTTTGAAAGTTCCCGGGCCGAATTTGGAGTCAAAATCCGCCCCTTGATCATGACGTGTGTATGGGCATGGTCGACAGTGGGCGCAGTCGGTAATGGGCGTGGTCATTAGAAACCAGAAGGGCGTCCGTCCTTCCTACTATCGCAGTGAGCACGTAGCCAGCCGTCGTCTAACCGTTCGATCCCCTGTACCACCGCTGTGCGGCCGGACTGCTGAGGACGATGGCCTTTCCTCTCTAATCCTGTTACAATATCCTGCAATTTTTGATGTTGGATAACGTCAGAAAAAAAAACAAAACAAAGAAAAACAGCTTCTGTCGTCATTGAGTTTTGTTTTGGTTTATGCGATCCTTTAAGTATTATTCATATTTATATTTCGCATGATAAACTGTCTTCTAGAATTGTATATCTTTCTTTATAATCTAGTCACTGCGAAAATAAATTTTACCATCATCAAAGATAATATTCCAATTCTTATATTATCTGACAATATCGTATGTATGCCTTACCCCTGCCAGACGTCCATTTTATTGTACATGTAGGCCTAATGAGAATGCAGAATTTCCTCTGATAGAGCCCTTTCCCCATTTTCAATTAAAATGATATCATCTCTAGCTTTCTCTCCCTCTCCCGCTTTCTCTCGCTTTCACTGTTTCAAGCATTCTCTCTCTCTCTCTCTCTCTCCCTCCTTCTCCCCGAGTACTCACCCCCTCTCTCAAAACACGTGACTTTATCTCCGAGGAGCTTCTTCAATGAAGTTCACGATCCTATATAGACCAAGATTCCTGACACTTTTTAAACTAGGCAATTAGTAAAAATTTGAAGAAAAAAATATGAAAGGACCTACAATAGTAGAGATAAAACATCTGCCACTTTTTTTATTTGCCTGCATGACATGCATGAGGACGGAGACTTATAGATTCCCGAAATTAGTGACACTAGTGTAACTGACCCCTCCATTTTTTAAAATGATAAATAATGAACACTGTCGAAGTCAAACTTTTCCGGACTCACCACGGGGAAGCCGTCCTCGTAGTACGGATACTCGGGAACCAACTGATGGTATATCCGTTTCCGTTCTATGGCATCACGGATATTCGAACCGAACCAGAGGTTTTCAATGCTCACCTAAAATCAAATGAAACCATAAATGGAATGCTTAAGGTTGAAAATCAGCTGCCTCTGCTGCACTTTCACTTCTACGGGAGAGGAGAAAGCGGGGGAGAGAAGGGAGGAATAGTGCGTGAAGATATAACCTGCACTTCAAGTTATTTGTCAACTGAAAAATCATTCTACCCCAAAATGATTGTAGTCAAAATACTTGCCAAGCTCGCAGACAGGGTAATTCTTGTTCCACCCGACGCGCCTGCCACCAGTCTGACATCGCCTTCCTCGTCAACAACGATGAAAGGCGTCATCGACGACATCGGACGTTTTCCGGGTTCGATGAAATTTGACGGCGAGGGAGGAACCCCGTAGACGTTGTTCATTCCAGGCAGAGAGAAATCATCCATCTCATTGTTGTAAATGATTCCTGTCACGTTACCGCGTACTTTAGACCCAAAGCTACAATGAACAAGTGGTAGATATAGATGATGATGATGATGATGATGATGATGATGATGATGATGATGATGAACATGTATGTTTCCTAATCTTGATATAGAAATCATTAACCCATTCGTGACAAAAATTATTTAAAGCCTAATTTGATCAGCTTTTATTCTTCAAATTGGCAACACCAACATTTTTATTTTCTTGCTACATTTTTCTTATAAAACGTCATGTATCTGAAATGAATATAAAATGACAGAAATTATGATGAGAAGTCAAAAAGTTGCCAATATGCAGGGGAAACGGTGATTTTAAACTTTCTATCACATTGCCAATTTAAGGAATTTAATGCTTATTTTCCTTTTAAAAATTTTTCAGCATCAAACAACCAATATTGACGCAACCAAAGTGGGCACAGTTTGTGTAAATTTTTTTACTCTTTCTGCTCATGTATATAGGGGCTGCGGAAGTCGGCCTGCCCCTTAAAAGTTGAAAAATAGGTAAAAACAGCAAAAGATATTAGGCCAAACCACAAAATGTGGACCTCTGTCTCAAATGGGTTAAATCAATTATCAACATTTAATGAAAAAGGCTTAATTTTAACAATTATATGACTGCATGGGCTACATCACAGAATTCATTCTTCGATCTTTATCTATTTATTTATTTCTTCTAAGAGAAACTTATTGATTACAGTTCAATTTGTCGGAATCGTATTTTGTACCGCGCCATGTCAGTCACAAAATGGCACTCCTGCATGGCGCCAACGTGAGATATACAGTTGCGATAAATTTATATTCTTTTTTTCATTTTTCACGATAGGAGAGAGAGAATGAGAGATTATTCCTCCTTACGAAGTATTGATCGTACTCGTAATCGCCGCAGCATTGCCGTATTGGTCGACCACCGAAATGTGAGAGGTACCGCTATCTTCTACGATTTGGAATTCGGGTTCGTAGTACGTGTAGTTATGCGTCCGGTCATCATCGATCCTTGCGCGGAGAGCGTCGGCAAATGATTGGTTAGTCATGTTGGCCACAAGCTAGTAATTTTTGAGAAAGACATAAACAATGCTTTTGTTTGTATGTTTTTTTCCCTGTTTGTTTGTTTGTGGGTTTTGGTTTGTTTGTTGTTTTTTTTTTTTTCATTTTTTTTTTCATTAGTTAAAAGAACGTTTCGACCACTGTATTCATTCAATCATTTTATTCAAAGTTCGCAAAAAGA
>CM057157.1:28044731-28316806 GCA_029962745.1 Echinometra lucunter
ATAGGGGCTGCGGAAGTCGGCCTGCCCCTTAAAAGTTGAAAAATAGGTAAAAACAACAAATTAAAAAAAAACTAAAAAAACAAACAACGAATTAGCAAATATATAAAAAGAATTAAAACAAATATTAATTTCATATTAAAATTGCTCCTAGGCTCGAAAAATGATGAAAACCGAAAGACTTTAGGGGAGTCCATCCTCCGGACCCCGCCTGTTGGGTATCGGTCACCCACCCTCCCCCCCCCCCCCCCCATGCGTGATGCATTTCGAATTTTGAATATTATACTATATAGCGTCCATTAAATCAGCTATGCTATGTCAAAGGTGGAAAAAAAAGATTCCCCAAAAGGGTGCATAATGCTTGACAAAACTATTTTGCGTGGAAAGGGAATGATAGGGGGCGTCTGCCCAAATTTGCCAAATAATAATATTGAGCATCGAAATTCCGCATATAAATGTTTCCCACTCGGAAAGTTGATTACTGCATCGCCGGAAGAGAGACCTACATCAGTCATGTTTGTACGAGGGTGAATTGGCACATCCCGCTTTGTCCAATACCCGTTTAATCCCATTTCGTCTACCACCAGTTACTCTTATAACCATTTGGTCTAATTACTACTTAGCCCACTTACCATTTTCGTCTAAGTTCCAGTTAGTCTATGCTCATTTCGTCTCATACCCGCTAGGTCTAACACCACTTAGTCTGATTAAATGAACTGGTAATAGACCAAATCGTCATTAGACGAAATGAGGAAAACTAAGTTGACGAACTGCAATTAGTCCATTTGATCAGCAGACAAAGTGACAATTAGCCCAAATGGGTATTAGACCAAGTGATGATTGGACCAAACGGTAATTAGACCAAATTGATAGTAGATCAAATGGGTTTAGCCAAAGTGGTGTAAGACGATCTAGAAATTAGACCAACTTAGACTTAGACCAACGAGAAGGACCAATTTTCCGACCGGACCTTAGGTGAATCAAGTTCCCCCTCTCTTAGACCCCCCCCCCCCCCCCTCTTCCGCATTAATGTTTTAACCCATACCTATATACATTTTTAACATCAAATTTCATACTCGAACTCGTCTGATATGTTTTTAATCCTCTTTTTTGTCAATACTCCCTACTCCCCCCCCCCCCCATGACAAAAATGTAGAAAACCGCCCCTTTAGATATATTCTCGTCTTCGTACCTCAAGCTCGTATCGTTGAGAATCAGATCTTCATTGGAACGGATGGCCGCGTCCAGGGCTGGTCCTATCTGGTAGCCATTTTCAGCCAGCTCTATGACAGGCAGGAGCAGGTCTCGCCACGGTAGCTTGCCGAATCTCTGGTGTGCTTCCCAATACCCTTTGATCTCACCGGGGACACCAATGGCCAGAGGTCCTGGGAAAGAAATAATGGCAGACTGTAAATGACTACACTCTAAAAACAAATCTAGTCAAATTTGACAGACTAGTACTGCTCTAGTCAAAAGTGACACATTTCTAGTCAAAATGACTAGATTCTAGTTGAAATAATTTGACTAGTCTACGGGATCTTACAGGCAGCAACACTTACCTGACTTGATTCTAGTGAAAGTGACTAGAATTTTGGTAAAAGTGTGGTTAATTTTTACTAGAATTCTGGTCATTTTCACTAGAATCTAGTCACATTTGACAAGAAAAAGGTAAGAACCCGTGGGATCCCGTGTTAAAGTCAAATAAGTTACTAGAATTCTGATCATTTTTTCACTAGAATTTTGTCAATTTTCACTGCGACAATCTTCATCTACATGACAAGTTCAGGCAGGCAGATCCGGATGGTCCTTTCAAAATTTTTCTAAAACTTTATTCAATACAATTAAAAACGAATTAGTTAAAAATTTACATAAAACCAAATAAACGGGATGCATAATGCAAAATCAGTAGCTATAACCCTATAAAAGATATCTATCATATTGCAATAACCATTCCTGGTGCCGTTGCGTAAAACTTACTATTATAGTAACTTTGCATCAATGGTAACTTTCATGGAATACTGGATTTTGATTGGCTGTTGAGCAACGTTGCCATGGTAGTTATCATTGATGGCAAAGTCACTATAATAGCATGTCTTTTTGCAGTGGCACCCAAGTCAATAAAATTATTCTGATTTGGGTGCTACCAAAGAGCGACGCATCCTCGGTCTCGTTCTCGTACATATCGCGATGTGCAGCTGCTGGCGCCCTCTCCCGTGCGTCGATGAAGTAGGGCATCCCTCGTTCTCTGTCGTAGAAAAGGATGAAGTTGCCTCCACCTAGGCCTGTGCTATGCATGTTATACATACCAATGCATAGCATGGCAGTGATGGCTGCGTCGATGGCACTCCCCTTATTCAGAAGAACATTTCTATCAAGAAAAGTAAAATATGAAGAAAGACAAATAAACTGCTAAATAAAGTGATATTATAATGACGCAAGTTAAAAACTATGTTACCCTCAAAAACTTACCTTATGCCATGATAATAGTCTGCAATCTCAGCTATGCCTTCAATTATTCTTTTTTTTTATAAGCTTGTCATACTGAATTCCTTGAGAAAAAAAAAAGAAAGACAAATTTTCATTTCTGAGCGGCAGAAGTTAGAAAATTGATATAAGTCACAATATTAATAGTGACTATAATAGTGCTGTAGTCGAGTGGTTCAAGGCGCTTGACTGTAGAAGCGAAAGTTGTGGGGTTTCGGATCCCTGGCACGGCACTTATGCCCTTGAGTAAGGCATTTTATCTACATTGCTGTTTTATCGTATATCAAATAGATAATGTGCTATATGCACTCATACCAAAGGGTGCATGTGTGTTTTTTTTTAATAGTAGATCATTTCTTGAAATCCACAACTTACAAGCACTGCTTTTTCGTGAATCCCTCCATTTCCACAGAATTTAAGAATTTCTTTTCCTGATCTCTTTATGTGTACTATATACCATTTCATCTTTTCTTTAATATACCTATGTATAGCCACTGTATTACTTTTCTTCTTGTTGTAAACACGAAAATACAGAAATACCGAAATACCTATCTGTTCATGGAAATGTGCTTAGAAATGTAACAGATGCAGAAACCGAAAAAAAAAAAACACATTAAATCAAATTTACCTTCCTAGCTCTGAGCACAGAGTAGCATCTGCCGCCACGGCAGCCTCTCTGTACACGTAATATTCCCCATCAGGAGACGCAGCATCGTTCTCAGATCCACCAAACCTTATGCCGAGAAAGACTATTCCCACTACGATTCCGAATAGCAGTATGAAGAACGTCCACCCGGCCACAGTTCTGTTTTAAGAAAGATAACATGATTAAATTATTAATGAAATTATGATGATAATAATAATAATGATATTGCATATGCATGCAGCGCACATAAGTCCGGTGACGTATCCACATGACACCCAAGAAGAAGATGATGGTGGTGATATTGGAGGGGAGAGAGGAGGAGGAGGAGGAGGAGGATAATAAAGAGGAGGAGGACGATACTGATGATGGTAGTGATGATTATGATGATGATGATAAAGATGATGGTGGTGAAGATGAAGATGATGATGATGATGATGATGATGATGATGATGATGATGATGATGATGATATTGATATTGATATTGATATTAATAAATACTAACCATCATCATCATCATCATCATCATCATCATCATCATCATCATCATCATCATAACAGTGGAGCACCAGGGGCGTCAATTCTGATGGACATGAG
Organism: Echinometra lucunter; assembly: GCA_029962745.1. Lineage (NCBI taxonomy): Eukaryota > Metazoa > Echinodermata > Echinoidea > Camarodonta > Echinometridae > Echinometra > Echinometra lucunter. The sequence continues at coordinate 28,048,454 of CM057157.1, forward strand.
CGCTATACAAGAACCCGCTATTATTATTATCATCACTGTCATTATCATCATCATCACCACACATTATCATTATTATTATCATCATCATCACCACCATTATCATTATTATCATCATCATCATCATCATCCTTCTCATCATCATCATCACCATCATTATGATGGCCTTTCTTCTACTACTTCTCTTCTTCTTGGTATTGTTTTTGTTGCTGTTGTTGTTCTAATGATTATTCTTATCAATATTATTGAAATTCACATTCCTTCCTGTGATTCGAAAAGAGATGTTTAAACATATAATTTTTTTTTTTCAAAAAAGGAGGCGAGATAATCTTTAAAGAAAAACATGAGCAAAGACAGCAAAGGAATGAAGAAAAACAAAAAAATGCATAAACTAGATGGAAAGCAAAGAAAGGAAAAACAGGAAACAGAAAATTAAAAAACAAAGAAAGAATACACAAATTATCAAAATAGAGGAGGAAAAGAATTCATAATTAAGTAAAACGTAAAAAGCAAAGAAATTACATGAAGGAGAGCAAAATTTGAAAGAAGGAGAAAAAAAAAAGAAATAAATAGAAAGATGGCAAAAGAAGGAAGGAGAAACATGGAAATAGTTATGAAGAGATAGAAGATGAAAGAAAAGAAAAACAGAAGGAAAGATAGAAAATGAAAGAAATAAAGATAAAGGCCAAAAAAGAAAAACATGATGAGGAAAGACTGAGAGCAAAAGTATGAAAACAAAGAAGTCCTATTAAATTCAGTAAAATCCAGCTAGTGGTATTTGTTCTTCTTTCACTCCATTCTGTGGGATTTATGATAATTAATGTATTTCATTATATGATATCGCTGCGATTATTTTATATTTTATTTTTCTAAAAGTTTTTTTGTTTTTGTTTTTGTTTGTTTGTTTGTTTTGGTTTTGGGGGGTTTTTTTTGGGGGGGGGGGTTTATTGTTTTTTTTTTGTTTTGGGTTTTTTTAACCTTGGTCCGTAAAATTTAAAGAGAGTGGATACCACTTATGCGGGATTTGGCTGCTTTTTGTTTTGTTTTTTAGTTTTGTTATATACTTAAAAGTTGTTTTACTCGAATATACTGTGGCATATTCTAGTATATATCTATCATATTCTGTTACATTTTGTTATATTCTGTTATGTTTTTGTGAAAATCCTGGTATACTTTGCTATTTATGTTAGACTTTGTTCTTTTTATGTTATATTTTGTAAAATTGTTGTTGATGTTTGTGAAAAAAATTGAGAATAATCCAATTTGTATGGATTACAAATCAATAGAATTTGAATTTGAATTTGAATTTGATTTGTGTTTAATGTTATACAGGGCCCCTTGGAAGAACAGTATTATGTTTACTGAAGGGGCTACCCCGTTGAAATAAAAAAAATCAAATCAAATCAAATCAAATCAAATCCTTGCCTGTCATCTGAGGGATTGTTAGTAAGACTTGTCTCTGTTGCCTGCATGGGTTCGTCAAAATACCAGAGTTGGATCATGGTTTGATATTCTCTTAGGCATGCATGTTCTCTCTCCCTCCCTCTTATCGCTCTCTCTCTCTCTCTCTCTCTCTCTCTCCCCTCGGGGAGGGGCATGGGCATGCATGGCCAAGAAAACGTATAAATTTGTAAGTAATTTTCCTAGTGATGGAAAGTGATTATTGATTACATACATAGTCTTCTTTGCCCCCCCCCCCAAAAAAAAAAATAAATAAAAATAAAAATAAAATACAAAATACAAAAAAAATAATAATAAAAAAAAAACATATCAACAACCAGTGGCGTAACAGCCGGGGGGGCAGGGGGGGCACTCTGCCCCCCCTGAAGGATTTCAGCGGGAAAATATACCAAACCACCGGAAAAAAATGAAAAGGAGGGAAAGGAAGAAAAAGGAAGGGAGAAAGGGAAAGGAAGAAGAAGAAAGGGAAAGAAAGAAGAAGAAAGGAAAAGAAAGAAAGAGAAAGGGAAAGAAAGAAGGAGAAAGGAGGAGAACGGGAAAGAAAGAAGGAGAAAGGGGAGAAAGAAGAAGAGAGAGAGAGGGAAAAGAGGGAAAGGGGGAAAAAAAGAAGAAAGCAAAGGGAAACCAAAAAAAAAAAAAAAATGAGGGAAAATTTAGTACCAAACCCGGAGTTTCCCGGTGCTCCACTCCCTGGACAACCGCAGTGGCTTTCCCTGTAGACTCCCATCAGGTCCCCTAAGCCAGAACCCTGGGCCCCACCCGCTAAAGGCTTCGCAACAATTAAGCAACTCGCGGTGCGGGCTTATCTCCGCATATTCTTTTTCTAGACTTAGTTACCGGGAAATTTTCGGCTCTGCCCCCCCCCCCCCCCCGATAACAGGCAGAAAATGTATGAGACCGGTAACAGACAACGAACAATTCAAAGAAACGTCAGAGCTTCCGCGCTTCCCCTAGCATGCCTAGGGAGTGCGCTTTGCACTAACGTTTTCCTGAAAGAAAATCCTATCTACACCACTGATTCTAAACTTAATTACCGGGAAATTTTGGGCTATGCGTATGCCCCCTCCCCCCCCCCCCCCCCCCCCCCTCGATAACAGGCAGAGAGCGTAAGAAGAGCGGGAACTGACAGCGAAAAAACGTCGGAGCTTCCGCGCTTTGCGCGGGAGGGGGGAATCTCCCCCCTCCCTGCACCCTCCCTCCTAGGGAGCACTACCGTCCTCCTAAAATGAAATCCTAGTTGCGCCGCAGAAGATAGACTTAATTACCGATGACGAACAATGCAAAGAAACGTCGGAGCTTCCGCGCTTCGCGCGGGAGGGGGGAAACTCCCCCTTCCCTGCACCCTCCCCTCTTGGTGTAAATTCCGGGGGGTGGGGGATCTATCACCCCCACCTGGGGGAGAGAGGGGATGGTGTGTACAAATTTCCCGCCATGCAGACACACTTTTTAAAGAAGAAAATATATTTTGATTATTAATCAGTTAGTAAAAATTCTGAATATATATCTGTCATAAACAATCATCATATTTTAGAATTTCTGTTTGAAAATGCTACTGAAAACAAAAAATTGGTTATTATTGGCTCGCTTGCTCCACTCGCTCGTCAAAATCTTAGGATTTCCATCCAAAAATGCGATTAAAATCGAGAAAAGTGGTTATTTTTGGCTCGCTCGCATCACTCTTTCGTCATATTTTTGGATTTTTATTCGAAAATGCGATTCAAAAGCAAAAAAGTGATTATTTCGGCTCGCTCGCTTCGCTCGCTCGCAAAATAGATATCAAAATGTGTGTGAGAGGGCAAAAAATCGTTAAAAAAGTTTTTAATCCCCCACTCCTCAAATTGGATTTACGCCGGTGGAGCACTACCGTCCTCCTAAAAACGCAGTCCCAGCTACGCCACAAACTCTAGACATAGACTAGTTACCGGGAAATTTTTAGGCTCTGCCCCCCCCTGATAACAGGTACCTGTTACGCCCCTGTCAACAACACATGCCCAAAGGACATGACAAAGGATAACTATTTGTGGAGAGTATGAGGAAAACTGTATTCGACGACCAACGACTCTCTCTCTCTCTCTCTCTCTCTCTATCTCTCTCTCTCTCACGCTGTCTTCATACAGATTCTATCATGTCTATTTTGAATTTTTTATTTGTTTGAAGGAAAGATATTATTTATCTCGTTTGTTTACTTTATTTGTCTGTTATAGTAGCATACTGTTCGTGATGTTACATCGATTTTTGTGAACGGGGCGGATCCCCACGCATACATGTAAACACGAACAATATAAACGTGATTGAATTTCCTCATTCTTTAGCAGTTGAATCGCCCATAAGAATCGTGAAGCTCTTCTTTTTCTTCTTTTTCCTTCTTCTTCTTCTTCTCCTCCTTCTCCTCCTCCTCCTCCTCCTCCTCCTTCTTCTTCTTCTTCTCCTTCTTCTTCTTCTTCTTCTTCTTCTTCTTCTTCTTCTTCTTCTTCTTCTTCTTATTCTTCTACCACTCCCCTTCCTTATTCTTCTTTCATACATGTCTCCTTCATTATGAATCTCCCTAAAGTGCTGAAGAGGGTGTGCTTTCACTTATTTTTTTCCTTGCCTTGCCTAATACCTCCACATAATAGGGATCGGTTATCAGAGAGTGCATGAGCGCTATAAAGGCTTATATGGGGAAACAATGCGCTAAATATCACTATTTAGCCAAGTGATTGCAAATATTGTGTGACAACGACGCCTTCATCCTAATCAAAACAATGTCATCCAGGACTAGCTCATTTTCTACACGTCAAATTATCTCCACTCTACTGACAGAAAAATTAGAGAAAACAAATCGAAAAAATAACTTACTTGTGGCATGATTTCTTCTCATCGCTGCTTACCAAATTTTGCTCCTCGATATCATAAGTTCCGTGGGAAGCCATGATACCGGCATTACCCAGCGCTAAAACTCATTCAACCGGTTTAAGTATTAAATTCGTCAAAGTCAATACCCGGGAGTATTCTACCGTTAAGATGTTCAGTAGCACTGCTTATATGGCCAAAAGAAAAGCGGCGATCATTTGCAGGGAAGACATGGCCATAAGCAGCGGGGGGGGGGGGGGGGGGGGGGGATGCAGGGGGCAGTTCCTTCCCCCTCCCCCCCCCCCCAAAAAAAAGAGAAAAATCAAGACTTACATTTTGTACTGAAAATTTTCCAGAATCCCACCAAAAGTCTACACCAGATCCTTCAATTTTGATCTTAAAAATGCAGAAGCGTCCTCGTGACCAGCTCGGTCACTTTGCTCCCTCTCTTGTATGTTTCTTCGAACATTTTACTTATTCTTGCCCCCAGGAAAAAAAAATTCTGTGTACGGCCCTGAAGGAAGGGGAGAAAAATACAATCTTCAGTATATCGCCAAACTTGAGGAAAGCTAAAAAAATATATTCACAGCAGGAGAAAAGTTGTGGGGCAAAAGAAAAAAATGACCCATAGAAAGGTAAATATTGACCTTCTTGAAAAAAAAAAAAAGTGGCGTATAAAATTGGACACCGGTGCCCTCCTTTTAGAAATGGTCTTGCTCTGCCCCTGTGAGGTGTTTATAACAGGCGCTCTGAAGAAATTACGTGACTGTATAGACGAAATAAGGACTTTGAACAAATATGTCTCACATAAAAGTAGGCTTGCTTTTTAGTGTTTGTAAAAGAAGAATTTAATGTCTTACTTATCCCTCTTCGTTATACCATTGCAGCTAAGATTACTGCTAGATTTAACTGAAGCTTTTCTATCTTATTCACATACAGACAGAAGCTTCAAGGCAGTGAAGATATAGGCTTGAAGCTACAAGCTGGCTTATACAACTCAGTTTGCGACTAGGCCTTTATATAGAAAATTGCCCAAATATGAAAGAAAAATCACCATTATTTGCCGTATCTTGTTTGTTGTGCCTTTATGAGAAATCTTCGAAAAAGAAGGCGGAAGAGGAACTATTCCATGCACGATACCTGTGAATGGCTTTTTATTTTTGGACCTTTGAACAGCAAGCACGCGGATCAAAGATTTTGAACAAGGGATTGTACAATACAATGCGTATAAAAAGTATAAATATACCTTTTCTATTATCATTTTGATTATAAGCTGTTTCATTTGAAAAAATTTGTATAATCATGTATAATTTTAGATTAGTATATTATCATTGCGTAATCAAATTAATGAAGTATCATTTTTAATCCATGTACTCAGATGATTAAGAGTAAATGAATGTTCTTGAATGTATCTTGTATCATGCTCTCGTTCTATGTGATTTATCGTAATAACTTCATGTACACTGTACAGCTGTAAGAAAAATAATGTGCCCATTGGTAATTTTTACTTATTTTTTTTCTCAAGCAGGTTTACTTAAAAACATAAGTGTTGAAACAAACGAATGTGAAAGCTTCTACACTCGATCAATTCAAACAATGAAACACTGAAACAGAAACAAATTTATGTAACATTTAATGCGTGCATGATTATAATTATGACTTGACCCACATCTCTATCAGCCAAAACTTGGCGCAGGCAGATTTTGACAACACTTTTTAATGGCCAAGCCCACAGCAAGATGAAATTCAATTCATTTCAATAAAAAGAATAAAAAATCCAAGCAAAACAATGAAAATTGGATGATAATTGGATGTAAAATAAGGAAGTTATGAATTTTTAAAGTTTTGCTATTTTTTCGCAAAACAGTTCTTGAACAGTCGATATGAATTCAGTGAATAAGTTGATGATGTCATACACTCACCATTTTCCACACATTATGTATACAGAAATGACAAAAATTTCATATTTCAGCTATAAAAATGTAAAATATCCTAAATACTCATTATATACTTACAAAATGGTATTTAGTCTAATAAGTATAGATAATATGGATGACTTTTCAGTTTTAGTGAAAAAATGAAAAAATTTTGAAATTTTTGTATAGATTATTATGGAAAATAATGAGTGTAGGGTAGGTGTAAAGAATACGAGACCGTAGGTAATATGAGACCACCAGAATAAAAACTGTCCTGTCTGCCCGAGCTTTGGGGAGAAAAATATATTGTTATAGCGCCATATATCATCACTGTTACCATTTCTGCTTACATACACCGTATATTAGGCATTGGATCAACAAGTCCATATTCTCCGAGAAAATTCACCAAATGTGCCAAGATAAGAATCTGTCATGATCAAATTTCCTTAGATATAAATTCTGGGTTTTCAAGAAATGTAGTGGTGTATTATAACAATAAAGAAGTGAGCTGTATAAATGGTGTTAATAACAATATTATGAAGTTGGTTAACTACTGTGTAGGTCAGTTGACCATTGTGCACAGTGTAGAGTACATAAAGTGAACCTCAATAAGGACATCCAATCAATAATGTGTGTAAGTAATACGACACCACCAACGTGGCGGCTATTGTCATGCATGATTACTGTGTGTACTGTGAATTGATAAATTGTGTAAGCTTACTGCTATGGATTTTTATGTTTTGAAAACTGGCAAAAATATTAAATGATATTCAGGATATTGGCAATAAAGAAAAATTCTGCTAATTAAGTGATATTTTTGGTGCGGGTTGAAAACGGTTTTGGAGTACTAATAATAATTGTTTCCTCTGGATGACCTGAAAAAAACCTCTCAATTATAGTAGTTTGTTTTTAAGGAATTTGTACTAGTATATATATATATATATATATATATATATATATATATATATATATATATGTATATAAGAACAAAAAATTATATTCAGGCAAATCCTTTAATTGTTAATGATGTGTAAAATTTGTCTAAAATTCAACACCTAACAACAAAATTCAACAAATTCAAAGTTGCATGAAGAAAATGTGCACTTTTTTGCACTGCATTATGGTACTCAAAATTTGGTTGGATGTTTTCAAGATGTTTTAATGTCATTTTACAGTTGCCTTTCTTTCTGTAACTTTTGAAATTATAATTATAATTGCAATTGCCAATTGTTCAGTACTGATGTACTAAAAATCATCAACAACGAGATGCAAAGTGCCGGAGGCAAAAGTACCGGCAACATGATTATGTGAATGCCATGGCATTGAATGCCATTTAAATGATAATCAATAATTCTATCTGATTATAAATGTTATTTAGTTTTTGGTTAAAATTTCAACAGATTTTGGCTTTGATGAAACCCAAACATATTTTGAAAGAAGCACTTCTTTAGTGGTATTTGAATTTCTAATAAAAATGTATTTTACTAAATAACTCTCTGAGATTTAGGTTGAAAATGAAGCGGTCTCGTATTACCTTCACAGGTAGGCAATAAGAGACCATTTACCTCTGACGTCATTAAGCCTATTATCTTATTAAGTAAACAAATTTTAGTCATTATTTTGGTACCTAGATAAAGAAAACAAGGTACTGAAAACACTGGTAAAACTTATTAGTGCGTGTCTGTATTCATGTTTATGCTAATCATGCAAATGAGCTTAAAGGCATTGGCTAACATTGTTATGATTTTAAAAAAATCTCATTTTGTTACTTTAAAATGGGAAAACATTAGGGTTATAGTGTAAAAATACCAGTGTGAAAGTTTCAGAGTATAATATCCACGGGAAGTATTTTTAAATATTAGAAATGTGAACCAATGTTTGAAAAATATACGAGGGTCGGTTGCATAGACCCAACGTAAGGAGTGCGCATGCGCACATGACTCAACGGACCGCACTGTGCGTATTGACGTATCACGCGGCGGAAGCACAGAAATTTCTGTGGGCGGAAGGCAAGTAACGGTATTTTTGAATTCGCGCAAACGGTCCTCTTAGTTCAGTGTCTCTCGAGACGAAAGCTAATAAAATCGCGGTTTGCGTCTAACTTACAGCTTTTCCTTCCAAATTATGGTTGGTTTCAGGGTTTTTGAGTATAAATACAAGTACTCATACACATGTTTCATCTTAGTTTGAGAATTTTTTAAATCAGCTGCTCACAAAGTTAGCCAATGCCTTTAAGGGTCTCGGATCGTATTCCCTACACTTACCCTATGACATCATCAACTAATTTGTTGAATATTCATATCCACTGTTCAAGAAACATTTCGCGAAAAATTGTGAAATTTTAAAAATTCATAACTTCCTTATTTTGCATCCGATTTTCATCAAATTTTCACCGTTTTGTTTGGAATTCTTTATTCTTTTTATTTAATTGAACTTTATCTTGCTGTGGACTTGGCCTTTAAAAACTTTGCAGGTGCTCCGTCATTCGTGCGTCATGAAGGCATCACCAGACGGAAAACAATTAGTTATTCATGAAATGAATTTCACTGCCACAATGGCTATAAATTTTTAATTAGAAGCAAACAAAGTTGGGTACACCTTTTTTTTCTTTCTTTTTCTTTCTTTTTTTTAAGATACGCACCCTATACTAGTGACCAAAACAAAAAAAAATCTGGAAAAGCATTGATGTTTTGCTAGATTTATTTTTAATCTGCAACTTTTTTCTAACTTAGAAAAGATAAAAAAAAAAAAAAAAAGGTAATCAGCTCCAAAGGCATGAAAAGGTGGAGGAGAGTGAAACAAATTAGGATTTACGCATCAAGGCTAATCTTTTATACATCATGATTGGAAGTCAGGAGTTTAAAACCAGAGCTTTATTTTTTGAGTAACATCTGTTAAAATGTATTTGTACTCATACTAAGGAAATTCACGAGAAGCCACAAAGGATACAATGTTTCGAAGAGTCTCTGGTTTTGAGTAGCCGTAAGTTGGCGCTGTTGTAAACACATCATAATAAGGGTCAGTTCACTGTTGCTTTTAAAAGTAGGCCCCTGGAAAAACTCGGGTCCCTTTGATTGTTTTTCCCTTCTAGATCATTTTCAAATAATTATTTATCATTTATCATGTTTATTGTTATTTAGCATTCATTAAAATTTTATTCAAAGTAGAGGATTATACTTGATAAGCCGAGGAAAGTGTATAATCTTTTAAGACCGCAAGCTATGATCGATGAACAGGCAGTGTCCTATATCATCGTGGGATTAAAATAAAGTAAAGTAAAGTAAAGTATACATTCATAAAATAAACTGCTTTCCAAGTACGCCCTCTAAGACGAATAACAGAATTAATATAGATTACACGAAATGCATGAAAGTATAACATTTGTAAAATACTGACATTTAAATATTATGACAGAATATAGAGTACAAAATATAACTTTATAAAAAGTAACATGAAGGAAAATGAGAACAGAGATTCTTTTATAATGAATACTTGGCCAATTGGCCAAGTGTTTCAATTGATTGAACTGAGAAAGGGAGTTTATGGGTTTATTGATGATTTGTGATCGTTTTTTGTTTGTTTTTTATTTTGGGGGGTATGGATACTGGGGTACAGTAGTTGAAGGTGCGATGATTGATTAGTGATTTTTAATGGGGTCATAACATTATAGTTTTAAGGACTAACAAACATATAGCCATATTTTAATCTTTAATTATTGTTCGATCGATTGCCAATTTAAAGTTGTAATAAGCAAACATTGTAGTGTGTCATGATCCTTATTCAAAATAAATCTCACGTCTATTTTATAACTTTTGTAGTTTCAGTAAATTGGTCTTTGATCAATTTCCCCAAGCATGCAGTGCAACAATAGTTGGTGTGTAGTAAGTGCAAAATAGTGTGTAGTAAGTGCAAAAACTCTAGAGCTTTTATATTAGGTGTTTGATACGACGAATAAATCCAGTAGAGTGATATATTTTTGTACTTATATATTATGTCCAGACCACGTCAGTTGCGAGTCAAAAATACCTCCTAAGTATTTTATAGTTTCGTCACACTGTAAGTTAATATTACCATTTGATTTAATTGTTGTTCTCCAAATTTCTGTTTGATCCAAATGAATGGCCATGGATTTCTGTGGGTGTATATCTATCAAGCCATTCACAATGAATTTCCAAAACCTTCTGCCCGTTCCGCATTCCGAAACCTTGTCTTGATAATATTTTTTTCAAGTGTTTTGTTCAGGGTATTTGTTTCGATAAAATTTGAACTTGAACAGAGTATAAAACCACATGTTGCAGTTTTATACTCTGTCTTATAATACATGTAATCACGTGCACGTGCCAAAGTCATATTCATCTGTAAAATCGAAGGCACCCCATTTCGTTTTCTTATGACAGAAAAGTAAAAGATGCATGCCCGTCAAGTTTCACGACAGATTTATTTGTAACAAGGGAAAATGGTTCATGAAATCGAAATAATAAATCCAAAAAAAAAATCTATTATGAAAATATGGTCAAGAAATGGGAGCGTTAGATCTATGCTCACAAATACATTGCAAGGGGGAATTCCCCGAAAATTTTGATGATCTGATTTTCCAAAAAAATAATTTGCTTTTTCATTCATAATCTGATTTATCTCAGAGGTTGAGGAATTTATCTGCATATTTCGTATCTACTCTATGCGACGTTTTTTCGAATTCAATTTCCCATTTAGCAGTAGCCTTAGGGTGATACAATCATTCCCATAACTCGGCCTCATGCACATTACTATGTGAAATTTGAATTTAGAACATAAATAAATCTTCAGTGAGGTGCAACAAAGCTTTTCATGACTACACAAAGTATTTTACGTTCAGAAATGGTAGGTTTATTCGTTTCCTCCAAATTGTAATTTTAAATTGGCGTTATTTCCTTGAAGAATCCTTTTTATAAGCCCTTACCCCCCCCCCCCCCCCCACCGGAGGGGGACTGAAAATCTGCCAGTAGAGATCATTCAGTGTGGCCGGCCTAGTTCTCGGGCCTATCAACCGACCAGCAGATCGTTAATCAGCCGGCCCTCATGGTGTCATCAAACTCCCCACGTAATTAGCCAGCCCGATAGTCCTTTCCCCCCTCCCCTTCCTCCTCCCCCCCCCCCCCCAAAAAAAAGGCTTTTGATGGCCAGCCTGAATCTAGTAAACCGAGGTAGAAAACGCTTCTTTGTGTCTCACTGAAATTTCGAAAGGATGTCAGTAATTAAAATAATTCTTGAAGAAATCTGAATAACATGGGCGGTAAAGGCAGAGGAACAAAGGACAAAGAAATGAGTCTCATCCTGCAATTTACTTTACTCATGCCTGGATGACTGTGTAACACAAGGGGAACCCCTCGGTGTACAAACTTTGTTTACAAAATATAATGACGTCAGCGCCCCATTGCAGGCGCGCACTGATATTTGAAATTTATTACTTATTTTAGAAAGCTTTTGTAAAGATATCTGTCATATGAAAATTAAAAGTGTTAAATATTGAATATGTTTCCTTATTCATTAAAGGGAAACTTACTTATGTTATTGGTTTAATGTCAGTTACGAAGGACTATTGTTTTGACCGCGTATGAATTTAAAAAGAGACAGCACTCACAATAATATTCACCATGTATACACATTGTCTGGGCTGCCATATTGCTGTGTGTATTACTGTATGGAAGTTCCAGTTGTACACTGTTAGCGAACCTGTTACGAGCACTACCTTCACAAAATCTAGTATATTTTCAAATCATGGTTAGGTTAGCATGTTTAGTAAAGTAAGGCTACAAGCAGACTAAACTCCCTTGCAAGTCTGTTTTGAGTATGTTGTCGTTGTTGGAGGTTTGCAGCTGAAAATTCACGTAGCAGAGACGAACCAGTCAAAATGGGGAACTGTCTGCAGGGACAAACAGCCGATGACATTTCGTTGCTTCACGACGATGCAGAGGTTCACGAGCGACTGGGACCCCCACCGCCATATCAGGTCTGTTTGAAACTAAAATGTAATTGAAATATCAAGCCTATAATTTTAGTCATGATCTAATGATCTTAACCACTCAAAAATGTAAGCTAAAGTAGAAGTAAGTAATAACAGTCCACCAGAATCTGTTTAGTGTATTTGGCCATGTTTAAGTTGAATTTAGTTTTGACTTTTGTCAATGTCAGTTTGTTAATTAGTGCAACTTAAAAACTTGAATTTGTCAGTTAATTTTGCTTTAGTTTGTTAGCTTTGTTAATCAACTTTGTTCCAAAAAAAAAAAAAAACGATAGAAGTACATGTACATGTAAGTCTCCTTTACAAACTGCAACATTCATGACATTATGGCATCAGGGGCAGCACCCATAGATGGATCACTGACTTCCTACATAATCGGAGCCAGCAAGTAGTCCTTGAAGGATCAAAATCAGGCACTGCCAAAGTCACCTCAGGAGTACCGCAAGGTAGTGTGTTAGGCCCGCTCTTCTTTCTCCTGTTCATCAATGACCTACCTGAGCATGTTTCTCCAAGCTGCACCGTTCGTCTCTTTGCAGACGATTGTATGCTCTATCGCAAGATCAACTCGGATGCTGACTCGAGACTGCTCCAAAAGGACTTGGATGCCTTGCAAGAATGGGAAAGAGACTGGCTTATGGAATTCAATCCCAAGAAGTGCCAGGTTCTCAGGGTCACAAACAAAAGGAGGCCTGTTGAGTGGTCATACATCATCCATGGGCAAGTTCTTGAGAAAGCAGACACTGCAAAATATCTTGGCATTCATCTCAAGAACAACATGAACTGGACCCACCACATCAAAACTGTCACCAAGAAGGCAAGCAACATCAGCGCATTTCTGCAGCGAAACATCAGACCCTGCCCGAGGAAGACTAAAGCACTGTGCTACATCACACTAGTACGACCCATCCTTGAGTATGCCAGCACGGTGTGGGATCCACATACCCAAGACAACATCCAGAGACTGGAAATGGTCCAGCGTCGATACGCTCGCTTTGTCACGGGAAATTATCATCGAACAAGCAGTGTTACGGCGATGCTAACCAAACTCCAGTGGCCATCTCTCCAAGAACGCCGAGCGCAACTCAAGATGATGCTGATGTACCGCATAGTAAATCAACTCACAGACATTCCTCATGCCAACCTATTGCGGGTAACAACAGCACATCGTGGACATCCACAACAATTCCAAATCCCCTTCGCAAGGACTCTAGTCTACCAGAAGTCATTTTTCCCGGACTCTATAAGACTTTGGAACTCGCTTCCTGGAGATCTTGTGAACTGTACCTCTGCCATCTCCTTTAGGCAGGAGGTACAGGAAATCCAGCTCCGGTAAAAGGGGTTACCGTTGTTTTTAGCTGCACATAGTTATCATGTAGTCTTTTTATGTGGCACTGTACATACACTGCACCGGCCAGCCAAACAAGTACGAGAATACACCAGATGGTGGACTGTACTCACCTAGAAGAAGAAGAAGAAGGTATCTTCACACATTTGTGTTAATTTTCAAACTTTCAGGGTGAACAGAAACTGGTTGTTTGATATTTGTTGATTTCGTAAATTTGTGATGTCTTGTCTTGTCTTGCCGAAGACGCCCACAATCAATAGGTTGATTATTATGGCACTAAGGATGAAGACCTAACTTGACCTGTCCTGCATCATTCCATTCATTTGTTATTTAGAAGTCTTTTTTTTTTTGTAATCTCTTTAAATAAAGATGCCCAGTGATGATGGGTTACTTGCTGACCCTTGACACAAATGCGTCAAGAGTCAAAGCGGCCACTACTTCCTCTGGCAAGCAGTTCCAGTCCTTTATGGTCCTTGGTAGGAACGATGTCCATTGGTTGTATCAATTTGTAATATTTGTCACTTAATCATAAATGTTCAAAGTTTCAGCTAACTTCAGCTATGATATTCCACTCACACAAATGAGAGGTTATAAATAAGGTAGTGTAAACCTGTATAAACTTTAACATTCTAAAGTCAGTAAAGATTGCTTTGATTAAGATCTAACATTAGTGATTACATGTACATTAAGTGTTATGGAAGTTTGTGATTGACAACTAATGTATCAGAACTGAAATCATGCTATAATTAACATAGTTAATTTTCTTTTAAGGCTTTAAGCTGAAAGTGCAAGTGAGACTGCTGCGAGTGTCCGTGTAACACTAGGCTTGTTTGTGAAAGTTGATTGATGACGTCCTGTCGACCTGTGAGTGTGAGTGAGCGTGCCTGGGTAGAATGAGCAACTGACCGCCATTTTGCAAACATTTTAAAGGGATCCAGGGTGAGAAATCAAGCTGCAACTCATACATGCAGGAAATTAGGCATGCAAGTATGCAATATACATTGTGCAGTGCTATGCACACTGTATATACAATGTACATGTACATGTACCTGTGGATACCAAGAATTTGTAGATTGAGCTTCAGCTCTGTGTAATTCTCTACCCTAAACAATCAGATATTTTCCCTCTAGTCTAAGACTTTATTATTTTAAGAGTCTTAAGACATACCTTTTCTTACAGTAAAGTAATATTTCTTATTTAGGCAAGTCACTGTACAGTAGTGTTATGTTGTCCTCATACATGTACATGTATCAGGGACTCCAACCCCAAGCACCTTTTAAGCGGGAGATTCTCCTGCCAAGACTCTCTAGCAAACGGGAGACTCTGACTCAATGTGTGCATAGCCCACAACACCAGTGCAAAGCACAAAATTCCTTGCGGCCGGAGACCACTTTCAGGGTTATAGAAGCTCTCTGGTGCTATCTTAGGCTCATTTTTGAACATATGACAATGTTGAGGTAAAATCTGATGATTCAAATTCAGTTTTTTCAAAAGGTGGTTGGGCGGGAGAAAAAAGGAGAAAGACAGCTAGGGCAGGAGTAATTCAAACTCAAGCGGGAGAGTGGGAGATTTTGTGAAAATACACTCAAAGCAGGAGATCTCCTGCCGGAAATGGGAGAGTTAAGTCTCTGATGTATGTTTTGGTGTAGATTACTTTTATGCAAAGCCTATTCTTTAATTCTTTAATATAAGATGGGTTACTTAAAACAAGGTTTCTGATTGGTCAGATGCCATTGCATAATTCGTTATATGGCCACGACCGTGCTATATAACACGTTATGTTGCACGCTAATTTATGTACAAAATCCCATAGGAAAATGTGTCGATAACTTACATTGTACAAATTATCGATAATATGGAGTTCGTTGCACCTTATCGACGGATGTTGCAATGTTCATAGTTTGGTGAGCTCCGATTCCCATCTTATACAACGCATAGTGCATGCTCATTGTCGTCAAATATACCATAAAATGTACCATAGATAAAGAATTTCCATGGATGCACATATTAAGGTATATTCAACTCCAGAGCATGCACTACATGTATAATATAAAACACATAGAGAGTTAAGTGTTGCACTTCCCGGTATGTGCTAAATAAAGTGAAAGTTATTGTTATATCACTGCTAGCCAGCAATGTCAAATACAAAAACAACTTTCACTCTTCATATTATAGTTACTATTAAAGAGGCTAGACAAACCACATATACCTGTAGTCTGTGGTTACTCTCCAGTCTCCAAGCAACAGGAAAATAGATTTGACATGGTCTTATTACTTACTTTCTTTTTGAAAGAAAAGGACCAATTTCAAACAATTTTCTCTTTTAGAAAGGGCCAGTTTGTATCTGAGCATGAGCAGATAAAGGTCATTGGGGAACAAAATCTAAAAGCCACTGTCACTTTGTGAGTGACTCTTCTAGTGCACAAAAGGGACCTATCCATGTTTAAAATATCTGTGGTTATTAAAGGTCGTTCAGGACATGAATTAACTACCAACTGGCTTTTTCCCATGGAAGTTTTAGGGATTTCCATGTATTTAGAGAACAAAAGATATGAGGAAGTCATGTAGACTTCCAATATTTCCATTGTACTAACACAGGTCGTAGAGGTTAATACCGTGAAGAGAATGGAGAATCACTGGTGAATGTATGCATGTCTTTGTCTTGCACTGATGCCCACAATCAAAGAGTTGATTTTATGGCACTGAGGTCCACATTTGTATCTTGTCCTCTTGTCCTGCAGCACTGCTGCCATACTGCTAAAAACATGTTCCTTTTTTTTTAAGATGCTTCTTCCTGTTTATACTTGCTGACCCTTGCCAATGGCATGAATGTGTCAAGAATTGCAGGATGCCAATTTACATGTGCCTAGAACAGTCTTGTCCTAACCTGATCACCATCAGTCTTACATGTAGTATGATTCCTGCTATTTTTTCCTCTCTCAACATGATTAAAAGAGCAACAAACATTTAATGCATAGATAGAGTACATACATGTAGCTATCTACAGTACTGTACTTTGATGTGCATGCAGGTTAAAAGAATTCAAATGCCCTCCAGACAGAAGAACCTTTAGTTTTGATGAGTCATGGGCTGTAATATCTTGTAGCATTGTATGCATTGCATGTGGTTAGTCATTTATAATTATGAAATTTAGTATGATTTTGCTCTTTCAGTGATTTACCTTGATCTACATTATGTATTTTCTTTTTACATATAATGTACATATACATGCTGTAATCATAAGAACATTTTACTGCAGTGTACATGTATGTCATGTGACAGAAGACTGAGAATATATTTTTAGCATCCCCACTTTCCTTCTTAAAATGTTGGGAGAAAATAAATACAGCTTTGAAAACTGTGTACTCACACAGCTCTTTTTATTGTTGTTTGTCTTTGATTTCTTTTATTTTTCTAGGAGGAAGCTCCTGTTTATCATGTGACACCAAATCAGAGAAGATCAGCCAGTCAGCTGACCGAAGAAGAACAAGTCCGAATTGCCAAACGAATTGGCCTTATACAGCACTTGCCCACCGGGCAGTACGATGGTAGCAAAAAGGCTAGAGAGTAAGTTGAACTGCTATGGACAATGATAGGATCATAATCATGAATAGTATACTTTGATAAGAAATGGAAAATCAACTTTAGCATGACCCCATGAAATGCCCAATCATTTCACTATATGGTCCTACAGACATATTCTGAAAATGATTGGATATGCACTGTACATTGCATAATAAGGCATTAACCTGCCCTTGAGCTTTAAAAATTTTCTTTTCCCCTCCACATATTTTTTTCTTCTACTTCTTTTTTTTTTCTCCCCTTTTCTTTTTATAGTCTTGACAGTCATGTTCTGGAAGCTTCAGGGAAACGAAAAGGCCTTTAGAGAAGGTCGTTTTTTGTAAAACTTTATCTCTTGACTAGTTGCTTTTCTAATTCCCTATTAAAAGGTTTTGTACAGGGGCCACTAGTACCTGTACATGTAGCTAACAGGCTAACAACTTTTGACCAAGATAATTCCAATTTAGAATTTGAGGGGATCAGATTTTCTAATCCACCTTCCCCGATAATGAACAGTGCGGGTATTTTTAGCCAAGCACCATCACTGATCGCATCTGCACCCTTCTGATATTAAATGAACGGACATCTTCACAAAGGCAGACAATTTAATCCAAGATTTACCCATTGAATACCGAATATTTTCTTTCCCATAGGCTTAATACACAAGCCACCTGGTTCCCAGTAAGGAATGGGTTAAGTTTTGGGTGGAGCACTAGTTAGAACACAGCATAATTTTGGCACTGTCATAATACATTTCATTCATCATAGTGTTCTAATGCTCAAAATACTAGATAATGGGGCTATGGCAATTGGCGATTCTTGTTCCTGTTGCAGCGGAGATACAACTGTACTCCCTTATAGCCCCTTTGTATTTCTTTGTTAACAAGTTGAGCGTGATTTGATTTCACTATAACATGCTTTTTCCAAAGACCCTAGCTCGAGTTAAATCTCAGGCTTATTGTTCAATGGGTAAGGACAATCGACAATATTTTGCTGTAAATTCAGTTACACCCAAGACCCAACTATCAGTATGAAGTCATATTTGGCAAAAGAAAACTTGAACTTTTTCTGACTTCCTTTGGTTAAACTCCATTTGAGACCCAGGGGTGGGTATAAATTTGAGCAGAACATGGGTCTTAGTTTTTTAGAGAAACCATTACCTGGGATGTACATGTATACATGATTACCACGGCTGTTTGGACAGATCTGTAAGTGAATGTACAGTTTAAACATTATACAACTCCAAATATGATTGAATGCATTATCTGTTTTAACAATAGGAATGAGCAATGCATAGTGTTAAAATTAGCAAAGAGTTGATCATTAGTTCAACCTTGGTTTTGATTGCAAAATTCAGACTAAAATATGTGCTCATGGTTTCCTGACTCACCCATCGAAGATTATTTACATGAGGCAAATGATATGCTATATTGGTAACTCTGTCGTGTGCCAGTAATGACAGACACCCTGTATGCGCATTGTCCTTATGTACAGTGTGCATGTACATGTAGTTTCAAATCCAAACCAAGGGGATGTGTTCATTCCACTGCTAAAAATGCACCCAGTTTCTGTGAGGTTGATAAATAATGGCCCATTACAAATTAGTTGCTCTTGAACATCAGATAAGAGGAAAAAAAAAAAAAATCACACGCAGCACTAAACATTAAAGTGAAACAGTCACCTGGAAAAAAATAATTTGTACAGGTCCATGTAGTTCCCATGAAATGCCTAACATACTACAGTACATATATTTAAGTGATGTATTTTTGAAAAAAAATACAGTATTTGGCAATAATAGATAGTCATAAACTGACATAACTGACTGGTTTGCCTAATTCCAACAAACAACAACCCCCCTCCCCCCCCCCCCCCATAATAAATATAAAAAAATAAAAAGGACTTTATCCATCATATAGAGGTTGATGGTTATGGAGTTTTAGATAAAGATAGAGGATTATATATAAGACAGTAATGTAGGGAATCAAACTGGCAGTTCGATTAGAACTGTAAACCGTGTAATTCTTGTGTACATGTACATGGACTTGATTACTCACTATTCCCTGTTTATCTTTATGGAGAGCATATATTTGAAGTGCTTCCAAGATCTTTTTATAGAAGTAATATTTGATGCTTATATTTTGAATATTGTATAGTGACTAACCTACCGAGCAAAGTGTCTTTGTGGTGAGGGGTACACTTTACAGTTAAGCCAGGGTTAACCTATTAGCAGCTTTAGTTGACTAATGGCACAAGCACCGGGTTGCTACTGTCGACTCTTGGCACACGTATAGCGTATCGTGCCATACACTCCAAACATATTGTGGCAGTCCATGGGTTTTGATGCATGGCCAATAAAGAGTTAATTAGAATCTCAGTGCAGTAATAGCAACATGATCTTGACTCTGTAGGTACAGACAGACACTTCGGGAACTGTACACAATTCAATAAAACCTTGAGCACAATCTAACTTTGACCATCTCTGGCAAGGTCTGGTGTAACCTGGCTTAACCATAATACTGGACCTATGGAAAGTAGTCTACATATTTGTACTGTATTCCAATTCAGACCCTGATTATGAATTAAGACTTACAAGGGTTCCTGCTTGTAAACTAACAGAAAAATGAGATTACGTATATGTGGTTCCCTGTACCTCAATAAATGATACCTGTAGATGCTTTGGCCTTGACTAATACAAGTAGTACATATTACATGTACCAGTAACATGTACATTCCCTGCATGTACAGATTAAAGGCTTACATGTGTACACCCACACGGACCTCATACATTTGCCAAAATATTTGAAACCTCAACTTTTATTGGCAAAAGCCCCTGAAAATAAACATTGGAACAAAAATTCTAGGTATAAATAAGAGTTATATTGCAAAGCCCCTCCCCCCCCCCCCGCCTTAATTACAATTTTTTTGGCAAATGCCCCTGAAATAAACATTGGAAAACTATTCTAGGTATAAATAAGAGTTACATGTATATTGCAAAGCCCCCCCCCCCCCGCCTTAATTACAATTTTTTGGCAAATGCTCCTGAAATAAACATTGGAAAACTATTCTAGGTATAAATAAGAGTTACATGTATATTGCAAAGCCCCCCCCCCCCCCTTAATTACATGTACATGTACTAGTGCTATTTTTGGCTTGGCCATAAATATATACCTACGTGTAGCTTGAGATAACAAAGGGAAGAAGTTCTTTGTTAATAACCCATCATTGTGCAAAGAACATATGGAAGTACAACTCAACTACATGTACATACCCTTTGTCCATCATCGGCTCTGTGGCCTCCATCAACTCATAACTGCAAATGCATTCAATATGGCTATTGTACTTGCATGAAATTCTATACTTGTGCATATATTTTCAGTGAACTTTTATATTCAAAAGGGTGGTTTAAGAAATTCTAGTCAAAATGGTAATAAAAAAAATTGTTACCCGTGATGTGACTGCAAGTGCCCATCAGAAAATTTAGTTGCCTGGAAAACAGGGACACCTGCCATGAAGTTGGTTCTGTGTATTAGGCCAATAAAAAAGATTATTAGTTCCTCGTCCCCGCCCACATCGTTTTTTTGCCGTCGCATCAAAAAAAAAATTTTTTTTAAACAATAAAAGACGAAATTTTGATTGATTTTCGCTGTTTCCAGCTGTTGAACCTTGCACATGAACATGTAAAAACCTATGGTGGGGCTTATTATGGAAGTCTTGCCGAAAAGACACTGTATCTGTCGTCTTTAGGGGAAAAAGCTGTTGTTTTGGAAAAGGAAAAAAAATAAAAAGTGCCCTCATCCTCCTTTTTTTCAAAAAGTTAGGACGAGAAACTAATAAATTTTTTTTTTGCTTGGCCTTACAGTCAAACCTGCTTGATAGAGACCACCTGTCTATGAAGACCACAATTCTTTATTTCCCATGAATTATTTTTCCCATGAAAATTGAAAACATGTATGAAAGGAACCTGGACACAATGACCACCTGCTCATAAAGACCACTTTTCTTGCTTCCCTTGAGTGATCCTTATATACAGGTGTCACTGTATTACCAGTACAATGCATCAGAGACCCAAGGGGCCAGTATTCATGTTCAAACTACAGGGGTCCGCCCACTTGACGGAAGGCCCACCAGGCCGACTTTTCTCGTATCGAATTTAATAATGCACTATCGGTATATAACATAATTTTGTCTCCTTTAGCATGTTTACGTCTCGTTTCCGGATGTCACACACCTTCAATGAAAAACATTCCGCTTCCCTTTAATACTTATTAAACTTCCTTCTGGCACAGGAATTGGTCAGAGCGGTGTGATGTACTGGTAATAGATTACAATTTGCTATTTTCGGCCTCGCGGGCCTTCGATGAAGTGGGTTGTCACCAAACTACAGTAGGTTGAGTAACTACATGTATGTAAGAAAGAGGCTTTTATCTCATAATTGTGAGTGAAAGTGAAAATTATGAGGTAAGATACAAAAATATATTCCTTATACTGTAGGTACATGTACTTGTATTTCAGGACAGGAATTTATATCTTGTGATTGATTTCGTTGTAATTTTTCTGTCTTAATGTACGATGTTGGATCATGACAATTTTAGGCCAATGTTTTTGGTATCCATGATTTTTCTCAACCTGTTATTCACAAACTTTTCTTTCTCTTTCTTTTTTCTTTCCAGGTGTGTGATATGTATGCTTGATTTCCAGTTAAACGATCCCATCCGCCTCCTGCCCTGCATGCACATCTACCATACGAAATGTATAGACGATTGGTTGATGCGCTCGTTCACGTGCCCGTCGTGTATGGAACCCGTAGAGGCCGCTCTTCTTTCCACCTACGACGACAGAAATTAGGCAGTTACCAGAGACTTTATAAGAATATATTTTTTTGTAGTTATCGAAGATGTTCAAGAGGGATCCGTGCGTGTGCAAGTGAGATGCGTGAGAGCAGTTTCTACGACGTGTACATCGAAAAAGTATTTTGACGTTTCAGCAACTGTTCCCTATGTAGGTATTGAATAACAAGGATGCTACATTAAAATTTGGAAAGCCCTTCTAAACAGTTTGTGTGATTTGAATTTCTCTGGCAGAAAAAACAACTCTACGCTAAGTCGTCAAGCATGATTTATCATTCGATTGTTCTCAGAGGAGTCCGAGCCTTGCTACATCCATTTTTGTTTATATGGAAGATTAACGAAAGGCAGTCCATGCCCAACCTTTTATCAACATGACCAGCCCATGCAACAAATGGCTGAGTGAGATTGGGATTAAATCTGCATCTATCATCAAATACGACAAATTACATACATCGTCATCGATTACTTAGTTTTCTGATAGGCATTTATCATAGAAGTACCATTGTTGTTAATGTTAACTTTTCACAAAGTCTGCAGAGAAAAAATGGCAACTGGGCACGTTCTCTCTTTGTGCGGGGTACATGTAGGTCATTTTGTCAGTATCTGGATTTAGTGTGCATGTCTTTTAGTGTGATAGATAAAAATTTCCAGTCCACTTAATTAGACCACACATGTAGTTTGAACCTGTTTCTAAACTCCATATTTTGTAGACTTCATTCCAATATGCACCCGATAGACCCTCAAGTTGCGTTTATGTTTTATAGTAATATCACATACATGTAGCTGTAAATTTTCACCACAAGGTATTCTGTGATGCATGTACGTGTTAAAGATATTGAACTTCTGGTTAAGCTCATTTCCAAAGTGTTGTTTGTTTGGATGTCTTTTACTGGCTGGTATTTGCTGGCCTGCATTAGTTAGAGGATGACAGCTCTTTTGCAGGAAAAGACACACTTTTCATCATGTGCCCTTTGCTTCCTCATACTTCAAGACTATGAGGCGAGAATTCAACCACAGGAAACGGTATTCCATTTTTCAAGTTTGTCTGGGAGTATAACGTCACCATGGATCGCATTTCAACGTCGGCGTTGTAAGCCGAGGCTTTTTATGCAAAGTTCACATGCAGCAAACATGCTTAGGGTTGCCGGGCTTGACACCTGCAAGGTACCCTGGACACATGGGCACTAAACATGGAGGTCCAGACCCCCCAAAACTGAACAATCTTAACACATGGCTCAGTATATGCAGATCCCAGAATTCCAGTCCGCCCCCCCCCCCCCTACCCAAAATGAAAGTGTGTACCCTGAGTTGTTGTACAGCTACATGTTGTGAATGTGAAGAGGAAAATCTTGAAACAAAAATGAGAGCTACAAGGAAGAGGATGACACGAAAGACGTCTCTGTTTATACTAGAAAGACCTTTAACAACAATGTTCTACTCATCAAGTTTATCCCAGACTTTCCTGTGCGGAGTACATGTAAGTGGTCAGTGTGGGTTACAGTTCATTGTCAGCATTGCAAGCCGAGGTTTGAAATAGGTTCATATTTCGGGTGACATTACAACGTTTGCTTAGGATAAAGTACATGTACCACAGCTGGTGAAGAGGGAAATCTGGGAACAAATTATGAGCTGTAAGGAAGAGATTTTTTTTCTCTCTTTTTAATGAAAGGAGAAAATAACTCAATTGCTTGCCCTAGCTGGATTGGGAATATGTTATTTTTGGCAGTGGTTGTTTGATATACTTCCTAGTTATTGATGTTTAGCTCAGAAGCAGTTGAAGCGGGATGGTTGCAGATATATGATGATATGGATATAATAAAAACCAATCTCCACTTACCGACTTTATGCGTGAATGCGGTAACTCATACACCGATCCTCCAAAACAAAATGCTTCCAAAATATTGCACTAATCCGGTTTCCAATATATTTACAAAGATCACCACAGATATTATCACAAAACTACTTGGCTAGCACAAGCGAGATTTTGGATTTCTCTGATAGAATGGTAGAGAAGTAAGACAGATTGATTTCTCCAAGTGGAATGAAAGGAGATGTAATTGCAAGAACGACAATTGGCTCCAGATGAGATGAAGAAAGCAAATTTTGTGTTGATTTGACGTTCCCAAATTAACGTGTTAACTCGATGAGAAAACTTTGAGAAGTCCCTTTGTGAAGTGAGGGTGGAAAGTTTTATTCTCTTCCAATATGATGAGTCATGAAAGAGAAAGGGAGTGCTGATGCATTTCAGAGAAGAGTAGTGAGTCACTGGTGGAGTAGTGGTAGGCAGGGTCATAACAGTTGACCACTTGTTGATAAATAAATGATACCAATAAGATAGGAGTGTGACTTCTGGTGCAAAGGGTAATGTCCTCTCAAATTATTGCAGTAGGAAGTGAATTTGAGAAATTCAGAAAAGAAGGATGAAATGAGGAAAATACTACATCAGCCCCCTCCTAGAACGTTGAATGAAATGAAACGGTCGATAATAGAGAAAAAGGTAGTCCGAATGAAATATAATCAGGTAATATCTCATGTGAAATGCCAAACTTGAACATAGCGTTTAGGAAAATGTACTTTTCTTCCGGAACGAGTTTGTCTGATGTCAGGCTGGGCAGGTGAAGAAGGAGGAGTGGTAGGAGAATGAGATGTAGACTGAGAGGTTGGTTTAGTAGGCTCCTGTGAAGGTTTAGGGTCCCTTGAGAGTGGCAGACCTGATTCAGTTGTAGATGTGCTAGATGTGCTAGGTGAGTCTAGATATGCTGGTTTCAAACGATCAAGACTGACGTTGTCTTGTTTTCCATTGAGCTGAAGGGTGAAAAATTTGTCAGCTCGTCTGATGACTTGAAATGGGCCGTCGTATGGTGGTTGGAAGGGTTTCTTGACTGCATCATGACGCACAAATACATGGGTGCATGATGTGAGATCGGGGTGGACCTGTGGTTTGCGTTGTTGAGCACGGGTTGGTTGGGGTCTGAGGTTCTGCATTTGTTTTCTCAGTCGATGAATGTAGTTGCTGGGGTCCAAATCACAATCATTCTGACTAGGTGCTACGAACTGACCTGGCAGTCTTATTGTTGTTCCATATACCAGTTCAGCTGCACAACAGCCTAAATCAGATTTGACTGCAGTTCGGATTCCAAGCATGACGAGAGGGAGAGACTCAGTCCATCTAGGGGTAGAAGAAGTTTTGAGGGATGCTTTGAGTTGTCGATGAAAGCGCTCAACTAGTCCATTTGATGCAGGGTGATAAGAAGTAGTTCGAATTCTAGAGCTGCCAAGAAGATGAGTTAGAGCTTGAAAGAGAGAAGATTCAAATTGTCGTCCTCTGTCAGTTGTGATGGTTGAAGGAGCACCGAAACGAGATACCCATTGTGAAATGAAAGCTTGGGCAACAGTCTCGGCTGATATGTCAGGGATTGGTATTGCCTCTGGCCATCGAGTGAAACGGTCAACACATGTGAGAAGATATGTATTGCCATTTGAAGGAGGGAGGGGTCCCACGAGATCGATGTGGACATGGTCGAATCTTGCGTCTGGTGTCGCGAAAGTACCTAACGGTGTCTTGATATGACGATGTACTTTGCAACGTTGACATTTTAGGCAAGTTTTGGTCCAACTTCTGACATCTTTGTTGATCCCGGGCCATACAAATCTGTCGGTGATGAGTTTCTGCGTGGCGTTGATGCCGGGGTGAGAGAGATTGTGAAGGGCATCAAATACAATGCGACGAAATTTGGCTGGGATGTAAGGGCGAGGATTTGAAGTTGAGGTGTCACAAAGGAGAGTAGAGTCAGAAGTAGGGAGTGGTAGAGGGTGGAGTTTGAGCGAGGTTGAAGTGAGTTGCTTGAGTTCCTCGTCATCCTCCTGAGCAGTGGCGATGGCATTGAAGTCGAGGGTAGAAGATGATGTCAGAGAATTGACTTCCATACGGGAGAGTGTGTCTGCCACCACGTTGTATTTTCCACTAACATGCCTAATATCAGTTGTGAATTGCGAGATATAGTCTAGATGCCTAACTTCACGTGGTGAGTACCTGTCGGGTCTAGAGTTGTAGGCATGAATGAGTGGTTTGTGGTCTGTGTAGACACAGAATTGTCGTCCTTCAAGTGCATGTCTGAAGTGACGAATAGTGAGATAGACAGAGAGAAGTTCACGTCCAAAAGTGCTATACCTTGTCTCTGCTGGCTGAAGGCGTTTGGAGAAGAAGGCGATGGGTTGCCAGTCATCGTCAACTTGTTGCTGCAACACACCTCCGACGGCAGCATCCGATGCATCAACCATAATGCAGAGAGGGACATCTGGTTTGGGATGTGACAAGAGAGTTGCGTCAGCTAATGCCGTCTTGACAGTGTGGAATGCAGTGAGGGCTGTGTCGTTGAGTTGGATTGCCTTATTTTTCTGTTTGCATGCCAGCAGATCGGTTAGTGGTTGAGTTGTAGCAGCGCAGTTGGGAATGAATCGCCTGTAGAAGTTGATAAGTCCGAGAAACTCACGAAGTTTGCGAAGAGAATTAGGGACCGGGAAGTCGTTGATGGCTTTGACTTTCTCAGGAAGAGGGCGGATGCCATTCTCATCAACGATGTGTCCGAGAAAGGTGAGGGAGGATGCACCAAATTCACACTTGGCTGGGTTGATGACGACGCCATATTTTGAGAGCCTGGCAAAGAGAAGTTGCAGGTGTTGCACATGCTGCTCTTGTGTTTCGCTTGCGATGAGGAGGTCATCGATGTAGGCGTACACAAAGGGAAGACCACGGGTTACCTCATCAATGAATCGTTGAAAAGTTTGTGCGGCATTGCGTAGCCCAAAAGGCATGCGCACAAACTCAAATAACCCAAAGGGTGTGGTGATGGCAGTTTTGTGTACATCTGATGGGTCGACTGGGATTTGGTGATAGGCTCGGACGAGATCGAGTTTTGAGAAAACTCGCTTGCCAGCTAGAGCAGAGGTGAAGTCTTGGAGATGGGGAATGGGATATTTATCGGGCACTGTATTCCTATTTAGTGCACGATAGTCTCCACACGGTCTCCAGTCTCCAGGGGTTTTCTTGGGCACCATGTGAAGTGGGGATGCCCAGTTGCTGCTAGACGGTTGTATGATGCCTAGTTCCAGCATATGGTCGAATTCAGCTTTAGCTATGTTGTACCTGTCGGTTGCTAGGCGACGAGGACGAGCTGAAACGGGAGGGCCTTTTGTCACAATGTGGTGGGTGACGGAGTGCTTGATTTTGGCCTCTTTATACACAGGGCGTGTAATTTCAGGAAAGTTGTCAAGTAGGGATTTGTAGGCAGCTTGGTTATCTGGCTTGAGAAACATAGGGCTGATAGAAGGAGAAGAAGAAAGGATGCCTTTTACAGAAAGATTGGTGGTAGAGTCGATGAGTTTAAGATTGCGAACATCTACCAGTAAGCCAAAGTGATGTAGGAAGTCTGCCCCGATGATAGGAGTTGAGATGTCGGCGATGACGAAAATCCATCTGCAAGCTCGACGCAAGCCGACGTCGAGGGTCAGGCTTCGCTCTCCGTAAGTAGAAATACTTGAGCGATTAACTGCTTGCAGATGAAATTTTGAGGAAGGATGTTGTTTCTCGTACTTTGATGGAGGAAGAACGCTAACTTCAGCTCCAGTGTCTACAAGAAATTTGGTGCCGGTTTTCCTATCAGTGATGTAGAATAGACGGCTGTTATTAGCCGAGGCAGTGTGATTTGTAGCTGCTATTTTTGATTTGCTAGTTTCCTGACTATTAGAATGATGCTTATTGAATTTACAGGGAGATACGCATTTGTTGGCTTTGGAATCAAAGCGCCAGTGGTAGTAGCAGTAATCTCCAGCATGCTGATTTGAACGGGAGTGGCTAGCTTGGCTTGAGTTATGTGATGAGTTGTCTCTACTACTTTTGCTCCTTGAAGTTTGACTCTGTTGAGATTGAGAAGTCAAAGTTTGAACAAGGATAGAAAGCTGTAATATTTGAGCTCGTATTTCTTGAAGAGGAGTTAACTGAGTAGAAGAAGGGTGACTTTGATTGTCAGTCGACATGTTGCAGAGATGAAAGATGAGTCGACAATGGAAGTGATGAAAGGAAGACAATAAATGAAATCTACTTTGAAGAAGGATGGATGTTCCTCAACACGCTGGTCGGGTTTGAATGTCGGTGAGTTGTAATCACGTCGGGGTCACCAGTGAAGCGGGATGGTTGCAGATATATGATGATATGGATATAATAAAAACCAATCTCCACTTACCGACTTTATGCGTGAATGCGGTAACTCATACACCGATCCTCCAAAACAAAATGCTTCCAAAATATTGCACTAATCCGGTTTCCAATATATTTACAAAGATCACCACAGATATTATCACAAAACTACTTGGCTAGCACAAGCGAGATTTTGGATTTCTCTGATAGAATGGTAGAGAAGTAAGACAGATTGATTTCTCCAAGTGGAATGAAAGGAGATGTAATTGCAAGAACGACAATTGGCTCCAGATGAGATGAAGAAAGCAAATTTTGTGTTGATTTGACGTTCCCAAATTAACGTGTTAACTCGATGAGAAACTTTGAGAAGTCCCTTTGTGAAGTGAGGGTGGAAAGTTTTATTCTCTTCCAATATGATGAGTCATGAAAGAGAAAGGGAGTGCTGATGCATTTCAGAGAAGAGTAGTGAGTCACTGGTGGAGTAGTGGTAGGCAGGGTCATAACAGTTGACCACTTGTTGATAAATAAATGATACCAATAAGATAGGAGTGTGACTTCTGGTGCAAAGGGTAATGTCCTCTCAAATTATTGCAGTAGGAAGTGAATTTGAGAAATTCAGAAAAGAAGGATGAAATGAGGAAAATACTACACAGTCATGGATTATTTTTCGAGAAGGTCTGACTTGTGAAAATGTTAGAAATTTAGTGGGCATTTCATAGAATGATTGGAGTTTTTTTCCTACATGTAGTTGTGTATCATTGAAATTCACCAGACCTCGATAAAACCATTCCATTATTTTCGCGTAGTGAGAAAATTTTTATAAAAAGAAGGGAAGAAGTGCATTGCAATACTTCATTTGGTGGATTATGGTTTAAACATAACAAATATTATTGAATTGACTGCCCAAAGTATATACATGAGATCTGTAACCCTATTACAAAAATTTATCATTGAATACCTTGAAAACTTTTCACAATATAAAAGCCAAAGCAGTAAAAGAAAAACTCTCCTGTTTAGTAATACAGCACTGTCTTTTTTTGGTTAAGGGGCCATAAGGTTCTGACTGCATGCTATAGAGTTAAATCCAGAGAACTATAAGTAACTTGACATGTATGTTACACACCTGTAAAGGTTTATTCAGATAGACAATGAGAAAACCGCTTTTAAAACATTTCTGTACCTTAACACACACTTTGTTGTGTTGCATGCATTTTACTTTGTACACACAAAAAAATTCCACATTTTTTCACCGCTTTGGTGCTCCATATGTGAACAAGCCTTGAAGTGTAAATGTTGAAATAATACCCCTAAATAAAACCAAGAACTGTTAACATACATGTATTGTCGCAACAGAACAGAAATGCCCTTACATGTATGCACTGCGAAAAGCGTTCTCTTGTTAAGGGAAGAAAGAAGAAAATTTGCCTTAGAATGCTTTGTTATTTGTTCAAAACTCAGACCAGAAGGAAGGTAATATCTACTACAAAACAATACAGTGTCACAACTGGATTTTCATTAGAAAAGTTTTAAATGTGTCATATATTGCTAAATGTTTTCTGTGCACAATACATTTATGGGTGTTTTTTTTCGCTCAGCCTCATGCAACGATACTGAGTCCATGCTTTATCCTGAAATTATCAAATCTACTTAATTTCTTTTTTCTCTCTTTTTTAAAATTTACTTTCATTAAAAAAAAGAAAGTAATATAAGTATGTATTTCATTACCCCCATTCATAAAATATATAAGCATTATATTTGTAACGAAACAACATGGGCTAAGAGTTATACATAGCACCTGAACATATTTAATGCATAGATATCTTTGAAAAATTATTGTATCGTATGGTGGGATATTTATTGATTAAAGGGCACAAATTGTTTTTAGAAATAATTTGTGTACAGCTAGTACATAAGAAATACCCCCCCCCCAAGAGTTTACCATGGCACTCTAGGGGTTAAGTTAAGGAGTTTGAAAAAACTAAAGGATAACATACATGTATCAGACTGAAATGAGTGGAACCGAACGGCAGTTGACGCCAAAGAAAATAATAATAACAATAAAATGCTCCAATTCATAGACATGTGTACAAATATGGTGACTGCATTTGTAATACTCACAAGTCACTTTTGGGTTTATGGAAAGTATATGAGCTGATGAGTTCACATATATTTATGTCTCCTTGGTACATGTAATTGGTACATCGTACACTAGAACCCTATGTCCATGAAATCCATAAGAAGCGACATAGGTAATTTTACTTGTACGGACTGCGCATTTGTGCATTGGGTTTGTCAGATTGCCCGGGGTTGGTAAATTTTATTTTCATTTATCTTTGCCAAATATGTTACTCAAAGGATACCATACCATATTCATGCTACCATATTATTTTATTACAAAGATGTATTTATACATTATTTCCTTGTTAAAGTGTAATCTGTTGTAGATATATCTGTGTGATATATTGTGGCCTTCCGTACCCTGCTAAAAGTAATAATTGCTTTGGAAAGCGAAACCTTTTGGGTGTACTTGAAAGAATACAATGTATACAATGTACATGTATGACATGTCTTCATCTAAGGCACATGCCATTCTGTCCAATTGAAAGGTTGTATTGTAGTCATTTGCTCATTACAGAAGCTTTTTTTTTTTCTTCTTTTTTCTTTTTCTTCCCCCCCCCCCCCCCCCCCCCCCATTTTTTGTCTCAGGCAGTCTGTTGACTCTCAGTTCCTCGCTACACAGTGACACTTTAAGTACATTGTATTTGCAGGTCATGATTTATGAAGGAAACCTTTCTAAAGCAACTCAAGCATTTGAAAAGTAGGAGCTGCAGTGAAATGGGAGCTTATGTCCTCTTGGTTATATGAACTAACATGGTGTTGACGAGTGAATTGCTGTCAGTCAAGATTGCCATTTATGCACGACTATTAAGAAGCTCAAGCACTCTTCACTCATGATATGTCACTATGCACAAAAGTTACAATGCAGACTTGTTGTGAAAGTCTTCTGTTGAGCAAAAGAGTTACAGAGATTTTTGTTCATTGCTACATGTACATGTAAATTCCATCCAGAGTTCAGTGGCTTGGTTTGGGGGTTATTTTTACTGTCATAAGTCTAAGTTCTGGACAAGGAACACATGGTTATTCTACAGCAAGCGTCTGTTTGTTTTGTCCAAGAACTTCTGACAATTTTGAGAAACAAGCCTCCAGTATATGTATCTTTAATGCTACAGTACATTATTATTTGAGATCTGTGCCTCCTGATAGGATCGCTTCAGCGAAATTATTATTTTCAAATCGAAAAGCAACATTCTTTGTAGTACAACCAGTACATGTTAAGGTTATGCCCAAGTTTGTGAATTAACTAATCACTTTGAAATTAGTAGCAATTGCCTGCTAACTTTTGTTAGAGGCATATGAATTTTTGTCTTTTTCCTCTCTGAAATTTTACATTCAACGTGGGATGCAAGACCGATACAGAATATACATGTACATGTTACTGAAAGAAAATGTTAGCCAGTATATATGCACAATGTATAGGGATGCATTTCATGGGACGTACATCCGGTGTACAGTATGACAGTTTCTCCACCCTCAAATCCATCACTTTGTATCTGACTGAAAAAGAAATGATAAGGGTGTTTTGTTTCATTTCCTGGAGAAAAAACAAAAACAAAAAAAAACCACAGGGTACAGGCATTGCACTTGTTTTCTTTGCAGGGGCTCTCTGCGTCTAAGTAAATAAAAGCTCGTGTTAGTGGTATGAGCATTGACTCATAGACGCAGGCTATGTTGCAGTGAAAACACTCTGTCCCTCAGATAAGATGTTAAATGGAGGCCCTGTGTTAAGAGAGGAGGATGTCACCACCTTCACATGTTACCCTGCTGAACTATTTGAAAAAGAGTAGGGGGAACCCCCACTTTAGTGGTACACTTGCACATCCCATTTACCAGCAGTTATATCGGGAGAGAGAGCAGAGGGTCACAGTGATTAAATTTACTTTTCCCCCTCCCAGGCATACATGAACATGTATGTGACACCAAATACTTAATTATGCCTGGTAATAATAGGCAGAAATCTCGATTACATTACCTGGCCTTGCAGTATTATGTGCATTGAGTCATAAACATGATTCCATATTCATTTCTTAACTGATCTGATTCTAAGGATGTACACGTACAGAAGTGTTATTTAGCAGAGATATTTGATATTGAAAAAGGCCCATATGAGCTCCGTTGCTTGTTGCATTTGGCCTACCAAAATGAAAATTTGGGCACAGCACTTATTTGCGAAGAAACCAAAAAAAAAGAAAAAGAAAAATGCAATTAAACAGCTCTAACATAGAAAGTGGCCTTAAGGTATTTATGTAAGATTGTATGTTTAAGTTTAATGAATTTTAGCATCCTGTATTCTCGTATTTATGCTCCGTGTTACTGTAAGTTGGCACACGTATAGCTTGTACATGTATATATTGACTGATGTGCCATGGTGTGTGTAGAAAACCTACAGGCAATTCCCAATTATACCCTATTATATGTTATTCTTCCTCTTCCCGGGTTTAATTGATTTTAGGATATTCTCATATCCTCCCCACTCCCCTCTCTCTCTCTCTCTCTCTCTCTCTCTCCCTTCCCCCCCCCCCACCCATTTTGTCCCTCTTTTTCTCTGTCCCCCTTTTTGTCCCTGACTACTTTGTTCTCTTTCTCTTCTCTTTCTGTCTCCTTTGAGCCTTTTCTTTTTTTCACTCTCTCTCTCTCTCTCTCTCTCTTTCTCTGCCTTTTTGTCCATCTTTTATCATCTCTGTCTTTGCTATCCCCCTTATTGTCCCTCATCATGTATTTTTTGTTGTTCCTCTCTTTTTCTTTTTCTCTCTCTTTTTTTCCATTTTTGTCCTTCTTTGTTCGTTCCTGTGTTTTCTCTGCTTCTGCCTTTTTGTCTTTTACTTTTCTTTTAATTTTATTCTATGCCTCTTTTGCCCTTTCTGCCCCTTACTTATTCTTCATTATTCTCCTTCTGTCTTCTTCTCTCCTGCTCCCCCCCCCCCCCCCCCATCCCTGTGCTTGGCTTTGTTATTTGCATTTACATGTACCTTATATTCGTCTTTCTATCTTAAGTTTTATTTCTTACATTACCCATCCCATGGTCAACATGAAAGTTGTTTGTATAGCAAAGGAAATATTTGGCAGTGAGTAAAATACATACTACATTTAGGTGCAGGTGCCGTGGTGTAGTGGTTCAGTCCCTTGACTCTGAATCAAAGGGTTGACAGTTCGAATCCCAGCCCATCCCTGAAGTCTTTTGGCGGGACACTAATCCACGTTTGCCAAGTGTGCGCTTGTAAATTGGCGCCTGGTCGGAATGCTCCTCAAGGAGTAGAGATGGTGAATTTTACGTGTGGAACAGCGATTAAATCTAGTGACCAGGGTAATGATGATGACATTCAAAGCACATAGAAATGCTTTATTAAGTGCTACATAGATGTAATTATCATTATAATTATTGAAATAAATTCTTACATTGGGTTTCCTGCTTGTATGTTTTGTTACAATGTCACAGTGCCCAAAATTTATTATTATACTGTATCTATTCTTATGATGTAGCAAACTATGTATCCCAAACTATTTTCATTCTTTGAAATTGTCAGTGGGCCACTGAGCATGGTCAAGTCATCAATTTCTGTATTTATTTTGCCCCATCCTGAAGTAAATAGCTCAGTTTCTTGATAACTCTGTGTTATATCATTTAATGACCAAAGAGAATGTGTCATATTTTCAGATCACTCTGTTGGTTATTATAGAGACTTATAGACTTAGTCCAAAATTTTTGAAAGAGAGATTTAGCCAGTAATTTTGACATATAGACTTACATGTCGTCCATTAACTTTGAAAGTAATTTTGTCTAAAATGTAAATCATATTTTCACACATCACATACATGTAGACTGTACCAGTGGTTAAACTATACATTTATTATGTAAAAGCTGTTAACTCTACTAATCTATCCTGTACCTTGTCCACAAGTTATGTTTGACAGTTAGAATACATGTTCAGCAAAGTGTAATTGGTCATGTCTGTATGTTCTGCCAACATTCTAAATTTGATTATACATGCAGTATTCTCATAATGTGAAGATGGAGTATTTCAATGGAAATGTTGATATGAAGGGCATGTAATTGAGCAGTTTCTTCTAACCGGTCTATTGAAGGCTACCCACTAGAAGCAGAAAGAAGTGGGCAGGCTCTACTTCATATATATGTGAAAATGTATTCTTTCCTGACAGGAGGCAATACAGGTGACCATGTACTGTGGACAACTGTACTCGCCTTCTCGGGAAAGTGCAATATGGGTTTGATCATGTGAATGCGTTCAGCATCTGTTTAACCTGATGCCTTAAACCCCTTTCATGCTGGGGAGATTTTCACCGGGTGCACCCGGTGAAAATCTCGGCGTGAAAGGAAGCTCGGATGAAACACGGGTGAAAACACCGATTTATTTTTCTGAGATTTTACCCTCCAGTCGTCAAGGGTAAGGGGTGGTTGATGCACCACCATTTAATTTGATGGTGAATTTAACGTTGGTTCTTCGTTGGAAGCAGCGTAAAAGGGGTATAAGTTCTTAATTTCCTCTGTCCCATAGGAGCCACCAGATTCCCATAGGCAACGGGTTAACATCATTCCCTCTGGAGAGAGAGGAGAGAAAAAAAGAACGATATTACAATGGAATGGTTACTTATCTGATAAGCGTAATGTAATGTAGTCTGTGATATTGTGCACAATGGCTCAATGAACTGCAAAGGCGTACAGATAATAAACAACTAGGAATATCCATGCAAAGCTACTAGGAACAAGCAACACAGAAATCAAAACACATTTTCCCCTCCATGGCTACATAGAAATCAAGCACAATGATGGATGATTTTTCATATAGAATCCTTTGTAAATGCACTCCGCTGGCTTTCTAGGTAGGAGAATGGCTTTGGTTGTAGCACTGAAGGTACACTCCATGACAGATTCATGGCAAGCTTATAAACCGTGTAGCAGAGTCAACTACATGTACAAGTCTTATATTGTGGTGCTGTGGTATATTGCTATTAATATGTTAAAGATTTTAGTGCCACAAATGTTTGTAATTTATTTTCCAGTCAAAAAAACTGCAGTAGGAAAAGAAAAAAACACCTATGAATGTAGCTTGTATGCATTTTTTTTCTGTTGCCTCTCTTCCCAATTCTATTACACAGGAATCACACAATTTTGTATGTAAGAAAAGAGCAAAATGTTATGCTATTCATGTTGCAACATGTCATTATTTGTAATTATTTGGTTATATTATTGATGTTAAGGGCCTCGTGCCAGAGATGTGTTTATGGATGGGAAGCTACTCTGGAGAGTAGATTGAATTAATTTTAGTGCAATAAAAGGTTATTATGTATAACACAATTGCCTTTGTGTGAATCATGGTTTGTTTGTGATTTTTTTTTTCCATTGGACTTGTGACATGTATATGATTATGAGAGTGCAAATACATCTACAGTTGTTATTTCTTAGTTTGTTTCTTTCTCTTTCTCTCATTGTCTCTCTCTCTCTCTCTTTTCACTTCTAAGAAGGGTCTGACATAGAATGGAATCTGATTTTAATTTTCATTGTGTGTCTACCTTTGTATGACTTCACTTTATGTGTATTAAAAGCATAGTGACAGGGCTCTACAACAAATTTTCTTCCTGCTTGCCCGGCAAGTTTCTTTGAAAATTGTTTGCCCAAAACATAATCTTGCTTGCCCGAAAACATATCTCACTTGCTCTATTTCCACATATTATGAAAATTCTTTGCAGTTTAAATTACATTGACTTCAAGTGACTTCAAAATTCACTTGCCCTTTCATGATTTTTACTTGCCCCGCGCAAGCGGGCAAGTGGGTTTGTAGAGCCCTGATAGAGATACATAAAACTTGATCAAGGAAATGAGGGATTCTCATTTAGCCTTTAATCACCAATTACTGGCAGTGCTGTAATGATGAATTACCTTCCCCATCCCCCCCCCCCCCACACACAAAAAAACAAACAAAACATAACTAAGCTTACAGCACATGATTAATTTTTGGCAGACACGGTCTTTTCCGTTTTAGTCTTCTTTGATATGGCTTTAGCCTGATACAAAGCAGGAGTTTTCTGCCTTATAATTATATAAGCCTTTGTTCAAAGCTTTTCTGTATATACCTTCAAAGGGAAAAGCACAAAATACAATGTAGATCGACACTAATATTTCCTTTTCATTTGAGAGACACCGCAAAAAGCACTTGTCAAAATTTCGTGCTCCAAATTCCAATTTTACAAGCCATTGAAGTTGTGGAGTTCATGGAGTTCTTAGTTAATACGAGCACGTGAAAATGGGGAAAAAAGGGGGGATTTGGGGAAAATTCTCTTAATTGTAAGGACGTCGCAGTGTTTATTGATCAAAGCAAAAATGAGATTTTACTTCTCAAAGTATTACTCGTAACTTTCCTGTGCAAGAATAGCCATAAGAAAAAGCATAGGTTAGTACATTGGCGTAAATCATGGGGGGGGGGGAATATATCCCCCACTTTTTCGAGAGGGGGGATGGCGTGTACAAATATCCCCCCCACACACTTTTCAAGGAAGAAATGATATTTTAATTAATCAGTAAATTTTAATATCTGTCATAAATGATTATCAAATTTTAGAATTTCTATTTGAAAAAGCAATTAAAAACCAGAAAAGTGGTTATTTTGGGCTTGCTCGCTTCGCTCGCTCGCAAAATAAAAATAAAAATGTGTGTAAGGGGGTCCATTGCGGGTGGATGAGGGTGTGTGTTTATACTGAAGTGTGAGTTCGGCAGAAAAAGAACCGGCAAAAAAGTCGATCATCCCCCCCCCCCCCCCCTGCTCAAAGTAGATTTACGCTGGTGGGTTAGTAAACATAAGAGCTATAATAATGTTGTTTTGCGCCTTGGCAAAGCTAATAATATAAAGTGATAAATTCAAAGTGAAAAATAGTACAGAATAGGTAACCAAATTGAGGGTATGACCGTAATCATTCAAACCAATTTTGTTTGATTCAATTTATAGCTACATCTATCTCAGTATTAATATATTTTGTATATTTTAATGAGTTGATCTCTCCTTTGATGTATGCTGTATGTTTTATTTTTGTTTATGAAAACATTTTCTCTATATATTTTATCTCACTTAACACTGCTATTACTTTATCAAACCCATGAATCGGGAATATTCTGCCAGCCCACTGGTGGGGGGGGGGGGGGGTCACTGGCACTTGTGCTACATGCAAATTCAAATTCAAATTCAAATTTTATTGAAATAAAATCCTGACATGTAAGGATTATCATCAAAAATCGAAACACAACAAAACAAAAATTTAACGGAAACATATTGAATAACACAATATAACAAAACAAACAAAATTGTACATAAACATGACAAAAACAAAATAATGACTAAGCAAAATAATCACATACCTGCCAACTCTGACATGCAAGAAGTAGGAACAAATAATTGAATATATACATGCGTGTCCATGGGTTTTAAAAATACCCCCTAAACAGGTTTTATACTTCGATGAAAAAACACCCCTTAACAAGCATTGTTCTTGAAACTAAACCCCCTAAACAGGTTTGATTGAAATATTACCCCCTAAACAGGTTTTTTTTTTTTCAAATATGACTCCCTAAACAAGATTAAACTAACATATATAGACCAAAATTCAGGATAACCTTTTGCAAACTGACACATTCTTCAACTTTTGATAACTGACACAAAATGTTCCGTTCACATATTGTCGCCGGTATCCCATTAATTAAAAGCACCCCTTTTTGTTGAAAGTCAGCGTTTTAGGACCCCGCGCGTTACGCGTTCCACATGAAAAAAAAAAAAAAAAGACCCCTTTTAATTACTAGTACGCGTTTTCTTGGACGCACATGCGTACACCAATATCTGAGTGGTCCCCGGTCCTCGGCCCCCGGGATATCATGTAAGTTTGTCTGAACCAAAAGTTAGATAAAGAATTAATGTCAAAAACTTTAGGCGGTAATGTCCCTACCCAGACATTATTTTGCATTCGCCTTTGATATGGGAAACTGGTATGCACTCCACGACCAGGAACACGAGGAACAGGAAATCAGGATTATAAGATCTTATAAATGAAACGGGTATAAGCTATTGTTAGCAAGCTAGGCCCCCGTCAGACTTTTTAATCCATGATGCTGCATGCCTATGGTATTTATAGACAATGTAGAAGTAGGCCTGTCTGCTGCCACATTCATAAGCTAGATCATTAGCGCAGACAGATCCTCATACCTGGGGGGATGATTCCCCCATTAATACATATTTACATGTATACAAGTGCATTTCAAAAAGTGGGGGATGCATCCCCCCCCCCCCCCCCCCCCAATTCCAAGGCTATCTACGTCCCTGATACAAATCACTAATAATTATGCACAGATCGGTTTGTAAATTATATTTCGTTTGCAGAAACGAAGGGGAAAAATTCATGAGCCTGAGAATAAAGTAATAGTTGCATCTATAATGCAACCGCGTCACAGAAACATTTAGATAGATAGATAGATAGATAGATAGATAGATGGATAGATAGATAGATAGATAGATAGATAGATAGATAGATAGATAGATAGATAGATAGATAGATAGATAGATGATAGATAGATGGATAGATGGATAGAAAAAATATACTACATAAATCATCGAAATATCACATACATAAACATTAATTTAAATGATTTATTTTCAAATAAAATCATTTTGTTTTGTCTCTCTATATTTCCTATCGCTGAAGCTGAATACAGGATCGAGAACTTACACTCAGAACAGTAGGCCTATGTGATCCTACTTGTAATTTGTATAAGAATAAAAAAGAATTTAAATTTGATTTTTTTTTTAAAGAATTATTAATAGTATACTAAGGCATATAATCCAACTTCCTGTCTGCACACCTGATGATCCCCCTACTGTTAATTGTGTTCCTATGCAGATTTAGAACGAGTAGGAGGCTGACTGGACATCAACTGTTTCCCTCCCATTCAGAGAAGGGCTCATCATTATGGAGTAAAAATAAATAAAGAATCCATCCATCAATCAATCAATTCAAAAACAAATAAATCATAAATAAATAAATAAATAAATAAATAAATAAATAAATAAATAAATAAATAAATAAATATATATATATATACATTCAATACTGAATCGGGACCATATGATAAATTATATGGCATTATATCCTCGGTATAACTGAATGAATGAATGAATGAATGAATAATGAATGAATAATATATAAATAAAGAAATATATGAATCAATAATCAATCAATCAATACTTTATGGGACCAGGGACAGTCATTTCAAAGATGTAGAATTTTCTAAAATATTCAATTCACTTGCTATACAGTATTCAATAATGTTTGTTCATTGTTTCTTTCAGCTTAGAGAGCGCAATCGTTTTATTGATCACTAAACTATTCTTGATCGGCAATGCAGAGTTCCCTTTTCATTCTGGAATATAATTTTGGTTAAAAGTTCAGTCGATCTAAAACATTACGCAATACCGCATTGTGGACAATCAGTGGCCTAATTTGGGACAATATTTACTGGCTTTGCCTTTAGTAATAAACGTGGACAAAATCCCACATTTTTACAAGATATTCCGTGAGTTACATTTCTTTAGTTCGTAAAAATGGAGAGTGACGCAGAATCAGTCAGGAAAATAGGAGTCGTTTTGAATGATCAAAATCAGCAACTCGCTGAACGATTCCGTGCTCTTTTCACATTGCGTAATTTGGGAGGAGAAACTGCGATTGATTGCATTGGAAAGTCATTTTCTGATTCGTCTGCCTTGCTGAAACATGAGTGTGCCTATTGTCTTGGACAGATGCAAGATGAAAGGGCAATTCCATTGTTGACAAGTGTCCTCGAAGATGATAAACAGGAGACGATTGTCAGACATGAAGCTGGTAAGTTATTCCGGGACATGTCATGGATGCGATCACTGACACAAATGCCTGCCGCGACTGTCGGCAGATTGCTCGGCCCTCGGGCCGGGTCGTCTCTGTGATTGCGGGCAATGGCAGTGCTGACAGGCATAACAAACGACATGCTCAAACTTGATTAGTAATAGCGTAGTAAAATTTGTATTGTGTGTGGATCACAACAGAAAAGTTGTGAAAAAAAAAATTGCATACAAGATTTTCATAGAGAAGCTGAGCAGTGAGCTGCATTTCAAGAAGGCAGTGTATACAGCCACACGTGTGTGTCTTTACCTTACGGCCACACGGGTGTGGTTGTATCCACAGCATCGACATGAGGATACAGCCACACTCAACTGAATTCCCACTTATACTCTGCGCCGCTACAGCTATCGCTAGTATATGCACTGCACAAGCGATGTGTAAATGCGAAAGTGTGTTGCCAAACCCCAAAACTTGGATCGTCACGAAGGTTTTATCTCTTGAAATTCACTGAAATACAAACAATATTGTACTATATTGTCACCTGCTTGCTGACCAGGTGAGAATGAAGTGAAAATATTGTTTGTATAATAAGTGAAATCGAGAGATAAAACCTTCGTGACGATCCAAGTTTTGCAAGTTGCAACACATACCATCGCATGAATACACATCGCTTGTGCAGTGTAGTGCGTACTAGCGATAGCTGTCGCGGCACAGACTTCAAGTGGGAATTCAGATGAGTGTGGCTGTATCCTCATATCGATGCTGTGAATACAACCACACACATGTGGCCGTAAGGTAAAGACACACGCGTGTGGCTGTATACACTGCCTTTCAAGAAACCGTCTTAGTCTAAGTTCATGGACATCCCATTGAAACATGTGTTAATTCTACAACACGCGTTTCAATGGGATGTCCAAGAAGTTAGACTTATGATGGTTTTGTGAAACACAGCCCTGATTATCAAATTGATCCCTGGCTTTGACTGTCATACTCATAGTAAACAAATTCAAACAAATACAAAGAATAAAAAATAAAAAATGGGTCCTAAAACGGGAGACTGTTTGACAAACAATCTACTTAAAACATTGGCAAAGTTTCTGACAATGAAGACAGTCTCCTAAAAAGAATAGAGTGTCACACATTGGCTGTCAAAGAGAAGAGGGAGAAACGAAAATGGAATACTATTACTAGATCTACACTCTAGTAGATCAGTCATGATTATGCGACATCTGCAGCTACAAATGTGCGAGATGGAAATCACTTTTTGATGACACTCTTCTTTCCAACATGAACTTAGGAATGTCTTCTGCTTTTAGATCAAAGTTAATGCAAGTAAATGGATTTCCATAATATATGCCATTTCGCATAAACCCCTGATATTGCTCTTATGAAACTGTATAATGTTTTCTGTTTTATATATCATGTTTTTGACATTTTTACACCGTACTTCCCACATAGGCACCAGTTTCAATTTTTTACAGATGTGACTATGATGGCATGGTACAAATATTCACTATAATGTACTCTTTATTAAATCAGGCCCATGATATGGTATTTGCTGATAACGTTTTATCCTGTACAACTATACAACTAAATGAATGAATGAATGAATGAATTAATGAATGAATAAATGAATATATGAATAAATAAATGATTATATGAATAAATGAATAAATATAAGAATGAATAAATAACTACCATTGATGAATAAATATACTGTATAAGGATTCATCAATCAATAACTGTTTTCTCTTAACAGGAGAAGCTCTTGGTGCAATAGGATCACCCCGTAGTATTGACGTTTTGAAGAAGTATGAACACCATCCTGTTCAAGAGGTAAGAACAAAGGTGCTAGACATGCAGGTAACATAGATAGCATATAACAGGGGCTGCGAACATTTTTTGTAGTGGGGAGGGGGGGGGCTGAAACAGGCAGAGCCAAGGGGCTCTAGGGCCCCTTGTGGCCCCCTGAAGCCCTTGGGATTATATTGTTTTGCAAGCCTATGAAATGAGCAATTTACAATTCAGAAGTTTTAAGAGTTAATAGGGGCTTTTTTTCTTTTTAGCCAAAAAGCCCCCCCCCCCTCCCCCCCCCCCCCCCCCCCACTTCCAAGGCCCCTGTGTAACTACCAGTACATGCAAGTGCAGTTCCTGATTTTAGGCACAGTCCATTCATTCCATCTATCAGTGCATTATGTGAGGACTTCGGACTATGTTGGTCTCATTTCATGAGTTTCAATGAACAGGGCTTGACATACACAGGGGAGCATTAGTACGGTGACCTGTGCAAATTTATGTGGCTGCCAACCTCTTTAGTTGAGGATAGAAATCACTAAAATTGACACATTCTTAGAAAATGTTTGCTTTTTACACTCTAGGATGATGAAATATCTTATTTCTATTCTATTCCTGCACTTTGATCTCAATTATCAATTGAAATTTATTTATTTATTATTTTATTTATTTTTATTTTTTTTTTTTTGTCACCGCTCATGCTCCTCTGCCTCACACATGAAACATGGAATACTACTTGCCTATTGTCAGCAATTTCTCCTTTATAGATTTACATGAGTGCAAGGTTATCTAACCTACATGTAATCTTGCTTAAACCTGCAAGAATCTTCAGGATTGAGGGAGGCAGGAGAACCCAGAAAAAGAAGAAGAAGAAGACTCATGTAAATTCGATTGACATGAACAGGTGCTTTGGACACAAGGGTTCCCAAAATCAAAGTCTGAACCTCCAGTTTCAAAGTTTTAACCTTTTGTTTGCCAGGAGTGTCAATTGGCACAATAATAGGAAACAATAGACAAAAGGATTTCCACCGTGCATTATAAAGGATCTGCTTAATAATTCACTTCCAGTTTTCATTAGCTACCTGACAATCCCTTTATCACCAGTAGAATGGAAACTGTAAAATGAACCTTAAGATCTTGGTAAATCTACCTCTTCAGAAATCCTGAAATACTGTGGCATGAGAGTTAACATAGGGCAAACTAAATATAAAATCATTATCTTGACACCCCCCCCCCCCCCCCCCCATAGAGCTCTAAAGGTTAGAGCCCTTTCAATCATTGTCATGATCTTGGAAATGATATCGTATAATAGTGTTGTATGTTGAAAAATTGTTAACTATCTTTAGCAGTGGCGTATGACAGTAGTTTATCAATTGCATTGTTTTCTCTTTTAAGAAATTCTTGTGATCAACACCTTACATACTTTCTTTGAAAATATGATCTCGTTACTAAAAGTGAAAACAGGCTCTGGTTCATAGCCAGCACTGATTATTTTCAAAAGATCAACACTGAGCTAAAATGTGGACATCCCATAATTATTTCTACCACAAAACAATTTCAAGTGTCTCTTATGCTTTTCATACATTGTAGTGAAATGATATTATTATTAATATACATTTAATATTTGTATTTTTAATAAACAACCATTTCTATTTCTATTTCTATCTACATGTACTATTCATATCTTTTGTGTGTTTTTAAGATCTCGGAAACCTGCCAGCTTGCACTCCAGCGCATCGAGTGGATGACAAGCCAGCAGAAGGCAGAGGAAGAATCACGACTGAGGCCAAACCCATTCAGTTCGGTTGACCCTGCTCCTCCTGCAGTAGAGACCAGTGTGGCTGAACTGAAGAAGATTCTCCTAGACAAGGAACAGCCTCTGTTTGGAAGATACAGGGCCATGTTTGCCTTGAGGAATCTCAATACAGAGGAATCTGTTCTGGCCTTGGCTGAGGGTAAGTTGTGTAGGTTTTTTAACTCTTTGGACGTAAAGTTCTCACACTCCATCACAGAGCCTATAATATCTACACAAAATATTGATTTCCTTGGAGATGGCAGCATTGGCTTTTAATTGGCTTTTGTGTGCAATCGTTTTCTCCATAGTTTCTCATGGCCGTTATTAAGCACGCCATGAAAATAATTCAGCACACAGGGTTTCACGGCCCGACGAACAAAGAGTTAAGATTCCACTAAAGAAATGGAGTCCAGTTAATGTGTTACTCCTAGCTCTGAATAAGGAAAAAAATCACTCAGTATTGGTTTCTCTAATCCTCCATCAGGTGAGGTGTAGCCCAATTTTGTACTGTGCTA
This sequence comes from Echinometra lucunter, assembly GCA_029962745.1. Classification (NCBI taxonomy): domain Eukaryota; kingdom Metazoa; phylum Echinodermata; class Echinoidea; order Camarodonta; family Echinometridae; genus Echinometra; species Echinometra lucunter. The sequence continues at coordinate 28,092,702 of CM057157.1, forward strand.
TGCTTGAGTGAGTGTTTACTCCATAGTTTGAATAAAGGCAGAACAAAAGAGAAAGGAATTGTGGTTTGCTTTATTGATAAGGATGTAACATTCCTGTGATTAAAGCTTGTGTCATATTTGTACAAGGTATGTATTTTTAGACGTACAAAGTATCTGAATCCGTTGATAGGCCTTTGTATCCGGAAGGGAAAATGTAGCGCAAGGATCAAGATATAAATATCATAATGGACATTTGGCAATGATTCTAATATCGGCTTTTTAAGCGGTAAAATGATATCTTGTTATTATTTGGGGAAAAAAAAGAAAATGGGTTCAATAATAAGAAAAATAAAAATCAGATTTATTCCTTTTCCAGAGAAGACAAGGCACTGAATATGAACACATGTACTCTGCCCTACTAGATATTCAGTTGTTGCGTAGGAGTATGTTTACTTTATACTTAATTTCATTTTCCAGGACTGAAGTGCACTGACAGCGCCCTCTTCCGCCATGAGATCGCCTACGTCCTGGGCCAGATGCAGCATGAAGCCAGCATTCCCCAACTTCAGGAACAACTGGCCAAGGTGTCTGAAGACCCCATGGTCAGGCACGAGTGCGCGGAAGCCCTCGGCTCCATTGCGGCGGAGAAGTGCTTGGAGACTCTCCAAGGCTACGTGAAGGACGAGGCGAGGGTGGTGAGGGAGAGCTGTATCATTGCCCTGGACATGTGTGAGCATGAGAACAGTGAGGAGTTTCAGTATGCCAATGCTCTGGGAAAGCTGCAAGGCGATGTTCAGGAAGGACTAGTGGAGTCATGATGATCAAACCATCATATACTTGAACAGCTTCTTGCAATTACAGTAGAACCTGTCTATAGTGGTCACCCAAGGGAAACAAAAAGTTTGACCTTTATAGATAGGTGGCTGCTATAGACCATTTCTTAAATGAACAATCTATTTCCATGGGATTCAGTTTTAGTGGCCACTGTAGGGAGGTGGCTGCTAAGACAGCCTTGACTCTGCATGTACATTAAAGTGCTGAACTTCCCAACAATACATTTGCCTGCTATTTTATTTGCTATGGAGAAGATGTTTTAGGTAAAAAGTTTGGTCAGCATTTAAAAAAAAGAATAAACATTCAGCATCCTTTTATTGATTTTTTATTTATTTATTTTTTAATGTATATCTTCCCCATATCCTCTTCAACGGTTCTGTTGAACAACATTCCATTTTGGAAATTATGGTAATGGTTCTATTTTCAACGTACATGTACATGTGAACTTGTCAGATATAAATTGCATTTGTTGTGTAAAAACAAATGTCTCAAGAAGAATTTAGCATCTTACATGTTATGTTCATCACAGTGTAGCTGACTGAATTATGGAAAATCGTGGGCAATTATCTAGAATTAATTAGTGATGCCAAATTGTTTTTATATATTAGGAGCAATGCATGTAATTAATTGACAAGGTATTAAATCTGCTAATCTGTCCAAAAAAAATTTAAGGTTACTAATTTAACAGGACAGGACAGTGAGAAAGTTTAATGAGAACAGATTCCTTCTCGTATACCCTCGACCACCCCCCCCCCCCCCCCTTCTACATTTATATCTTGGCTGCAGCTTCATATCAGAGTTACACCACCAAACCAACTGCACACCTATTCTGAACTGACCTTTTTTTTTTCTTCCTATGTAAATACATATTACAATACATATTGATATTTATATAGCACCTCTACATAAACATGCTCAAAGCGCTTTACAATAATAAATGCAAAAATAATTACAGTCAACTCTGCCTAAGTCGAACTTCTTGGGACTGAAGAAAATGCTTCGACTTAGAGAAAATTCGACTTATGAGGGGTCAAAACAATAGAAAATAAAGGAATGGGACCCAGTACAGACCTTCGACTTAGGCGATTATTCGAATTATGCGACTTCGACCTATGCAGAGTTGACTGTATTTTGCTCTCCAAATAGGGTAACATAATGTTTTGTTTGGTCTGTTACCAGTCTGTTGCTGATATGTTCTCAATATTTTGTCAGTCTGATGTCAGTATCAAAGCATGATATTTCATTTATCATTATAATTATTTGAATAAATAAATAACAATAAATTGCTTCACCCAAACTAAGATATAACATTTGATTAAAATGATGAATATTATTAGCAGAATTGTTTTGTTGTAAATAATGTGCTCCAAGTACTGCAAGTACTACGGGGTCAAGGAATATTCCTTCTTTTCATGTCATGCTATGAAGACGTGGTTAATAAAAGATGTAACTCTACTCAAACTAAATCTTGAATCATATAGTGTTATAAGTTAGATCTAAGAAGTGGAAGAGATATAAAGCTGATGTTTTCTTTGGTTTTCTTTTTAATATGAAAGAAACATAAGATATAAGCGTATGAATATAAATATGTGTAAATCAAAGCTTACAAGAAAAATCTTGCTTGGAATTTCTGTTCAGAGGCATTATTTGAATATTTCTGTTCTTCTGAGAGGTCCTTCAAAAGAAAGATAAAAAAGTAGAAATTCATATACATAACGTAACACAATAGATAAGAGATATATGCATCACATTAGGGCCCCGTCTTAAAAAGAGTTGCAATTGATTCAAATCGATCGCAACTTTGAGATTGATCTCAACTTTGAGATTGATCTCAACTGTGTACTTTAGAGATGGGAGGTGAGATCAATCTCAAAAGTTGCGATTGATTTGCATCAATCACTACTCTTTGTAAGACGGGGCCCTGATCTCCCTAACCCTCTATAAGGCCCCCAACTCACTGTGAATGTTACCCCCCCCCCCTTATCAAAACTTGCCTGTCTCCTTAACCCATTCGTGACAGAGGTCCACATTTTGTGGTTTGGCCTAATATCTTTTGATGCAAAGCCCTAAAAATCATACCAAATACATGAGCAGAAAGAGCAAACAATTCTACACAAACTGTGCCCATTTTGGTTACATCAATATTCGTTGTTTGATGCTGAAAATTTTTTAAAGGAAAAAAAGCATTAAAATCCTGAAAATGGCAATGTAAGAGAAAGTCTAAAATCACCGTTTTCCCCTGCAAATTGGCAACATTTTGACTTATCATAATTTCTGTCAATTTATATTCATTTCAGATACATGACGTTTTATAAGAAAAATGTAGCAATAAAATGAAAATGTTGGTGTTCCCAATTTGAAAAATAAAAGCTGATTAAATTAGGCTTTAAATAATTCCAGTCACGAATGAGAGAGGGAGAGAGATTGAGATTGAGAGAGAAAGGGAGATCGTAGTTGTTTCAGGAATGTTGATAAGTATGAAAATCATTTGTTTATTGATTGATGAATGGATGGATGGATAGACCCAGCGGCGGATCAAAAAAATTTCAGGGGGGCAATCTGTTTTGCCAAAACAAAATTGCTGACAAGAAAAAAAAAAAAGTCCTTGGCATTTTAGGTGTCTATTTTACCCCCCCCCCCCCCCCCCAGTTCCGCCACTGGATGGAATGGGGGATGAAAGGAACGCTGCTATTATTAGATCTCTGAAGTTAAATGTAGTAAATTACTATTACTTGATCGTTTGACGAGAACGTAGGGGGCGGCATTACCCTAAAATAGAAAACGCACTTGGATCATAAACACGAAGCTACATGTATCTATAAAATTGTGCAGCATCTCTATCATAACTTCAATGAGAAAACAAGGGTGGCTTCACATCGAGTCTTCTGAATGACGGTAAAATGAGATATGTAGATCATGTCAATCCCACCTTCACCGGGACAAGACGAGATGAGATTTCGTCCAACTTCTCTCCAATTTTATGAAAGAAGTAGATTTGGAGAAGACTCTCATCTCTTAATCCAAGATATATTTTTGTCCAAATTATAGTAAGGCGACCTTAACAAGATCTTCCTGATGTCCTAGATCTTTGGGCTCAAGGAAGCTATTTTGACAAGAATAAATATCGTTCTTCATTTCGAAGTTTTTGAGCTTCCATAAATTCATCTTAGGCTCCTCTGTACTGGCATTCGGAGGTAATTGGCAAATTACAGTTTTCGAGAAAAGACTGTTTAATCATATTCACTTGTCAATTTTGCTATATCTAGGCAGGTAATGTTTAACAGGTGAAATTTTATCGCGCAGTAGGCCAATGTCTTGTCCATTAGGTTTCCTTGACTTTAAGACAACCGTCTCGCCTCCTTGTTGCTCTGTTCTTAAATTGAGATCAGTGCATCCGTTTGGAAAGTACTTCAGTTTAAAAAAAACGTCGAAGCATCAATTGATTATGATACTATGATTAGTACGTTATAATGATTTATTGTCATTATTCTAGCAATTATTATGACCATCATGTCTGTATAGGTAGACTACACAATGATTTTTGCTATTGAAATGTCTGTCGTGTTTGAATGGACTCGTATTGTGATGAAGCGAGGCATGTACGAACAAAAGACTCGTGCAGGCCTCGCCCCCGATCGAGCAAACAACAATAGAACATATTTTTGTAGGACTTTCACGTCACTGTTCCAATATGTCCATGGGAATATTTGATGTATACACACCATGTACTAACAGATATACACCGGTGCAGAATTGCTCTTGAAAATAAGGGAAATACGCGTTGGACGTGCAGCCGGATATACTTGGGAAATTTTGGTCAGGTTAAAAATAGGCGGGACTGGATCTCGAAAATTGGGGACTTGATTTGATTATGATCAGAGATGATGACTGAGGCTTGGAATACTGCGATTGAGCTAAGAGTTGTACCTGTTTGAAGGGGGCAAGAAGGTTTGGTGGAGAGTGGCCGAAATGAAAGAACATAGGGACTGCATGGTATCACACCTATGTTGTTTTGATACGTGATGACATCATAGATTTAGAAGTCCGAGCGCATCCAATCCAGCTCTCCAGGAAGTGGGATGAAGAATTATTTTCTGATGTAAGTGGAAGTTAGGATGTGGGCGCCATTTCCTTCAAACTGAGGAAAATAATCACCAGTATCTCAAACTCACTCAAGATCTCAAGTATCATCGGTGCATTCCTCGACATCTTCTGCTCGCTTCCCGTTTTTCCTGATCCTCTGGAATAAAAAAAAAAAAAACCCTGACCGTGCTCAAAGAGAACGGCTATCGATATTTACCTCATGTTATAAGGTAAGTTCACTACGGTATATACATGTACTTAGAATATTTTGTTTTTTAACTACTCACACTAGTATGAATAGCATAGTAACTGTATGCTAGTACATGTATGATATCAACAGTTCATGGTAGTGTTGCGCTCTCTGAAAGATTAGTTTTTTTCACGGCCAACTTCAAGTTCATGGGAAGTTCGGGGTGTGCTATTGTCTTTGTATGCTTCGTTCCCCAAATGCTCTGCCTTTAACGCTATCATTTGATTTACTCTCCACTGCCTTACATTTTCTTTTATTATGGCGTAATATCCTGCTTCTATTATGACCGCCCCCCCCCCTGATTTTTTTTTTTTTCTTGCCTGTTTTCTACCTGCTTCTCTTCTCCCTTCCTTTTGTTATTTTTAAACATCCTCCATCAATGTATTGGCTTGTTGAAGGAACATGTGGTTTTTAATATTTGAACAGAAATTCGGCATCATATTAATGTCATTGTCATCATCATCATCATCATCATCATCATCATCATCATCATCATCATCATACCCTCATCTTTATCTTCTCCCCAATTTTCCTCTTTTGTGCTACCTCTCTTTCTTTTTCTTTTTTTTTTTTAACAGTATATTATTGTTTGTAATCGTGGTATGGTTGCCGGATTTTCTCCGGATGGAGATGATTACGTATTTTGGCCTTAATCATGACCAGGCGAAAGAATGCATCGAAAGGTCATCCCAAATCAATGAGTTAAGGATTGACAGATAGCAATGGTCAATGTCCGATTATGCATACATATCTTTTCAAGTCCAAATGCCTCTAATCAACATGCAAGTCTTCATTTTACTGCATGCAATAGGTTACAGAGGAGTAAAATCAGTGGCATATCCAGGAATCTTTGAATTGCGGGCACAGACGTGAAAAACCTTTGACAAGTAAACCAAAAATTATGCCATTCCAGGTTTGGGTCTAAAGTTTGACAGAGGTTTGCTTGAACGCACGTGGGGAGGCAGTGGAGGTACATCATTTCGGTTTCAAAATGGGGTGCGGTCGGTCCCCCCCCCCCCCCCCTCCCCCCTGCTGATACGCCAGGCATTGGAGCTAAACGAGTAAAGTCACTGGGACAGCGGAATTGGCCTCTTCTAATCTCATCATATCGCTTCCTGATCAGCGGTATGCAATAAGTTGTAAATGATGCATTAATGACGAGGAAGATGGGTTTTTAGGCGGATCGATAAAAGAATACAAAGTAACATACATGTACATTATGTAGACCAGTAATGCATCCAAACTTCAGTATTAAGTCATCCGATTACGTAATCAGTGAGTTTCGCAAACTGATCAGGGAGATTGATGGGAAACTTGTGTAGATTATGTTTATATCCTTTTCCGGATGACATAATTTTATTTGATAGAAAGTAATGATTATTCGTTTTGGCAATTACTATTTATGATGATGTTTGATTACGGGCATTTTCAAACATAATTATGCTTCACGGTAAATCACAAGTTATTTAAAAAATAACTTGATCCGCCCTCCCACTTTCTCTACTAATTTTGTTTTCCATCCAATGTAATATTGATCTTGAACATTTGGGGGAGATATGGTACGAGAGTGAGGCCATATTCCTACCATTCATGAAATATACGTATACGCTAGAAGACGTTTTCCCATTGTATACTATTTCTGCTCTCAATTAATGGTTTCTCCTCTCCTGGTTTCATTTTGCATTTGTTTATAGCAAACACTTTTCAGCTATTTGATGGGAAAGCTATACGTTTCAGATTATCTCGGCTGGTGTACTGAAACTGGACAATCTCTCATTTCACAATATTCAGAACCTTTGCTACCCAAGAAACGACACCCCCCCCCCCCCCCCATGACAAAGTGTCATTACTACTTCGCTGTAAAAGGCTGTTGCAATGGGGGTATAGCTGCTCAAAGCATGCTTGAACATTATGTTGTTTACAGGTAGTCGCTGTAGCATACAGCTATAAGGTTCACCTGAAAGATTATTCATTTCAAATTAATTCAGTTCAATGTCTCTAATGTCCTTTTTATCCACTGAAATTCGTTTTGTTTCATGCAAATAATGTACATTAACAGAAGAATTAAGACATAATAAAGCAAAGGACATACTAAAAAACGCGAAACAACAATTACTAACGGGAATGAAAGGAAAATACGCAAAGTAAATAAAACAAATGAAAGATGAGGCCCTTTGTTATTAGTTCTATTTCCACAAAGTGTGAGGAGGTATGATGAGAAAAAATAGAAACATTAAAGCACCCTAGTTACATTTCAAATGTATTTTCCTATTATATAGGGCTGGTATTTTTTTCATCTATTAGATTTTTTTTTTCTTTCTTTTTTTTTTTGGGGGGGGGGGGGTATAGTTTACAAACTATTTTCATTTTAACTACTCCCACAATCTTTGAATTTATGAAACCATTGACAAATTGCGTTGGCTATAAAGTGAGACTAAAAATATGTCTGCTTGTCAAATAGATCATGCAATTGACCTTTGCGGTCGTATACATATAGTTATCATGTAGTTAATTGCTCACTCTAATGTGTTTGACTGAATTGTGATTAGCAATATATAACCCAATGTTTTTATCCATTTGAAATCAACAAATGAGTCACCTTTGCACGAATCACGTAAACACATCAAATATGTACGCATGGTTTAGCAATGTACGAAAGTCATAGATATGGCTATGCAGGTTTTTACGTGCTGAAATAGTGTTAAGTGATCTAAACTCATTAAACAATGTTTTTGGATGGGCATTTCATTCTGATGGGTCTGTTATTAAACTGGATAATGGCGGAGTTCTGATGTAGCTGTATGTGAGCAGGTATGTGCCTTTGTTTAGAGCAGAAATGCAGGGATATTTTCATATTTTTTTCTCTGCATTCCAGCTTGTATATTGTTCCTGCTTTTAGCTATCCCCCCTCCCCCCCCCCCCCCCCCCACACCCTCAGGCTGTCAAATACATTCTTTTCAATGTGAGTGTAAGTAGGGAGTGGAGGCTGTATAGTCAGTTCACGATGTGCGTATAACTACAAAGGATGCCATTTTCCATTCTTGAATATAAAAACAGAATTTTTCCCTCGTTGAAAGGCAAAGTGAATATTATAAATTGACCTTTCTTTACCATGTTTACAACGGTTCTGAATCCCACGCTCTAGTTAAAATAACTAGATTAAGGGTCAGCTGGGTGCAACTTGTATGTCTAGTCATATATCTTACTATATTCTAGTCAGAAATGACTGTGTTCTAGTCAAAATACGATTAGAAAATAGTCAAAAATGACTTCTTTTTTTTTAAAAGTAAAAAAAATAAATGACTAGAATAAAAGTTGCACCCAGCTAACCCTTTCATCTTTTATTTCAACTGGTTGTTTTAAGAACGCAGGTATTATTATATCAGGGATAATGTAGAGGTATGTGGAGGGAGAGAGGGGGCACTTTTACCCCCACCTATCCCAACTTCTCCTCTCGCATGGCGGGGCCCTCGTCCTAATCCCAAATGAATAAGTGCATTGATATTTTATATTTCCACCTGCATTCCCAAGAAGCCTATTCAGTCAATGCATGGTGGACGGTCGATACAGGTTTAATGCACTTCACTTTTGTCAATTATAGAAGAGCAAGAGGTCCCCCCCCCCCCACACACATATTTTCATCCGTTTTGCCTTGGTACTTTGGCTCTTTTTACGGGAAAGAAATATTTGAGTGTGATTATAAGCGCCCGGTGTTTTTCAACTTGAATCGTCCGTTTGCTTGTATTATTATGTTTAGTTATGTTTATGGAATGAACCTCATCCTACCTGCTATGTACACATGTACTTGCCTTTATTTGCACAATGCTGCCTATGTGCAAAACGAGGAAATGAAGATGACTTTTCACATTTTTCTCAGCTATGCGATATCAGACGAAAACTGAAAAAAAAAAATCATGTTTAGATCAACAATTCTCGTATTTTAGGTCACAAATGTGACTTTCTTTCTGATGTCTTTACCACTACATTCAGGGAGGATCCGTGCTGTTTTTTCCCTTGTTTTGTTGTGTTTTGTTTTTATTGCGTTTATTAATTTTCTTGTGTATTGTTTGTTTTTTCTTTGGTCGTACTGGTGTTGTGAACCTTTGTAAGTAACCAGCCCTAATATTATGTAAACAATTATATTATCTTAAGACATATAATCGTCTCACATTAATGGTTAAAACAGAAATGTTTTAAAGTTATCAGTTCGTTTTGAAAAATCCTCTATCGATGAATCTTCTCTTTTGCGCGATCAATTGTTGATGCAAATTGTTTCTTGCTTTTCTGTAAACACTGTAAATCGTAATTACGATTTTTTTTTTAATTTCAAATTGTAAATATGTTGACATGTAATTATCGTTTAAGGGACTAAACTAGATTAGCGTTATGCTAATTATTTTGTTAGTTTCCTTTTACCAAACCATATACTGTACATCTGCACTCATTTAAAATTTGGTAATAAAATATGATCAAGTCAGCCAAGCTCAAAAGGGGCGCGGGCCTGGGTTCCCCCCCCCCCCCATCCCCGAATAACGCTAGGATTTTATTTTCCCTATTGTTTTCACATCCAGGGGCGTCTTCTAAAATTTTCGTTCCATGATTTCCAGAGAAGGCCTACCAAGCCAAGAATGTCGACCACTCCGAATCCGAATACGACCACGAATAACTCCTCATCGACGACCGCGGATAATCCATCATCACTTACGGCGAGCGACGACCTGATCTTCGGGATATGCGCGGTCATCGTCATCATCCTTTTGTTCGGCGTCATTGTTGTCTTGGTCTTTCATTTGTGGAGCAAAGCGTGAGTCTTGGATAGTAACCCTTTCAGTGCCATAGGCGATTCATATATTTTTTTTTAATTGTCGCGTCAGCGCAAATACGCCTTTAAAGGAGAATTGAAACCCTTGGGAAAATCAATTTTAATGGAAAGCGAGGACAGAGAAAAGTATCTTTTTTTAAGTTTCATCAAAATCGGTTACGAAATGAGGAAGTTATCATGGTTATGAAAGTTTGAAAACTCTCCATTTACTTTCTATGGCGATCCTCAAATTGGCAATGTTCCTTCAAAATGGCAGGTTTTTGAGCACAACTCTCAATACGTTTTTTATACACAAAATTTCATATTTTTTCCATTATCTCTCCCCTGCTCACGGTGCCACTTGTCTCCTTCTTAGCTCAAGATATATCATGGGAAAATGTATTTGACACAACATAATTAAGTTCACAAAGAGAGGGGCAGCATTTTTGTCGTGCTCAGAAAACCCCTAACAAATATGACGTATTTCACAGCTTTTCTAGAGAAAATCCGGTTGTAACACTGATTAATGTTTGGGAATTACTCTTACCTTCCTTCTGAATAGGTTTTGAAGAAATAATAAAGTATTTTACGGCAATCATGGCCACGACAAGAGAGATTGATCGAATCCGACTTTCCAAACTTGACGAGGGTTTCACTTGTACAGTCTGACAGATCTTTGGCAACTACGACGTATTTGGAAGAAAATCTGCGAATATGTAAATTTACAGTATAATTATAGTTATCATATTCTGATTTTCAATACAATTTTCTTGATTCTTTTGACCCTTTTGTCTCAGGAGAAAACAGCAGCATCTGATTGCAGGCAATGACGAAGATGATCCGAATGCACTCGAATTAACGATGGCCAAGACACATGCCGATGGGGGTGCCCTTCCGAACGGAAATGGTAAGACCAGCCATATCAGTGTGCAGTTCTTTAACAAACAAACAAACAAACACAAACAAACAAACATAATACTAATGTTGGCTCAGCAGAGGGGTGTAGAAGGCACGTAAGGATTTCATTTCTGTTCTTAATATTTTTTATACTGTTTGTCGGAGGTTCAAATTTTGGTTCGGTGTAAAAATGTCAGAGGTAAAAATGCCAGAGGAAAAAATGTCAGAGGTAAAAATGTCAGAGGTAAAAATGTCAGAGGTAAAAATGTCAGAGGAAAAAATGTCAGAGGAAAAAAATGTCAGCGGTAAAAATGTCAGAGGTAAAAATGTCAGAGGAAAAAATGTCAAGGGTAAAAATGTTAGAGGTAAAAATGTCAGAGGTAAAAATGTCAGAGGAAAAGATGTCAGAGGTAAAAAATGTCAGAGGTAAAAATGTCAGAGGTAAAAATGTCAGAGGTAAAAATGTCAGGGGAAAAAATGTCAGAGGTAAATATGTCAGACGTAAAAATGTCAGCTCTGAAAATGCCGAAGTGAACGTGTTACAGGTAAGAATATTGAATTTGAAATTAGGAAGAGCACGAGATATTAAAAAAAGAATTCATACTGTATATATGGAGTGATAACAATAATACTGCTCTCTGTAAAAGTGTGTATGTTCAGTCATTCGACTGGCCTTCCTGTCTTACTCATTTGATGTGAAAGTGATAATGCTGCCCCATTCAACCACCTAATGAGACCAATCTTGTTTTGGACGGGAGAACATCCTGGTATGTGCGCATTGCCCAACAGTGTTCTGATCTTCCGAGCACTTGTTTAGCTGACTCCAAATATAGCAGCAAACGAATGCCCAATTCCCTCTCTGTGTTAAGATTTGGCTGCTTGACACGATTGCACTGTGAAACATATTTATGACAATTTCAGCAAGCGATAAGTAAATCGCGCGTTTTTGGTAAGAAATGTAGCATGGGATGATGTTCATTATTTTCTCTGTGAGATTAACTAAGTTACAGGATTATATCTCAATGATTTAAGATCTGAAGTGGAATGACAGAATGGTATATGAACTTAAGAAGGGATATCCACGTTTGATGTTTTGCATATGCTAACACAATTATCTAATTGAATAATTCTCTTTAAAAGTTGTAAATTCCGCAGCGTATCGGATGAAATAATACAAAAGGTCGAGAAATAGATCGAATTAACGATTCAGTTTCGCTTACTTCCTATTCTTCCTTACGTATAAGGACAATAATATTGAAGCAACACAATTATCTAATTGAATAATTCTCTTTAAAAGTTGTAAATTCCGCAGCGTATCGGATGAAATAATACAAAAGGTCGAGAAATAGATCGAATTAACGATTCAATTTCGCTTACTTCCTATTCTTCCTTACAATAATATTGAAGCATTCGTTCACGTATACCACGCTTAATTGGAGTGGGGGCGGGGAGGGAGCTTATGAAGAGGAATGTACATATCATAATAACGCAGTCGTGTGGAATGACATTTTTACCTCTGACATTTTTACCTGGCACCCAAATTTTTACACATGCTTTACCCTCCCCCACCCACCCCTCCCCCCCCCCCCCCCGGCGAAACACACACTCTCACACGCACGCCCTCACACACGTCATAGGATTCTACATCAATGCACTACTGGCATTTTATTAAAGTTCGAACACATTTTATAAGGGAAATTTTGTTTTCTAATCGTAAAGAACATTTTTAGAATGTAAAAAAACTTAAAGTTGTATGCCACAATCTGAAAAGAGTTACTTCCCAGCTAAAGAAATTTGTAAACAAATGGTTATTATGTTATCTTGTCAATAACTTGTATGTCCTATCGGTATGCTGAGCACTTTTCTCCCACATGAAACAATAGCCCCTTTCAAACGAAGATAAGCACATGTGTATTAATTCATATGTGGTCATGAAAATATTATTGTATATGCATTGAATACACGGCACTAGATACGCAACCATAATATATTCATATAACTGCAGTGATACACGTTTTGTTAATACTATTGAATGGTTTGCTGTAAATTTAAGACTGCACGGTGCATTAATCAACTAATGATTATTTGATAATTTCAAAGTTTCAGTGTTTCAAAGTTTTGGTTTTGTTTTTTAAATGCATTCATTGAATAAAGATCACCTTAATACCCCCTCCCCGAAAAAAGAACAAAAAACACAAAGGGCTTAGTAAACATCACGTCATATTTCATTACTCTTCAATCTAGGCTCTGCAAAGGGAGGAGATCGGGTGACGAGCTACTACCATAACTACCAGAAAAGTACATTGACCGGAGACTCTAAACCCACTGGTATAACCCTGGATGAGTTCATCACCTACGTCCATACGAACAGGCAGTCACTGGAGCTTATCGAGGAATTCGAGGTCAGTCGGCAGTCAATAGGGACAAATGAAGATGTATAATTTTGTTTGAAATGAAAAAGAAATGATTTGAAAGGGAGGAGTGAAAACAGATCATGGGCAGCTAGTGGTACAAAGGCGATAGGAATTTAATGTTGATTATTAACTTTTGGGGAGTGGAGAGAGAGGGATATGTGATGCGACGGGGTGACAGGGAGAGAGAGAAGGGGAGGACAGAGAAGAGAGAGAGAGAAAAAAAACGGTGAGAAAAGAAAAACGTTCAACATTCATCAGGCCAAGTCAAAACGACATGGCAGTATACATAGAAAGCTAAAGTTGCCTATTTCCAACTGATACAGAATAGAACATTTGCAGTTTAAAGCTTGACACTCCTATACATGGTCAAGCTGTTAAAATGTAACACATGGCTCCCTACAACTGAATCGTCCCTTCCGAAAGAATGGCATTAATAGACGGGTGCTAAGCCCGATGCTAAAGTTGTTTAGCATTAACTTGGTCAGTTCCAGTTTCCACCACGGTTTTTGTTGAATGCAACCTAGCTAACACCGCCGGGAAATCCTGGCTAAAATGACCAATTTCTTGTTTTTCTGACCGATGATAACCACCGTACCGTTATTGGTCATTTCGCGTAATGGTCCTGCAAGTACAATATTTAGCACCCCTGTCAATGGCTTCATCCAGAATTGAGCTTTCACTTTTTTTTTAAGCGTATTAAGGCATGTTTCAAATATTGTCCTATTCCCAGCCGAATCTTTTCTTTTCTTTTCTTTTCTTTTTTTTAATTTTCTTTTTATTTATTTATTTATTCATTCATTTATCTATTTATCTATCTATTAACTTATTTATTATTTTTGGACAAAAGGCAGCAAGTGCTCCCGAAAGTTTGTCAAGAAAGAATTGGTTGGAAAACACCTAAATTCAAAATTAGTTTCGACTTTTGCACACTTAGAATAAAAGGTTCAATTTTGCACCCTTCAAATGCAACACTGGGGGCTCCTTTATGGGTACAACTTTGCACCCAAAGAAGCATTATGCACCATTAAGGGGTGCAGAGTTGTACCCTTTAGGGAAGGTGCAAATTTGTACCCTTTTGAAAGCAAAAATTTCTGCACCCTTAAAGGTGCATAGTTCCACCTTTAAGGATGCAGAGAATTATGCACCTTTAAGGGTGCAGACGGGCATTTCCGGATGCAAACAAGTACAAAAGGGTGCATCTTTGCACCAAAGGATGTTGCCATTGTTGCATTTTGGGTACAAAATTAAACCTTTCATTCGAAGTGTGTGCAATTGAGTGTTTAACCCGTGTTGCCTCAAAAGAAAGACCGAGACAGTGCTTCGGGGCATTATCTTGCCATTTTAACGAGCAAATAACGTCATTTATTGCTTCTTATGTCAAAGTAGGGCAGTATAAGTCTAATTCTTAATCTTTCTAATTTTTCTTCTTGACAGGCATTGCCGGGTGTTAATAAGGAGCAGACGACCTATGCAAGTGAAGAAGAGAACAAACCAAAGAATAGATACCGCAACATCCTTCCATGTAAGATTAATAGTTATAAGGATGATAACAGTAATAACAATTATAACAATAATGATGATGATCATGATAATAATAATAATTATAATAATGATAATAATAATGATAATAATAATAATAATAATAATAATAATAATAATAATAATGATAATAATAAAAATAATAATATTGATAATAATAATAATTATAATAATAATGATAATGGTAGTATTAATGATAATGATATTGATAATGATAATAAAGTGCACATTATTTGACGGATGAAAATATGTACAGGTATTTGATTAAATTTCTTTAGTTATTCATTTTATGTAATTATTTATTGTGTAATTTTACTTATTTTATCTACTTTTGAATTTGTTCATTTCTTTCATTCATTTATTTATTTATTCATATTTTGGTTGGTGTTAAACAATATTCAGGCTAATAAGAACAAGTATCAAACATTATATCAAAAAGATTAAAAAAGTAATTTCATGAGTAGGATTATCGCTTTGTTTACCATAACTAGGAACTTTCACGTCCAGAAAAGTTTGGCGAATGATGCTATTAACAACAACAACAAAAATAATGATAATAATGATAATAAAAATAATAATAGTATCATAATAGTTTCTTCAATGTGATGATAATAATAATAATAATAATAATGATAATAATAATAATAATGATAATAATAATAATAATAATAATAATAATGATAATAATAATAATGATGATAATAATAATAATAATAATAATAATAATGATAATAATAATTATAATTATAATAATAACAATAATAATGATAATAATAATAATAATAATGATGATAATAATAATAATAATAATAATAATAATAATAATGATAATAATAATGATAATAATAATAATAATAATAATAATGATAATAATAATAATAATAATAATGATAATAATAGCACAATATACTACTACTGATAATGATGATAATAATTCATACTGTAATAATGTATTCTTGTAAAGTGCTCATGTCTGGCATTTTGCCTGGGCTCCTTGCGCCCCTTGGATGTTACCACTGCTTTAGCCAAGTTGCCATTGCAACGCTCAAGCATTTTAGGGAATTTATTCCTACCAGGTACCCACTTACTTCTCCTGGGTCGAGTGTGGCAAATGTAGAGAAATGCCTTGCCAAACGACACCAGTGCTGTGGATGGAGGAGTTGCCGTGGCAACGCACCCCTTCCATTCCCTTTCAACCCAAACGTGTTTGTAGGAACAATTTACTGGTAGAAAACTCTCTACACCATTGTAATGTCAATTTTAAATCAGTGGTCTCTTAATACGCTTACAATTTTGAAAGAAAAATATAAACTGTGTGCTGCAAAAACTTGTAGTCACTGATGGCCTGTCAGTTATTAATGAAAATTACATTTGAACAATTTTGAGTGCAAGTCTTTAATTGCCACTCAAGTATCATTTAACTACAAATTTCATAATCAAATTGTTCTCGAATCAATATAAACACAACAAAAAAAGTAACTCCCCCCTAATTCAAAATAGCATAACTTTTTAACAAAGACGTTTCTGGGAAAATAATGTGGCAGGAGTGTTCCTACACTTATTGACTAACTTCTGTTTGAAAATGAGATTGATCTGTCAAGTCATGCATGAGTGAGCAGACATTAAAGGCAAAAATGTCACTTTTCAAAAGTCACAAGAGTCATTTTTTTTTGGGGGGGGGGGGTTGTGAAACAAGATTTTTCTGCCCTTTTTTAAGTGTTGTTGATGTTTTTCGAGGTTGTGCCATGGTTTAGTGACAAAATTGCGAACGATGAAGCAAGAAATGCTGAAAATTTACTGTTTAATGCCGGAAAAAACGAATACCTGGTATTTTCACATAATGTGCTGACTCATGTTGGTCGATGCCAGTTTTTTCCACAAACTGAATGGATTTTGCAGATTTAAGAGGGCTGAACATCATTTTTCTCAAAAAACTGTGTTCACCCAACTGTGATAAACATGAAAAGTGTCAGGGATAGGCATGACTGGATCAAACAATGGAAGAATTCAAATTCGCAACATGTTTGTTTCACAAAGCCCCAAAATGACTCTTGTGACTTTTGAAAAGTGACATTTTTGCCTTTAATGTTTGCTCGCTCATGCATGAGTAGACGGATCAATCTCATTTCCAAACAAAAGTAAGTCAATAAGTGTAGAAACACTCCCGCCAAATTATTTTGCTCAAAACTTTTTCGTTAAAAAGTTATGCTATTTTTAATTAGGGGGGAGTTACTTTTTTGTTGTGTTTAGAGTGCATACAAGTATAGTTGTTACATTTGAACAGTACTTGTCCATTTTAATCTATAATCGCCGTTTAAATATCGGATATATTATCATCATCATGAGTAAATACACGGCTGGAGTGAGTCGAGGGCCAGTCATAAATAAGCCATGAAATATTATCACTGATTATGTCAGAATTAGAAGTACTTCAGCTTATCCAAACCTCCTTGTTTCATTACAGATAATAACTCTCGTGTTGTGCTTGAAGTCATTGACGATGATCCTCATTCGGACTACATTAATGCATCGTATATAGACGTAAGTATATAGCGTATACTACACCAGGGGCCTTTCGAGGATTTTGTAAAAAGAATGGGGGCTCAGTAGTCGGAGAACTTTCTGAGAAGCAAAACAAACGTCCTCAGATTTTAAAGTGTTTTTTTTTTACTACAAAAATTCTCTGATAAGCAAAATGAAAAAGGTCATCAGGCAAAAAAGGGGGCACAAAATCTTGGAGTTGTGTATTTACTACTTGAGGTATGCCACCTGGGTTTCAAATTGAAGGGAGACACGGGCAAGATGGTCCCCCCCCCCCCCCGCCCCTCGAAATCCGCCACTGTACAACACTTTCAGTAGCTTTGGTTTTCGTCATCTGAGAAAGTGTCAGACAAAAGATTGAAATGAAACTAAATTAAGATAATAAGTGTAACGAAAGGATGACGATCCACACTCTCATCAATGCATATTTCGAAGGGATTTGGCTTACAGATGACGAAGGTGATGGTGAAACTGCAGATGATTATGTTGAGCTGGAGGAGGAGGAGGAGGAAGAAGAAGAGAAAAATTTGAGAAAAATGATGACGATGAAGAGGAGAAAGAGAAAAGGGAAAACGATAATGATCGTGATGATAATGGCGACGAAGAAGACGATAAAGACGACGATGATCATCATCATTAGGGTCTTAATGATCATAATGATTGATGATGATGATGATGATGATGATGATGATGATGATGATGATGATGATACTTCTTTTGATGATTCGTGTCAACGAGGAAAATGATGGTGGAAGTGGTAGTGCATGTAGTGATGGTGTAACAATCGACGTTATTTTCATTGTGTTTGATTCTCCCCCCCCCCTACTTTTCTTTTGTTCCCATATGTAGAGCTTTACCAGAGAAAAGGCTTACATAGCTTCACAAGGTAAGTACTTTGATTACTTCATTTTGCAGGTGTTTTTGGCATTAAAATAATGCATCCAAATCCACAATTCGCTCATTGCTTGAAAATGAGGGGATGGAAAGAATAAATTGCCAGGGTTGCATACCACATTAATCTATTGTAGCATCCCTTGAAATTTGTACACCCTTTCAAATTTGGAAGAACGAAGAACCATAATAGACCAGATGTTTTTGTTTCGTTTTATTGTTTTTGTTTTCATAAAAATAGATGATTACACCCTGTATATTCATTTCAAGATTGAATGCCAATCGCACAATCCTTTGATTATATGTAGGTTCGTCTCCCTTCCTATTTTAGCCAAGGGCAGAAGAATAAGAATAGCTCTTCTTTTAAAAATATTTTTGATCACTTGTATCGCCGCCCCTTATTAAAGATGCCCTTGTAATATTGCTTAACTAGCTCGCGACGTGTTAGACTCTTGGAAAAAAAGATTGAGCGCATTCACTCTGTTAGGGGTGATTTTTTTTACAAAGAGTGCATTTAGAGTGAATTAAGAGTGAAATAAGAGTAAAAATTGCGATATTCACTCTTTTAGGGGTGACCTCAATGATCACTCACGGATTTTGAGTGATCACTGAGGTCACTGCTTAAGGAGTGAATAAAGGGTAAATATCACAATTTTACTCTTAATTCACTCTACATTCACTCTTTTCTTAAAGTCACCCCTAACAGAGTGAATTCGTTCGCTCTTTTTTTTTTTTTTTTTTTTTTTAAGAGAGTATGGTTTAACGATGATCCCACCGCTGCTGCCGTGTAACGTTTGCGGCCATAGTACTGGATACGCAGTGCAATATCATGACGACAGCTGGCAGACATGTTTGTTAGTTGCATTTGGTAGCCAGGTTCAATCGAACTACACTCGATGTCGATATTCAGATATTTCATACCATAGCAGTAATGTTATAGTAGTGTGGCAAACATAAATTTGAGTGAAAATGCGAAGAACGTGGGTTCGATCCCCGGCACGGCACTTATTGTCTTTGAGCAAGGCATTTTATCTACAGTTCTCTTTTATCATATACTGAAAAAAAAATCATCGCGTTATTATTGATACCAACCTGTGTTTGTGTGCATCTTTAGAAAAAAATGTAACGCCCCTTTTCTGTAATCTCTCCCGAAGGTCCAAAGAAGAATACCCTCGACGATTTCTGGAGGATGATATGGCAGGAAAAGATCAGAGTGATTTCTATGGTAACAAAGCTAGAAGAACTCCTGAAAGTGAGTCATAATTATTACTGACTGATTAATGATTTGGTTACTTGTTAACTAAAATTCAAGGTTAAAATGCAATCCTGACAACCTGTATTTTTTTATAATCCAAGTACACGTCATTCTTCTCTGTTTTGTTTGTTGTTCGTTTGTTTGTCTGTTTGTTTGTTTGTTTTTATGAAATGCATATATGATAGGAAAGACTGGAGCTTTTGAATATCTTTGGACCAAGGATCTAATACGATTTAGATACTTTTGCCGCGTCCGTTTATTTTATTTGGGGGGGGGGGGGGGACAGGGTTTATTTCCTACACTTTACATGATTATTTTCACCATTATTTTGAGATTAATGATGATTTCGCCGTTGACCATGTACTCAATATATTTTTGTACTCAATATATTTCATACATATATTGCATCTCTATTTGTTTTCATTGAACAGTCCAAATGTGAGTGCTACTGGCCAGAATTTGGAACGCAGGAGAAATATGGGGATATACACGTCAAAGCAAAGAGCATTGAGGAAAAAGATTTCGGAGTGATACGTGAATTCATCGTCTTTAAGGTATAGCATTCTAGAATATTATTTCATCGAAATCGTGTTTTGCACATTAATATATTCCCGTTTTCTCCTTTTTGCAATTTGACGATATTACCGATTCGTAAATTCATCATCTTTGAGGTATAGCATTTTAAAATATTGTTTCATCGAAATCATATTTTGCACATTAATATTTTCCACTTTTCTCCTTTTCGCAATTTGACGATATTACCATTTCTTTTACATAATTGTCATCTTTTTCGAGCTTCAAGTGTATGTGTGTGTGCGATTTTTTTTTTTTTTTTTTTTTGTATTCAGACATTTATTTGATTTACATGATGAGAGTAACTGAGACAAGTCATTGGAGAATTACAAATAAGAGCGCGTTAAGGGGGGCGGCTCCCCAAGCTCCACATGGCCTGCTTTTGTGACTGCCGCACCACGACTGTGGAACGATCTACCACGATTTGTCCGTATGTTTTTTAAGAAGAATCTCTAAACTGTTCTCTTCAATGCCAATCTGTAACTTAATTTTGTAAAGTGATGTGGAACCAGTCATGACCGTGTTAGAGCGAGTGCTATATAAAAGAACTTATTGCATTGCATTGTATTGCCCGCCCCTGATCATGGAACATAATCAACCATTTCATTTCCTTCTTTTCTTTGTGTTCCATCTATGTAGGACTCACACGAGAAGAGAAATCTGACTCATTTTCAATATACCAAGTGGCCGGATAAGTCTGTCCCTGATCAGACCTCGCTCTTCTTAAGGTACATGAAGGAGGTGAAGAAGGCCTACCATGAGGATGATTCCGCCCCTCTCCTCGTCCACTGCAGGTGGGTCGGAATGGAAACCTATATAGGCCCAGTTTCATAAAGCCTGTTATCAATAACAAGTTGCAATAACGGTTATAAGCTACTGAAATTCTTGCATCTGATAGGCTGATAGCAAATTTGTCATAAAATGTGGCAGTTGTTACTGAGGTACATGAAGGAGGTGAAGAAGGCCTACCATGAGGATGATTCCGCCCCTCTCCTCGTCCACTGCGGGTGGGTCGGAATGGAAACCTATATAGGCCCAGTTTCATAAAGCCTGTTATCAATAACAAGTTGCAATAACGGTTATAAGCTACTGAAATCCTCGCATCTGATTGGCTGTATGAGTAGATATAAATTTGTTAAAAGCTACTGAAATCCTAATATTTTATTGGCTATGAGTAGATACAAATTTGTTAAAAGCTTCTGAAATCCTTGTATTTAATTGGCTATGTAGATAAAAAAAAGTGCTAAAAGCTACTGAAATCCTTACATTTGATTGGCTACTAGTAGATTTGTCATAGATCTGTTCCAGTTGTCCAGTTGTAATGAATAACGGGGTTTATGAAACATGGTCCTGATCATGCTGATACGCTTTAATACTGGCGATGATCAGGGCGGCACGTTAAAGGATTTGGGGCATTATTTAGCAAACATATCCCTTAAAAAGAGAGAGAGAGGGAGAGAGAGAGAGAGAGAGAGAGAGAGAGGAGAGAGAGAGAGAGAGAGAGAATAATATTACGGAAATTTCTGCTTGTCTGCGATATCTCACACTTCCTAACCCTTCTCTATAAAAAAAAAAATATTTGCAACCCTGGGCAATATTTCAAGTGAATATCAAGGCCCAGCATTAGGTACACATTTTTATAAGGGATACACTGTACTATTGCTTCCCTTAACATTATTATTAGTAACTACAAATTGATGCGATCTTCTCCTCCCATAGAGGTAAAGTGTCACCTTTAGGAGACGCTTTTGCAGTATCTTTTGGTCCAGAATGTTGGGCAGTACATATCATACATAAGCAGAAAGAGAAAAATGCACGGACAAATTTGAGCCCATTCCCATCGCTGTATGGTGTGGCGTTCTTGAATTAGAGCAGTTTAAGTGTGACTAATCATTAAACTCTTTAAATTGGCAGCGCAGTGAATAATATATAATCACTATTTCTGTGTTCAAACTGGCAATTTCTGATTCAATTTTACAATTAATATTTCATTTTGGTTTATGTTATATCCATATTTATTTTTTTCAAGCTATGTAAACATGGAAAAAAAATAATATGTATTGCCAATTTGAGGATTGAAGATGATTAATTTAGACCTCAAGAAAGCTTTGTACTGCTATGGGTTAACCAAATTCATGTAGGTCAAACTGAGCTACAATACATTCATTTCAATTTCACCAGTAGGAACAGCTATTCATCAAATTTAATTTGCGGTATATTTCTTTAATTATGACCTTTTCCTAAACTGGTTTAGGCTCATTCATAACCTTTAGAATCCTTAATGTCCTTGTTAACTGTTTTCACGTCTGTATTCTGTTCCTTGTTAGTGCTGGTATCGGCCGATCTGGGGTCCTTATCGCTATGGATAGCGTGGTGGAGCAAGCCAAGAAGACCGGTAAGGTCAACGTCCACGGGTTCGTTCAGGCCATGAGAGACTGTAGACAGAATATGGTTCAAACAGACGTAAGTACTCTTGAATATGAATGTGAATATGAATATGAATATGAATGTGGATATGGATATGGATATGGATATGGATATGGATATGGATATGGATATGGATATGGATATGGATATGGATATGGATATGGATATGGATATGGATATGGATATATGGACATGGATATGGATATGGACATGAATATGAATATGAATATGAATATGAATATGAATATGAATATGGATATGAATATGAATATGAATATGGATATGAATATGAATATGAATATGGATATGAATATGAATATGAATATGAATATGAATATGAATATGAATATGAATATGAATGTGAATATGAATATGAATATGGATATGGATATGGATATGGATATGGATATGAATATGGATATGGATATATGGATACGGATACGGATACGAATATGAATATGAATATGAATATGAATATGCATACATATATGAATATGAAATGTATATGAATATGAATATTGATATGAAAATAGATATGGATACGAATATGAATGTGAATATGAATATGAATATGAATCTGTTTATGAATATATATCTCGTCTTTTAACTTGTCTTCTCGACTTTTTGGCCTAAACCGTCAGGTCATCTCGATGTTGCTTTTAAGCTTCTGTAATTTTCTGTCGCACTAACTCCATCTAATAAGAGCGGTGCCGCCAAAATGACTGAACTCACGATTTATCATCGTGTTGTTTATACCTTCACTAACATGACGCCATTCTCGAATCCGAGTTCCAATTTTCTTTCAGGTTGCTAGGTTAAAACACCGATCTGTATGAAAAAAATCTTTTCTTTTAAAATTAGTTCCTAAATAATTGTAGTTACAGTTCATTTTTTGGTCCTCGGTGTCTATGTCAAAACTGTTGATTCATTTTTTTTCCTTTGGTTATTACTGTTATTGGTGCTGTAAATATCTTATATGTGTTATTAAAAAAGAAGATATCAGAGATGTACATTTCAATCAATTGGCTGATGTTGATTCATGTAATCAACTTTATGGGGCTAACTTCGATTAGCATATGCTATTTGTTAGCCCCCTTTACCAAGATGTATATCACTGTGAATTATGACATTGCATGTATCATTGTGAATTTGGTTAATAAAAATTCACTCATTCATATGTTTTATCAGATTAAGTGAGATTCATTACTATTCGTTCTCTATCCTGTACTTCTGTCCTTCTTCACTTCATAACATCCCTTTTTTACATTTCCAAATTCAATGAAAATACTTATCCCTGTACCATGTTCCTATTTTGCAGGAGCAATACGTCTTCCTGCATGAGGCTGTTCTAGAGGCATTGGTTTGTGAAGATACTCGAATCCCAGTCGAAGAGTTCCCGGTCAGATTTCAGAAGCTCAAGGAGCAGGCTCCTGGAGGCGGCAAGACACTCCTAGCAAAGGAATTTGAGGTGAGATGAAATTAGAAAGCGAATAAAATATAAAACTCACTTAAATCATTCTCTAAAATAGAATTTTCAAAGTGTGGTATAAGGTTAATGAATATGACAAAGCCAACTTGCCAAAATTAATAGGGCAGCTGCTTTATCCCCCGAACCCCATTCTACTTGCCAAGGAATTATTGTTGAGGTATAGAAAGCCATTAAGAGTCACTGACATTAGATTGGAAAAGGGTAAATGGGTATAATAAAGTTGACTCACACTACTGGGATGTATTTTACTATTTTACTCTCTTTGAATTTAATTTTTCAGAATTAGCCTTTGTTGTCCTCTCTAGTGCCCATAAAAGAACATTTCGATTATGATTTGTTTTACGGTTCTTGTAACGGATATTGAAGCTGTATGTAATTTTACAAGATTTACTGAAAAAGAAGAATTTTGCGAGCTGAAACGTGAGGATCGTCTGTTGGCCGACATAATTTTATATTTTTCCTCTTTTTCAGACATTATCAAAGATATGTCCAGACCCATCTCCGCTTGCCATACGAACGGGTAGGAAACCTGAGTGTAGCGAGAAAAACAGAGACAGTACGATACTACCGAGTAAGTATGGTCATTTCCTTCAATCTTCACTGTCTAAAAGTGTGTTTGGGTTGGCATAAGTCTGAACTCTTAAAACTTCCAAGTCAGACTGACACGGAAAAGAATATGTTGGGGCCGCAATCCGGGTCATAAAATAACCTGGAATAGGTCAGATATGACCCAGAATCAAGTCTTTATGACCCCGTTCCGGGTCACTTTTTACCCTATTCCGGGTCAATCTGACTCAGAATTTTCTAGAGTGTACTTATTTTTGATTGATAAACCAGTATTGATATTGATAATTTATAAATAATTCGAAACCGTTTCGTGAAGTACATCACGTGTGTGATATTGTACATAAGTTCCTTTTATTATTTCCCAGGGGAAAACACTCTAGGAGCTTCTCTTAAAGTGGCAGAGTTTGGTGATGATTTCTGTACAAATGAGAAGAAGATATTGAAAACCTGCGGATATCAATGGATCTACAGTTTAGCGTAATCTCAGGGTTCAATATTATTAACATTATAATGTGAAAGACACACTGGCGAGTCTTCGATGAGAGCATTTTAGTGTTATGGGTAGTAAAAAGAAATTCAATTCTCATCTTATTTCCATCTTCTACGCATTTAGTTTTACTTTTTTTTTAGTTTTAAGATATAGATAAAGATAAATAAAACAATTCGATATTCGTTGCAAAAGTTATTTCTTACTATAACTTCTTGTCGTGATCACACAAGAAGGTAAACTGTATTGACGAACATGACCATGTCTTTTCCGTCCAATAAATATAGATAACTAATCATTCGTTATTCGTTTGTAATATTTATTTCTTTTTGTGAAAATCTTGGCTAACTTCTTGTTGTGATCACGCAAGAAGATAAACTGTACTGATGAACATGGTCATGTCTTTTTTCTGTCCACAGTCGAAAGAAATCGTGCAATGCTTCAGACGTTTTACTCAAAGGATCCGTGTGGAGATTATATCAACGCAAGTTTTGTCAGAGTAAGTAACTGCTCAACATTGTTATAAATACTTATTTTGTTTCCCCTTTTCTTTAGTTTGAAAATATACAAGATTTTGTTAAGTGCGTCTATTAAAATCGATCGTCTCTACAATATTCGAATGAGGAAAGGATGTGTTTCTCCGAGTCTGCCAACAAAGTGACCGAGTCTGATGTGTTGTTATACAGCCATTATAACGACATTCCTGTACACATTGTACACATTATCTGGCAAAATAATGATACATGGGTTATGGGTTTAATGGATAGTTGCCCCTTTTTAGTCAGCTTGAAATTTTCAAATGACAGTAATAGTTACACTCAAAGCCCTTGAAGGATTCATGCAAAGGATATAACTGTTAAGAAAAGGTTACAAATAGGTACATGTATCTTTCATACGATGTCCAACAAATCTTATATTTAGGATAACATATATTGTATCTGTTTTGTCAACCCATGCGTGGCAGAGTGTCCACATTGCATGGTTCACACTAAGAAAAAAAGGGTGCAAGTTTGCACCCTAAATGCAACACTGGCAGCACCTTTTGGGGTGCAAAAATGCACCTTTTTGTTCTTGTTTGCACCCGGAAATGCCCGTTTGCACCCTTGAAGGTGCAACTTTGTACCTTTTAGGGTGCAGAAATTTTTGCGTTCAAAAAGGTGCAAATTTGCACCTTCCCTAAAAGGGTGCAACTCTGCACCCTTTAGGGTGCAAAATGTAGCGAACTGCACCCTTAAAGGGGCAAAAAGCTTATAAGGTTGCAAAGTTGCACCCAAAAAGGAGCTCCCAGTGTTGCATTTGAAGGGGGCCAAATTGCACCCTTTTTTTTTTCTTAGTGTGTTTGGCCCAATAACTTTTGATGTAGAGCCCTTAAAATCACCACATCAGAACTCCCAACCATTCTGAATTTGGAGGAAAAGAATCTGAATTTTGACCATTCCAAGTTCTTGTTTTGATATGATTTTCCTATTTTTCTTGATGAATTTACTACACACTCCTATGGGGAATGCCGTTTTTTTCCTAATTTTGAGCAAAATCATCCCTATTTTTCAGTCAGAAAGGTTGGGAGGTCTGCCACATGCATAAGCGGAAAGATTTTTTAAAAAAAATTATACACTTATTATGTCCATTTTGGTTGCCTCAGTATTTGTTGCTGATGTTGAAATTTCAATTTACATTTCTTATTTGTTGATTTAAGTTTGGACCGGACTTTAGGAAGCGTTCTCTTTTATTTTTCGAATCCAGTTCAAGATTTTGTTACTAGCTTTTGAATGTTTTCATGGACTATAGCTCCTTCGTTTTTCAGTGGTTTACTCACTGTATACAAACCATCAAGACAGCTTCGATCATGCAAAAAGAATTTGTTTATTGTACCTCCCATCCAGACAAAAACATCATGGTGAACGTTCATTTGCTCATGCTGCCTCAGTTTTATAGAATAATCTCCCAAATTCTCTAAGAAACATAGACACAATAGATAAGTTTAAATCTGCACTTAAAACACACTTATTCAAAACGTATCTTAGGTTAACAAAGTAAACTCAGTAACCTATCTTGTTATGCGCTATATAAAAACTGTACATTATCATTATTATCATTATTTTACCTTATATTCACACTGTGTTCTATCCCCCTCTTTCTCTGAGACTCCCTTTCTCGCTTTCTCATCATGTTAGTTCCTTTTACCAAACTATACTCTATTTCTGTTTTTTTTTTTTTTTGTATGCATGTGAAATTTTGGAACAACTGGTCAATATATCAAAATTATTATCAACACATCATTTTTTCGTCATTACACATGTTTTTATCAGTCAAAGGGGAACGGAACACCACTGTATTTCATCGTAACTCAAATGCCGCTTCCAAACACAGTGGTAGACTTTTGGTCTTTGGTCTACGATTACAAACCGACATCCATTGTCATGATGAATCAGCTTGACAAAACAGACTCGGTAAGTTTTAGAACGAATAATTGCATGCCATTATACATACACTCAGGGGGCGGCCCCCTATCGTTTTTCAAGTGACTAAAAAAAAAAAGAGGAAGAAGAAGAAAGAAAAGTATAGGGAAGTTTTGAAGTACATTCAAAACGGAAATAACTTATCCCCCCCCCCCCCTCAGAATAACTTGGCGCCGCCCCTGTATACACTATCTGGCAAATTCAAATGCAAGTGAATATTTATTTCCTTCCACTGAATTCAAATGATTTGACAATCACTTTTAAAATTGTTACATCTGTAATTATATAGTAACATAAATATCGTACGGTAGCATAGACATTGTATGGAAGAAGGCGAGGTCATTGAAGCGAATGCTTATGGCGGGCACGCCTGAAAGCACGAATACCATGTAAAAATAACAGAAGGAAGAGGGGCACTGAGAAAGTGAAGGAAAATAGGATATAGAGTTTAGCTTAACGAGAAATGATGTCATTTTACCATAGATTCCAAAACAAGTTTAGTTTAAGTCTGCTTTAGTTATCCGAAGTAGTTAAACTTACACTTTAACATTTTTTTAAATGTTAAAACCGATCGATGGAAAGCGAATATTTAGCAACTTAATAGGAATATGATCGTACTTCAAGGGCACATGACGCTTTTTAAGAAGCATACTTTTAAGGCTTTGCTAACTTACCAATTTGAGCTTATTTCAAGTGAAATTACATGTGTTGCTGGTTCATTCAAAGAGTTCAACTTGACAACACTTTGATTATTTTCTTAAAAGAACATATAAGGCCCGCAAAATGAATGCATGAATAACGACAGAAAGTATCTTCAAAACAGAAAAAAAGAAATCTTTATCATTTCAACATATTATAAAATATTAATATGATATCAATCCCCACCTAAATCATTTCAATTTTGTATGCCCCTATCAGACGATTGCGCAGTACTGGCCCGATGGAGGCTCTGTCCAGTACGGTCCGTTCACGATCTCGATGACCTCGCAAGAGAAAGATATAGGCATGATTGTCAGGACGCTTCAAGTTCAACTCGCAGAAACTCAGGTAAACAAACTGAATCACAGTTGGATTTTCTATTTTTCTAAAAACCTTTTTCTTCCTTACCCCTTATAACAACAATATGAATACAAAGCTCCTCTTGCTACTTGTCAGCATGTACTACCCTGTAGTTATTACGCACACTACTTTGACAACCTTTGATATACTCATTGATTGACTGATTGATTGATTGATTGATTGATTGATTGATTGATTGATTGATTGATTGATTGATTGATTGATTGATTGATTGATGGATTGATTGATTGATTGATTGATTGATTGATGAGATTGATTGGTTGATTGATTGGTTGATTGACTCTCCGCCGACTCTCCGACTGAAGAACTGAATGAATAGATAATAATTGATTGACTGAGTGAGTGAGTGAGTGGATGGGTGAGTGAATGAATGTCTGAATGACTGATTTAGGATGGAGTGAATGAATAAATGATGAAGTGAGTGACAGATGAATTGATTGAATATATTGATTCTCCATTGTGGATGATTGCTTGCCTGTTTGCATCTTTTGATCGACTGTCTGGCTGTAGGATTGATTGCATGAAAAAGTGATTGACTGATTGATTGATTGATTGATTGATTGAGAGAGTGAGTGAGTGAATGAATGAATGGATGGCTGAATGAATGACTGACTGACTGACTAAATGAATGAATGAATAAATGAATGAAATACTAACTGATTGAAAGACAGATGTAGATGGTTAATTTGGTGTTAATTACTCTACAGAATGTTCGTGTTATACGTCACTACCAGTTCCTAGGCTGGCCAGGGGATAATCCTAAACTGAACGACCAGAGCAAGTCACTGTTGATACAACTGATCAAGGCTGTGTACCGGTCATCTGAAGAATCTAAAGTGCTAGTTCATTGCATGTAAGTTCCTCCGAAGTCATAAAAATGTTAATTTGATTCTTAGTGCGAATTTAATAATGATTCACCCTAAAATCTTGATTAATAATGCAGTTCACTGCATGTACGTCATACAAAGTCATACACATATTATTATTTACAATCTTGAGAGATGGGAGAGGGACAGAGCGGGGGTATAGGCATACTTTCTGTCAATCTTTATTTCAGACACATGACTTTCTATACCAAAACAGTAGCAATAAAATAAAGGTACGGTTGGGTTGCCACTTTGAAAAAGAAAAAATGATCAAACAAACTATTAATAATTCCTGTCATGAGCGGGTTAAAGCAGGGGCGGCGCTACAGGAAACAGTAAAAAGAAGAAAGAACATATATGGGGAAAGAGATGGTTGGGACATTTAACTATAATGATACCCCTATTTTTTTCATTCAGAATGTAAATAAACTCACCCCCCCCCCCCCCATCAAAACACCCTGGCGCCGCCCCTGGGTTAAAGAGAAGACTGGGCCGTCGGAGGGGAGATACAAGAGGGATGAAGAAAGATGGGGAGACCCATGAGGGGTGAAGTTATGAATTAAGAGTTCACAGTGGATATCTTTGAAATAAACTTTAGAAAAATATACATTCTAAAATCTGTACTTTCGTCCACCTTACTTTACAAGGAATGGAGCTGGTCGTAGCGGTGTGTTTTGTGCCCTCAAGGCATGCATGGAGCAGATCTCAGAAGAGAATGCTGTTGATGTCTTCCAAACAGTCAAAGCTCTTCGGATAGACAGGATGAGGATGGTTGCCACAAAGGTTTGTCACTATGCTGAGTGGTGATGGAGGTGGTGATGGTGGTAGTGGTGGTGGCAGTGGTATTGTTGATGATGACAGTGGTGGTGGTGGTAGTGTTGATGATGGTGGTGTTGGAAGTGTTGATGGTGGTGGTGATAGAGATGATGATGGTGGTGTTGATGCATGGTGGTGGTGGTGATGTTGATGATAATAGTGGTGGTGGTGGTGGTGGTGGTATTGATTATGGAAGTGGTTGTAGTTGTGTGAAGGATGATTACGGTGGTAGTGATCGTGGAATAGGTAGCGATTATGGTGGCAGGGGTGGTAATGGTGGTGTGGTGGTAGTGATGGCAGTTTGTTCCAGTGGTGGTGGTTTTGAAAATAGGTGGGATAGAGTGGTAGTGGATGTGAAAGGTGGTGATGTTGGTGGCAGTGGTGATGATCATGATGATGGTGATGGTTGTGATGAAATTGGTTGTGATGGTAGCAGTTCTTGAATATAGATGAAGTTTGGGGTAGTGGATACTATTGGTACTAGTGATGGCAATTGTGATAATGAGGGTAGTATCGTTGTTTGTCATGATGATGATGATGGTTGTGATGAATTTCGGTGGTGGTGGTGAAAGTGATGTGATGGGGTTGCAACAGGTGTCTGTACATCTACCTGTAAATGCGTTTATAATCTAACCTACAGTACATTGATTCAGACAATTATCGGGGGAACGTTTCATGAAAGGACTTGTCGGATGTTTTATCCGACAAAGTCTGTTTTATCCGACAGTTTCCATAGTAACGATGCTTCTCAGCCAATCAAAATCAAGGAAAGATGTTAGATCTGACAATTTGTCAGACAACAAATGTTGATGAAACGCTCCCCAGATAATCTCGTTTTTAATCTTTCGCAACAGGAGGAGTATCAACTCTGCTACGAAACCATCCAGGAGTTCTTAAAACTCAGAGAAGAAGATGAGAAGACGGAAGACGAAGTCGAAGTCAGCGAAGAGATCGAAGTCGGTGAGGAGGTCGACAGCGGGACACAAACCGTTGAAGAAACGGACGCTGAGACAGAGACAGACCACGTCTATGAAAATGAAGCATTCTTTAGAGATGAGTAGATGAGTGATCTCATCGTAGTCATGAAAAGAGGGTTTTCGTTGTCCCTAGCCTTCACCGCTATGTCCAATTTTAGGGCCGATCTAGTGATTGATTGCATCTCATTCGTCTAACAACACAGTGAGCAACTAGCTGTTTTGTAGCCGTTTTGTAGCCTGTTTTTTTTTTTTCTCTCTCTCTTTTGTAGCCGTTTTGTAGCCCTTTTGAAAACGGCTAGAAAACGGCGAATTTTGTCCAATTAGATTTCTCCATAGGAAATTGTACACGAAACGGCTACAAAACGGCAAATTTTGTGCACTCTGCGCAGCTTGGTTCACTGTGCAACCAATCAGAAGCGCACTCCCGCTGAAGGTGGGATTGATTGTATCTTTTGCGTTCAACAACATTCAGAGCTCGCATATAACATGCTGCGATTGATCACGTCATCTTCTGGTGACATCCCTTTTCGATTTGTGAATGATTGCATTTTTATTCATCAAACAACCAATCAAAATTTAGCTGTGATTGTTTGCATCCCATTCGTATAACAACCAACTAAAGGCGTACTTCCGCTGAAGGTGCGATTGATTGCATCTTCTGCGTTCAACAACCATTCAGAGCTGGCTTATAACATGCTGCCGCGATGATCACGTCTTCTTCTCGTGACATCCCTTTTTCGACTTGTGAATGATTGCATTTTTATTCATCAAACAACCAATCGAAACGGAGCTGTGATTAATTCTGTTGCGTCTGATAATTCGGCCCCAGCATCCAATCAAAGTGAAGATTCGTTGCATCTCATTTTACTCAACTCATGGCACAGAGGCTGAAAAATCTGTGAATACATGTAGCTGAATTTATTCTTCAGTATCCAGTCAGAATAAAGGATTTCGCAGGTAAAAACCTTTCTGCAGATTGGGTGATAAACTGTTTTCACTGGATCACGTTTCAAGCTGTTAAGCTCAGGTCTGTGACAACGAAAAACTGTTAAAGTTGTCAACAGCTGTTCACTACGTAGTAAACATGCAACCTTCGGAAATCGAATACTTTTTCTAGCTCAAATTCCAGATATGTCATGAATAGATTACTGGGAACAATGTACCTACAAAGTTTCCTCTATTTGCAGTGGTAGCGATTCAAATCATAGTATTAGTCCTACATGGCAAAATAAACCAGAAAATGACATTTTCGCTGACAAATAATGTATTAAAGCAGTACTACTTATTCTTATGCCTTTAAAATATATGCTTTGATGATATACAATTTGATATTTATTTCGAATATATATGATTTGATATCATACGCAGTTAGTGGAAAAAGGTGTACCTGTATCGCAAATAGTATGTAACTTGACATTAACTGGAAATATATACCTTTATACAAAGATTGTGTCTGTTTTTTTCCTTGATTGATTCAATTTTTATATTTGAAATTGATTACTAGATGTATTTGAAATCATATTTCCATTTCTCTGACCAAAAAGAATTAGAGGATTAATTCTTTCATGGAAGGCGAATGAATTATTTCCCTCGTACAAATATTACATTGATATCCCTCGTACAAATATTAAATTAACATTTAACTTGAATATGAAGTGCCAAATGCTGAAGTCCACGCGGAAGCTGATGATATTTTAGTTTTTTTAAAATGGGGGTGTCTTGCCCATGCAGTTTTTCCAGTTTTAACCATGTGTGTCTGCATTTCCCATGATCTCAATTAAATTGTGGCAAAAAATATACTTTGCAATAAAAATGTAAGTAAACAAAAGTAACGTTAATCTACGTCTGCATATTTCACCTTAAGCTGATGCAATTTATAGCAACTGATAATCCTATTTGGCTTGCCATATTCAAGTCGTTGGTAAAGGCATTCGTAACTATACGAACAGCTTAAGAACCCCCCCCCCCCCCCCTGTTATATTCTGGTGTTTACAGGTAAATCATGCATAACTTGATTCACGATAGTTAAGGATGTATTTCAATTAGATGATAATAACCTGGCATTTAATACTTTTTCCAAAACAAGGGATAACATGTGGCATTGACTTGTGTCGTTCTTTTTTGTCTATGTTTTTTTAGTGATGATTAACTTCACAATTCCAAATCTTCATGATATACACCGCCACTATATGGTGACAAAATGCAAAGGGTTTTTTGTTGTTGTTTTTGCTGATGTTTTTGTTTTTGTTTTTTGTGATGATTAACTTCACAGTTCCAAATCTTCATGATATACACCGCCACTATTTGGTGACAAAAATGCAAAGGGTTTTTTGTTGTTGTTTTTGCTGATGTTTTTGTTTTTGTTTTTGTTTTTGTTTTTGTTTTTTGTGATGATTAACTTCACAATTCAAAATCTTCATGATATACACCGCCACTATTTGGTGACAAAAATGCACAGGGTTTTTAGTTGTTGTTTTTGCTGATGTTTTTGTTTTTGTTTTTTGTTTCTTTTGCTTCAATTCACCATTGTAATGTTGTAAAGTATTATATGGACATATTTATACGTTATCACACAGACATAATTCTTCGCTGAACTTTACAGTTATTTGGTGCAATTGGCTTTTCTCCTATATTTCAAGTTTGAATATTTTAAACTAAAGTTGATTTTATTTTAAAAATATTTGACCTATAGAGATGACGAATTCGACCTCAAATTGTTGAAATATGTAGTTTAGTGAAACTTCTGAAATAATCATATGTATGCACTTTCTGAAACAGGTATGATAACCAGGACTACACCTAACCATGTTAGGCGTAAAAAGCTTGCGTAGATGATAAATAATAAGGCGTGAAATTCAGGATAAGGGTTTCAGTTAGCTCCCACCCCCCCCCCCTTTTTTTTCCTTGTCTAGTTTTCATTGCCGGTACCGTTTGGATTTCTAGATATTCTACGCAATTTTCCAGACTTAATAGCGATCTTACACTTGGAAGTTTTTGAACAGTTACGCCTTTTCTTTTGTCTACTTCCAACGTAACACCGCGATTTATTAATTCAGCATCATCATTGACGTTTATAGTCCACTTTTCCAACTCTGTAGGGTTGGACAGTTCATTTCCTTGATAGCTGTTCTCCGCGCTCTCCTACCAAGTGGGTCTATGTGGGAGATATCAGTGGTGTACTCGTGTGTAGAACACAGAACTAGAAAGCGTCTTCTAGTTCTGTGGTCTAGAAGTGTCTAGAAGTATATTTTCTTGTATTCATAAGCCTTAACTCCCAGGCACGCTAAATCGTAGATTTGTTCTTAATGATTAGTCATGAATGGACAGTGGTTACAGGAGTAGAGAATAGACGCTAGCTTGAATTACAACGAAATGAGGGTTGCGCAGCTCATGAGAAATACCGTATTTTCTATGCTTGTACATGTATGTAAAATGGATATAATCGTATATGAAAGACACTATTTTCCTCATCCTGATAATTATTTCAGCATTTTATGCTTTTGTAGTAAAATAAAAAGTTTATGTTATTGAAGATGTGTGTTGTTTCCGTGAGTCGTCTTCTGAAAAAGTTAACATTGCCACTTCGAAAATGAGAGAACTCTTTTTATGAAAAGTATGATATCAGTTTGAATTCTAGGGTGAGGGATCTTACTTTGGATGGAGACTTAAATACAATTGGAGAAAAGGTTAGACCATCAGCGAGAGTTAGAGCTTGAGAAAAGAATAGTAAAAGGGGGGAAAAAGACATATTTTCTACGTCTCACTGTACTTTTCTATTTATAAACGGAAGAAAATATTCTTGGGGATGTGATATACGTTTGATTACGTTACGACTATCATAGATATGACCATGAATGTGGAGGTCTCTTGGTGTAGTGGTTTATTCACTTGACTCTCAATAAAAAGGGCTGAGGGTTCGAATCCCAGTCCAGCACAGGCGTCTTTTGGCAAGACACTAGTACTATCCGCATTTGCCACTCTCCACTCAGGTGTTAAATGGGTACCCGGTTGCATGCGAACGTAAATGTAGTTAGATTGGCGTGTGTGCTCTTGTATATTGGCGCCCGGAAGGGACACTCCCCAGGGAGTTAAGATGGTGCACTTCATTTGTCGAATAGCGATTGAATCCAATGACCGGGGTAAAAATGATTAAGCCAGCCGCACGCTATACGATCCGACTGCGACCCGACTGCGACCCGATTTTCGAACAAATGGTATTTAGCATTGAATATGAAAGTTTAAACAAGTAAAATGATCTTATCTGAAGTTAAGAAAAATGATAGGAATACTAAAATCGAAATATTGGTTAACTGCAAGCCTTGTGGTAGGAGTAAGGCCAAATCGGCTTCAAATCGTAGCCAATTGCAAGATTGCTATGACGTCATTACGATTCGGAATCGAGTTCGCTTTTATTCCTACAGGGAGGCTCGCAATAGCCCGGAATTTCGATTTTTGTATTCATACGACTATTCGCAACTTTGATCATTAAGATTTCATATGTTTGAATGTTCATATCAAACGCTATCACAAATTTTTCCAAAATCGGATGGCAGACGGATCGTATAGTGTGCGCCGGGCTCTATATATGTACAGTGCTCAGAAACGTAGTATGTTAATAAGCACCGTATAAATGTAATTATTATATTATATTTCAGGTTATATATCTCTTCCTATAGGATGTGTGTTGCCAGGGCAATATCAGCTACACATCTGCAGCTAATTTCCAATTTAATGTCGTTGTATACTCATATGATACTGTATAGATAGCATAGTGGGAATATGAATAAATTTTATTTATTTTCCAATCACGACATAAAAAAGACATTACACACAAAATAGGATAAAAACGAATGTGATTATTTAAAAAAAGAAGATATATGATGACCGACTGAAAAGCCCAGGCCTTCAGCTTTATTAATATTACACAGCTGTTCTGCGATGAGGTCAGGATCATGCACATTATTGAATGAAAAATAAATATACTTACATAAAGAAGCAAAATTGTGTTACTACTTTCAGTCGCAAAATAAATACATACATTAACCTCCCCCCTTTCCCCGTCTAAGTACATTGGTAAAATATTAGGCTATTTCTACCATGACATTCGTTTCCCTTCTCTGACTCTCAAGTCATAGGTATTCCCTTAATTTTCTCTTAAATGAGCAAAGTTTTCTATTTTCTTCATATTATTGGGAAGGAAATTCTAATGTCTTGTACCAATGTAATAAAAAGAAATTCCTATACTACCTACTCTTTCTGGTAAGTTAAGTTAAATCGGCTATTTCTTGTATCGTAATTATGCAAGTCAGTATGAAATAAAAACTTCGGCGTATAAAGAAGCGTTCTTCTTAAGAGGTTTTCAAACTATTAGTTGATTTCATGGCAAAAGGAAGGTTGCTTTATTAAAGGAAGACTAATATGGTGATCCAATGTCCAAAAATATTCTGCGGAAACGCTTTGCTTACACCGCTTAGGCACCCTCTCACATCACGTGATGCGTCTCCCCAGTTAGGCATGTGGTCACCTGGGCCCCGTAACACAAAGCTTAGCGATTGATTGTACAATAAATTTTTGCGATTGATTGCACATAGTGGTCAATGCAACCAATCGCAAAGATCAATCGTACGATCAATTGCTACGCTTTGTGTTACGGGGCCCCTGGTCTCTTTTTCATTCTTTTCGTTTTTATTAGTCAGATTCAAAACAAACAATTACAGAATCAAGATAACGCTATGTACATAATTGCACCAAGCAGCATAAAGCAAATTTGAAAAAAAAAAAAAACATAGCAAATCTGTTAATCGTTGAAATCAATTCTCTACTTTTTGAAACGATGTAAAGAAAGGGATTTTTTCTTAGCTATAAAGTATTTAAATCCTTGTTAGATTTCAAAAGAGCATTAAAAAACACCTTCAGTATTGGGCGATTTACCTTGGAATTTACTAACACAAGGTAATACATTAACATAACAAAATGTAAGAATATCGTCTTGTATAAATTATGGTCCTTTGTCTCGAGACCCAGTAATTAAGCTGCATGATCACCGTCATTGTCGTCACTTTGGGTTTAATATTACATTTCACTTAGATCTTGGACAGTATATAATCATAAATTAAAAGAGCTCCTATGAATACCGAGGAGCCAAATTATGTAACTGTGGACCATCACATTCAAGTGCATACCACGTCTGGACTGCAAGGATTTCTTTATCGAAAATACAATCGAAAGGATTGAATAATACCATGAATACGGCCGGTCCTATTTCTTTTTATTATCATTATATTCTTAGACGTTCCTTACATTTCTGCTTTGGTGAATCACGATGATATCGGCATAATAAACATAATGATTATAAATGCGAAAGGAATAACAGAATAAAAGTAGCGCAGCTCAAACAGATATTCCTAAGAAAGATATATTTCCAGGGAACCGTTTTTACACAGAACACTAGTTGTCTTACTATACATAAGATTTACAAATATTATTTGTATATTTTCCCATTCATTTTAAATCTAAGAAAGAAATTTCTGTTACAAGAAAAACTGTTAAACTGATATCGGCATAATAAACATAAATTATAAATGCGAAAGGAATAACAGAATAATAGTAGCGTAGCTCAAACAAAAGTTCCTCGGAAAGATATATTTCCAGGGAACCGTTTTTACACATAACATGTACAAATATTATTTGTATATTTTCCCATTCATTTTATATCTAAGAAAGAAATTTCTGTTACAAGAAAAACTGTTAAACATTTGGAGCTACAAACATTCACTTCAAGTTTTGAACATGGAACAGAATCCATCTTGAAAATTGACATTTTTCTTCAGCGTAATCAGGAACTGGAAGCATAATTGCGTGTACACTAATTTCAGATTTGGCGCAATATTACGTATAAAGGCTCTCCCTATTTACTGTCATGGAGACAGAACATTGAAATGAGACCTAACGACGGAGATTTTTTCATTCTGTCCCCTTCAATTGAAATTTTTGTATGATTCGATTGTCATATTCATATCAAGTTCTCTTTGCTTTCATATGTATATTTTCAAATATAGTAAGATTTAAAAAATGATAATCTTACAGTTAATTCACTTCAATTCAATTCAATTTCATTTCACTTTGCAATAAAAGTACAGGTAATATGACGTAAAAAGCAAAAACAGCAA
Organism: Echinometra lucunter; assembly: GCA_029962745.1. Classification (NCBI taxonomy): domain Eukaryota; kingdom Metazoa; phylum Echinodermata; class Echinoidea; order Camarodonta; family Echinometridae; genus Echinometra; species Echinometra lucunter. The sequence continues at coordinate 28,131,096 of CM057157.1, forward strand.
CAACAATACATTCACAGTGTAATAAAACAATAGTAACATAGAACAGAATATTCATAATATAATTATATCATTGCAAAAATAGGTTGCAGCCAGAAAGGAAATTCCCTTGTAGGAGGCCGACCCAAGAAAATATTCATATATTATGTAATATGAAGTCACTTCCATTATCATTTACATTTTTATTTTGCAAGTCGGCATCATATTAAAATGTCATAACTAAAACACACTCGTCCTGATATTTTCAACCAAGTACTCCCAAACACTAAAGTCCATACAAAAGCAATTGACATTCTAGTAAAAAAAAAAAAAATGGGGGCACCTTGCCCATGCACTCCTTATTTTTAACCACATTTGTCCCCTTCTTAATGCCTCAATTCAAATATAATTTGAAAATAAAAACGCTCAATGTTTTCAAACTCCCCTTTCCGCGAGAACAGCCCACATTTATTCTGGAATGAGAAAACTTGATCTACAGTCCGGATTGGAAATTTCGATTTAAGGACAAAAAATGGACAAAATTGAACAAACATGTTTAAAAATATATCCTTTCAAATTGTTTATCTTTTAAACTTCTAAACGCTATTAAACTTGAAAACCTTTACTTTTCAACTCACATTAAACCTTCTACATATTTAAACCTTTAAACTTAAAAAAGTAAAGAATTCAACCTTATTGGGGGAAAATTTAAACTATTCTTGAACAATAGTTAATTCATAACATCTCCATTCGTCATCTAGCGTTTATTTCTCTCCGTCCAAATTCTTGAAAGAAACAACGGTCTTGGCAGTCTAAATCTTCCTCCTCTGAAAACAAAAAGAATCAAGTGAAAAGAATTACTGCAAAGATATCTGATCAAAACTGACCCTCCTCTCCGTTTTTTCTGCCTACAAAATTTCATGAAAGAATGAGAATAAGAAATGGTGATATTTCTTTGCAGACTAAAGCATACAGAAAAAAACATGCATTATTTCGATTGTAGAAAATAATAGGCATCTTTCAATAATAAGCCATCAAAGAAATGGAAAGTGAAAAAAATAATACAATGGCATGACGTCATCATATGAATAATCTCTCACTGAGCTATCCATACGAAAATGGCAAAGAGGTGTCGAAGTCGCCCCGAAGTCACCCCACCCCCTCCGCCCCCTTTTTTTTTCTTTTAAAAAAATTGACTCATTGACTCTTACCTTCTATAGACAATGACACCAGCTGCGACAAGGATGATGAAAAGGGCGATCGCTGTGAGAATTCCTGGGAGATAGCGAGGACGTTTTTTCTGATTGCCCAAGGTAGAGATCTCAACGCCAGGCTGGTCCGAGAACGTATCCATAAGCCCTGCAAAAAATGGCCGAGAGAATAAACCCAATAAAATTGGTTTCTGTGGGCTTGATACTTGTAGGATTAAAGAAATCTAAGTTCATTTGCTATTATAAAAGGAGTTTGAAGTATATAACAGTATTTTAGACAAAGCTGTTACACCATGAATACCATGTTTTCTTTCCCAGGAATAAGAGCACTGGGGCTGGTGTGCTCTGCTAAGAGCTCTGCCTCTCGACGTTTCGATCAACTGTGCTCTGATCATTTTCAGGAGAATGTCACTACATGTTGATGATCGCCCAAACGTTTTCATGTAACGTGATTCAATGCAAAGAATAGTAGAAGTCTATCAAAAGCCACAAAAGGCAATATTCTCGTTGGTTAGTAGCCTACTTAACTAAACATTCACTGATCAAACCAACTTGTTCATAGATATCAATAAATTGCCAAAAGCATTAGGAAACGCAGATCACATGATTTCCAAACATGCAGATACATCGTAATACTAACGTTGTCCTTGATGAGGTTGCCGATAAACCATTGTTTGAGCAGAGACCGTGTGAGACCATGGACCTTTGCCTGCTTCACTTATAACACGAACCTAGATAGAGGAAAAAAGGACAATAGAAATGGGAATCTTTTAATTGTGTTACACATAATACTGTACGCGATACATGGGTGACGCCATGAATTGTAGGAAATGAGTAAGAAAAACCATACTTTTCGATTTAATAAGGTTTTCAAGTATTTCTATAAACGGAAAAAATACGATTTTTATCTTATAACAGTGCATAAAGGAATATGTATTTCAAATGATAGATACACTTCTTGCAAGTGACCTGTATGCATGTTTTGATCAACTTAGTTAAAAAAAAAAAATATTGTTCAGTCAGAATCTCAGCTGATCAAACGCAGCGATGGCCAAGAAAGGAGAAATTTTAAACAGGTCATTCCTGAAAATTACAAAAGTGCATACTTTCTTTTAAGCCATTTCATGGATTTCGCCAGTTGCCAACTTCCTAAACTACCGTGCCTGTCCCTTTATACAGTATCAGCGTATGAGATTCATGTTAATTGTCAGACCTACCTGAATCGAAAAATTCGTCTTCTGCCACAGATTCTTGATCGGGAACTCGATTTCTTTCTTGATGGAATTCACAGTGATGATATTGCCCGTTTTCTCTGGTCTTGGGTACGTTTTTCTGTATAATATTTCATATCCTTTTAGGTTCATGCAAACTTGGGTAGAGTTCAGGATGGACCATCGTAGGGTTACCGTTGAGGGCGTGACGCCTGTAACTCTTAGGTTTTTAGGACCGGGTGCAACTGCAGAAATGGTTGGTGAAAAATTGAGAATAACTGCCTAAGGTACACTCTTCAAACTCTGAAATGTCGAAATCAAATTGTTTGTAATTACGTGGTGTATTCATGTTATTCACCATGATGTTCACTCAAAAACGGTTTTCACAACACTTAAAAGTGCCATCTTATCACTAACGTACGTTTTTATCTGTTATGTAATTCTATTCGAAAGCAATTTCAACAAGACAGTATCAAACATGTGTCAAATGTCTTCTTGATATAAAGGTTGGGTTTTTTTTTTCTCAATTTATACAAGTTGTTTACTTTTATTTTTACTGTGCAGTAATGAGAAATCAGAGCGTGTCTACTCTTAGGCTCAGTTTTGACGATGAAGATGCAATTCTTTATATACCTTCGTCTGTTGTTCGGGTATAGACTGGGTCGCTGAGCAAGCTTTCGGAATCTTTGTTCGATGCTCCTATTTGGATGGCATAATCGGTACAGACTTCAAGATCGGTGAGAATATGTCGCGGTGGAGCATCGAAAGGGACAACGACATGCGTTTCGTTGTCTTGAGAGTCTTTCTTGAAGTAGGAGATGGTGAGGGCTCGGTATCCACTCCGACATCGGGCTTCACTTACTGATGGTTTCTGGAAAGGGTTGATCAAATAACAAGCATTTATTAGAAAGATCACGTTCCACTTACATCAAGGGTAAGAGAATAATATTATCTAAACTAGCCACTTGTATTACCAGGGAGATGGGACTTTGGTATTACCTATCATCTAGAACTGAAGTATTGGCTAATATGGTTCTTAAAGGAGAATGCAACCCAAGCATCAGTATGCTCTTAGTGAATAAAGATGACCAAGAAGAGTAAACAGTGAAAGTTTGAGCAAAATCGAATAATCTGTTCAAGAGTTATGAATTTTGAAAGTTTCACTAAATCCCCATTATAAGGATCCTTGACTTGGCAACTTTGCCAACATCTGTGATGTCATTGTGGACAACTCTCAATTCATTTTGTACACAATATTTCAAAAAAAATGATTTATATGAAATTTCAAGTCAGGAATCAACATAATTCCCAATATGCTTGAAGACTTGCTATAGCCATGTCATACTCAAACAAGAAATCAAAAGAATTTTTTATTTCTCTTGAAAATGAAGAAAATGTTGAATTCTGTGTACAAAATTAATGGAGAGTTGTCCATGATGACATCACAGCTGCTGGCCAAGTTGCCAGTTTAAGGATCACTATAACAAGGATTAACTTAAACTTTCAAAGTTCATAACTCTTGAACAGATTGTCCTATTTTCCTCAAACTTTCACTGTTTATTCTTCTTGTTTTTCTTCATTCACTGATGTCTGGGTTGCATTCTCCTTTAACTTCTATTGTCAAAATATTGGATGATTTAATCAGAGTCCTGACCATGCATACAAGAAAAAGATAACGATTACAATTTTGAGAAGAAAACAAGTGTACAAATGATTTGCCATTGCTTGCCGTTTTATTCCGTATGAGGCATCAAGACACAAAGGCAATGTATGCCAAAATAATTATCATAACATGTCATGAATATCAAAACAGTCTGAACCAGGAAACAATGTCATGAGACATAATAATAATACATAATACATAATACCTATAAGGCGCTTAATACTGGTGTTTCTAAGCGCACTATGTTCGGTCTAAAACTAAATTACCAGGACATGAACAAAAGATAACAAAAACTACAGATGCATTGGAACTGTGGCACCCTATTTAACTCACTGAAAAGATATTGTCACGTGATCATCAGGAAGGATAGTAGCTCCTCCCTGGGGCTGTTGATCACGTGACCCACCCGCAGAATATTAGCTCCCACGGGTATTCCCGTAAATCTTGGTAAACAAAATCTTTGGAGCATATATTTATATATTAATATTGGTGATCTTGCGGGTTTCAAACAGTTGGTTTCTGAACAAAAGCCTTCTAGAAGGTTGACCCTTTATTCTCCTCCGTTATTATTTTCCGACCCACAGTTGTCCACACTGTTTTATCCGTGCTGCCCGCCCCGACATCCTGCCCAACCTCCCAGCCATATTGCAGGCACACACAATTGACCACACTGTTCTATTAGTGCTGTCAGCCCCGACATCCTGCCCAACCTCCCAGCCAATTGCAGGCACACACCATTGACCACAGTTTTATTAGTGCTGTCAGCCCCGACATCCTGCCCAACCTCCCAGCCATTGCAGACACTCACAATCGACCACACGGTTTTATCCGTGCTGCCAGCCCCGATATCCTGCCCAACCTCCCAGCCATATTGCAGGCACACACAATTGACCGTACTGTTTTATCCGTGATGCCAGCCTTGACATCCTGCCCAACCTCCCAGCCTTATTGCAGGCATACTCACAAATGTGCATTGATCCTTTCTGAGCCCAGAGGTACCTTGCACTTATATGTATACTATCTTTGTCTCTCCCAACCTCCCAACCATGCTGTATCTGTATATGCCTTTTTGATAACACTCTGTTATTGCCAAGTCTGGAGTGACTGGCTTTATGCTCCTGCCCAACCTTCCAACCTTTTGCAGGCCCAATTATGTTTCCGTCAAACATCTCTTGCTCTTAATTTCCAACATGAAGCTCTATAACTTAAATCTCTCCCAACCTCCCAACCATGCTTCATGTCACTTCAGTAACTCTCATGACAAATCTACTGCCTCAGCAACCCAGTGATATTACAAGCAAGCGACCTGCTGTCACAAATTCTGCCCAGCCTCCCAGCCATAAATATATAACTTCCCACAAAATTCCTTAAACATGTTTTTCTTAACCAGTAACCCAGCTCTGCACGTGGGCTAAAACATACAGCGGTTTGCATAATAAACTTAATAATTGTTACACTTTACTGCCTTATGTAGGTTCAGTCTGCCTATTCGTTTTATTATACGGGAGCTGAGGTCGTCCTATTACTTTCCCGGTAAATTGTAATTTCCCTTGTGCTTTATTGCATACATATGTTAGGTCCTCCCGTTACAATGAGATTGTAAAAGTAACTAGGGTGGGAGGGGAGGGAAACTTGTTGCCTCGACGGAATCTCAGACTGCAATGGCTGTGCATGTGCTACATGCGCGCATTAATACACTGCGCGCGCCATGCACTTCGCGTACCGCGCGCTGTTTCCCACTGAGATCAGCTCACATGATGCCCAGCTGGTGATCACATGCAACCACCTGAATCGGTTTCGAGCATTTGCATATTTTAGTATCTGAATTATTCTTTCCATACAGTTAACACTTATTTCTCTCAAAAAATTACTGATCACTGAAAATGATCATTACATTATATCATGAATGCAAAGTACCATTTGAAAGAAAACTAATATAACCTTAGAGAATCTTACCCAGACCAATTGATTGAATTCAACACATGGGGTGTTTGACAAAGCTGTTCGTTAAGTTACGAATGACTTTACGAACAACTTGAATGTGGCAAGCCAAATGGGATTCTCATTCATTATAAGCGCATCAGCTAAAGGTGAAATATGCAGACGTAGATTAAAATTACTATTGTTTAAAGACATTTTTTATTGCGAAGTATAATTTTTTTCTCATAATTCAATTGAGATTGTGGGAAATGCAGTCACACTTTGCTTAAATGTCAGGGAAAACCTGAGGCATCCAATTTGGCACTTCATAATCCAGTCGTTGGTAAAGACATGGCTAACTCTATGAACAGCTTTTTGAAACACCCCCTTATCTTCCTACTAGGTTTACACTTTGTTTGAGACTAACCTTCCACAGCAGTTCGATTTGGTGCGACGAAGTTGAGGTAATCGTCAAGTTGAATGAATGGATGGTCGGACCTGTGGACAATTATAACAAATTATGAAAGGTAGAATGACAGTTTTCAATTGGCACGGTTCCCAATCTTCACTCTGTCCGCTGACGAATGAAATAATATATATTTTCAAACTCACTGGAAGAAAAACCATGGCAAATGAGCCTCGTAAGATATTTTGATCATTGAAGCACTGAATACATAAATTATCTGGTGAGATTTTGTTCCGTGTTCTTTCATACTTGTAAGTTGTAGCAAGAATTAAATGCATAAGAGACTGACAAACGTGGTGTAGAGATATGATATACTCGTGATAATCCTGTGCTTATTAGAGTAAAATAGATTTCACTCACGCTCACAGAGTGTTGTTACTCGGATAGCCGGACTCTGCGGGCCCATCCCACCCGGTCCATCTCGTACAGGGACCACGGCAAACTCGTACGTCGTATCCGACCGCAGTCCGCTAATCGACGCGGTAAGGTTCTGATCCGCGGTCACGCTTACCGCCTCCACCCAATCACCGGTTGATGTTAAATTGCGCTGTACAACCAGATATTCGATTAATGGCGGTTCTCCCCAATCAACACCGGGTATCCATGCATCCCATTTAAGAGTGATTTCGTTTGTTTCGATATTTGAAACCTGGGATGGCTTAGAAAGGACGGGTAAATCTGAAACAAAATTTTAAAAATGCAAGAAAGAAGACATCCCTTTTAGTTCAGTGGGCTTTACTATACGTACGGTGATAGCGTCCAGAGATGATGTTAGTACAAAAGCAATTTCACACCTAACGTAAAAGATGTAAAGGCACTTGAAAACTTTGATCACAGTTAGGTTTTTTCCTGTCCCTCTAAAGGGTTCCTTGAACGGCGTATCAAAGCTGATCAAACGCCAAAGCTAACTATAAAATGATCATAATTATTTACATTTATATCTATCCCGGTATGAGACGATTCTGATAATCAGACAATCTTTAAACAAGCATCAACAGCAAACATTAAATCACGCATTAGATTTCTTCTCTTTTGCATAGAAGAAGTTTACACAGAAAAAATTATCACCATCTTCTATCCACTTATCGTCTTTCGATGTTTCCTTACCATAAGTTTTCGACTCCACTTCCAAATTGGCGATGTGGCCATCTTCGGCCAACGTACACGAAAATATCTCTCCTTCTTCAATGGCTGCTACGTCAAACACCACGACTGTCTCTGAGTCCGCAACTTTTACGCTCCTTGTCACGATACCGGTTGCGCTGTTGCTGGACTTCCCCAAGCTGCTGGACAGATGGACAGCATCGAATCTCGGAGGAGGAGTGCCAGAGGCATGGCACGTGATGTTGGACAGTTGGCCTGGGTTCACTTTGGGGTTGCTGGTGAGTCGAGAAACACCTGACGATTGAAGATTGCCAACATGTTTAAACCGTCATCATCGTACCACGTTCAAACAGGCGCCCTATATCAACGCTAGGACGGCGTCAGTTACTGATACCCTCTTTTGAAGGTTATGCAAACGAAACTGGCTTAAGCCCACCGCACACCCTAGATTCGACTGATCTGGGACCGGTCTGCGACTGAGTGAGAGGAGATGAGACAAATCGCCAGGGCAATCGTAAGGATTTGACATGTCAAATCTCTACAAGAGGATCGCAGGCTCAATCCAACTTCCAGCCAATCAGACAGCAGTATTGATATGATGTCATACCTGCAAATATTCCTGAGAGTACGAGTGGGACAGCAGTATTGATATGAGGTCATACCTGCAAATATTCCTGAGAGTACGAGTGGGACGCCGACATGGACTCCTGACAGAGTGGTCGAGGCTTGTGACTGCCCTGCGATTCATCTCCTCTCACTCAGTTGTAGACCGGTCGGATGGTTAGATGTGCGGTGGGCTTTACCCTATGGCTCTACCTTATGGCTTTACCTGCTCCAATTGGCTCGAGAAGCGGAGGTGATTGCGTAAATGACCATTCATACGTGAGCTCGGCCAAAGACGGCCAAACCCAAAGTTCCTTTAGTCAAGTCAGTCAGACTGCTACAGGCCAAGCTGTAATCCTGTACAACCTGTTTCAGCACCCTCCGGGTAAACTTCATACCAGGAGGAGGCCATCTATGGCTTAAATAGTACAAGTGGATGTTTGGTAGTGCCACCATGGTCCCTCTGTCTTGCTGATAGGGCAATATCCTTTAAACTTTCAAACTTTGTTGTTGTTTTTTCACATTCGTAATTCACAGTTGTTGTAAATAATCATTTACAAATTATTGTAGATAATTAATTACTTAACTTGTTGTAAATAATCAATTATAAAACTTCTTTAAAAGAAATTTGTGGATGAGAAAATATAATCAGTCGACAGTCCTGTCCACGGACGAATAGATGAAATAAGTTGAAATATAATGTTTTTTAAGAACACCAACTTTCTCGGGACTGCTTCTGTGCTTACTGAGAGAGTACTTTATTTTCGAGATTCAAGATAGTGTGCTAAAACTGAGCAAGTAGGATCAAAGCAAGACTGATGACAGGGCAGTAATGGATATAGTATGTTCGTTTGAGCTTATACTACTGCGTTAGTATTCCTTGTAAATTTGATAGCTGCTCAATCAAGGTGCTACCTCATGGCATTTTCTGCCTATAATAAAGGACGGAAGTTTCTAATCTTGGCACTTACCTATACCATTGACATACATCTACGTTGTTCCATTGAATGTATTCAATATGGCCAAAGTTTAAACATTTTAGAGTAGACAAGAAGGAGATGCCTAAATATCGCTAACTCGTGTTGACATCGTACGTACCTCGTATGCAATCTGGTGGCAACCAGTTCTTTAGACATTTCCCATGACAGCGTCCCATCTTGCGATCACAGGCGTCCTCGTCACAGTGACACTCCTGCGAGCAGTTGAAGCCATAAGTTAACCCCTTACAAGCTGTATGAAGAAGGAAATTTAAAAGAAAACAGATAATTATGAATGATTTAAAGGCTAGATAAAATCTTTATGCTTTTTAAGATCAGATCCTCGCTACAAATTACAAGTCATTCATTATCCTTTTCTCAAAATGTCACAGTAACTAAATTTTTATAAAACCTTAATGTCGTTTGACATTCCTGTCGAAGAAATATAATGGAGTTGACGTGGGATTGAATATCCAACAACTAAGAAATAAGAAAAGAAAGATTTTCCAATAGTGGGGATGAGCGGAAGGATAGAGGAAACATTTAATAATTGCAGAACAGAGCCTCTTCCTACCTTGGCAATCGGGAGTTCTGTCGTAGGTGGCGTAATTTCTGGCACACAGTCCGTTTGGGCACTCCCCCGTTTCTTTATCACACGGTGCGTCGTTCAGACAGTGACACTTCAAAGTGCAATTCTCGCCGTAATAGCCTGCCTCACAAATGTCAGGAACTTGACCCAGAAGGAAATGGGGGAAAGATTGAAAAGATTGTTTACAGATGGGGACTTTGGCACAATTAAATGTCAAATGTATGAAAAGCGATTCATTAACTGGCAAGATGAAACTCATATCGCCCATGTAGCTACTTCCAAATGGACGTGTACTTGTACATTCATGGGACATGCATCCTCTCTGAGTAAAGTCTGAAAACTTCCTAGTACAATTTTCAATATAAATGTTGTATTACCAAACTTGCTGAAGTACCCGTCTTCCTTTCAAAGCCAACTGTTCGTGTTGGTCATTTACATCGAATTCCTCGGGGAGGATAATGTTCCTTGACTAGAAAGGCCACTTGTCTACTGCTAAACCCAAATATGGTCCGAAAATTTCTTAATACGATTTTCAATGTACATACTGTAAATGTTTTGCTTGACTAGAAAGGCCATTAGTCTACTGGGACAGCCTTTCCTGTTTCTTTTGAGAGACGTACATGTATATAAACAAATGTCATTGTAGATGGTTCACAGGCACTAATTATCCCTTTATTTCACTGAAGATGATAATCTCACTGAAACTGTCAAAATTACTGACATCCATTAAAGATCATTATTACTATTCTTACTTTGGCAATTTTCACCCGACCATCCGGGAGAACATCCGGGCGGCTGTCCGAGACACTCCCCGGTGTAGATTCCGCATTGTCCTGAAGCACAGTGACATCGTTCCGTACATCCAGCTCCGAACTCCCCGCTGAAACATTCTGGTAAAGTACATACCAAAAATATATATAAATCGGCAGCAGTTGAATATGTTTACATAGTTGTAATGACAAGAAAATAGTACTAATGAGAAAATAGTAATGACATTGCCTTCTCACCCATCGCTCATATCGGCATAGTGCCAAAGGTGCAACAACATTATTCCCATATAGGCTACCAATTTCTGTGCCCACAGCATTCGAAGAAAGACGTCCTACTCGGTACCCACTTAGTACACCTAGTTTGAGAAAATTTAAGGAAAATTAACCTTTATGTCACAATATTTTCGGTTTATCTGTCTGATTTTATAGCAGAGGCGGCGGAACGTAGGGCTTGGACAATGGAAGTGGAAGGGCACCTCCACTTTCATTGACCGGGCCGGCGTACCCGTTGTTCCTCCTACTCTGTTATAGTCCTAGTTGCTATGATCATCGTTTGGTATTCCTTTGCAATTTTGTCCCAATCAAAAGAAAATGGCGGTGCCCTGAAAGCGATTTCCTCTAGCACTCACCAACCATGCAGCTGAGACCTTTGGAGCCAATGTCACAAGAGCATCCAAATGGATCGGGAAGGCAGAACAAACCCCCACGGCACTGATGTTTGAAGTCATTCTTGTAAGAACATCGGTACTCGCAGTTGAGACCAAAGCGGTTTCCACCTCCTAGATTGCAAACTTTACAAGAGAAAGACTTTTCAATTGAGATATAGAAAATATTTGATGATCTTTGAAGGAGGAGGTTTGCATGGTGGTGCTGATAACATAGATGAGGTTTACGGTTCATCATGTGGTAAGTCCTGAAAAGGACTGTGAGTTAGAGAGAAAGTTGAGGGGGAGGAGAAATGGAGAGGCGAGATAGAATGAGAGAGAGAGAGTGGAGAGTATCTTTCTTGAGATTGTTTGAAGTCCTTAAAAAGGACTGTAAATCAGTTGAGAAGGCGACGATCAAGGAGAGAAGGCTCCAAGCAAATATTTGATATTAAAAATATACATGCACAGTTACAAGCGTTTTGCGGATGGAGGGTTTCAAGTAAAAGTGACATGATTCAAAGGCATACCATCATAGGATGCACTCGGCCTACACTTTAACTTGAACAACATAACCAAATATGTAACAATTATGTACCCCTCCCTTTTGTAACAAAATAATCTTTAAAACACTCAAGGACATGAGCACAAAGCTAGAGATTATTTCTCTCCCGGGCCATAATCTTACTGCGGATTTGGGACCACGACTGTGACCCGATTTTGAAGAAATCAGATTTTGTATTAAATATGGAGTCTTTAAAAAGTGAAATCCTTATTGAGATTCGGAATATTGATAGCAATACTAAAAATCGAGATTTTGGTTTACTGCAAAATTTAATTCTGAGTAAAGGACAATCGCAAGACTACTATGACGTCACAACGAATCGCAATTGATTTCATTTTGTCTTCATCGAGGAGACTCGCAGTAGCCCGGAATTTTTATTTTAATACTCACACATGACTACTCAAATTTTGATCATTAAAACTTTGCATGTTGAATATTCATATAGATTATATGAGTACTAAATATTCCAAAGTCGGGTCGCACACCGGTCGTACTGTGTGCGTTCGGCTGAAGAATTGCTTACTCGTAAGGCAGTTCGGCCCCTTGAAGCCGTTGGGACATATGCACAATCCTGATTTGTCGTCACAGACACCTCCGTTGTAGCATTTGTCGCAGACTCCCTCGCAGTCTGGAGGACCCCATCTGTTGGGCGGACACGCTGCGGGGGAAAAAATGGCATTTCTCTATCATAAAGTTATCTAGCATGTCTGGTACTGAGTATCATTTTCACCAAGCTCTGCTCGTCATAATACATGTCAGGGTGTTTTTTTTTTTTTTCAAGGATCCTCATGATGCTCTACTCACCATGGTCACCAGGCTCTTTGCTCATCATTCTCATGGAGACATGATAGAATTTGAGAGTACTATAACAACCATTCTAATGTTATATTTTTACGGCGGATCACAAGTTAACATCAAAAGATGGCTCACTGTCATATCATTACAATGATTATTACTATCATCAACATTATCCTTCTTTTCTTTGACTATTATTCTTTGCTTAATTGTTTTATCATTGCGATATCGAGACTTTGGGAAAGCTTTCACCAACCTCTAACAACCAATCTGAAGAAGCCTCCTCTGGCCTGATCCCGTTCCCCGTCATAGTACACCTCATAGATGCCCTCATCCTCCACGGTCACAGGCCTATCTATGACGTACGTTGTCCGATTGTTCTGGCTTTCGATGGGTTCGCTACCGTTGAGTCGCCATCGCATGGTTGATCCCGGTAGGTCGGGCGGTTGCACGATGGTCATCGCGATCTCGACGCCGACCTCGCCGATGCTGACGGTCCGCGTGAACGCGTCTGCCACGGGAACAAATTTGGCTGCAAGAAATTTTCAATGCATTCGTAATAATATCTTCATAGCCATAGGCATTAATTTTAGCAAGCATTTTTGCAGATGCCCCCCCCCCCCATCTTCGACAATAATAAATAATCATACACAATAACTGAAAAAAGTGACTGAAACTTGATTGAAGAATCTTCAGAGAAGATGTTTCTACATTCACTTGATGAATAGATTTATTTGTTTTCTTGAATTTTCTCTTTTGTCGTACTGATTTTGCATACGTATGTATTTTTGTCAGTTGACATTCGACTACAAAATCGTAATTTTTAATGGAATCCATTTGGAAATACACGCATCATATCATTAAAGTGCATGAAATGCATCGTCGTCTTATGTAACCTTACCGTCCGACCGAATATAGAAAGACAAGACCGTTGTCGGATCCCGCCCCTCCTTGGACCCGTGGCAGTAGAACACCCCATAGGCGATGTCTCTCAGCTCGTCCCTGAACTTGATGACCTTGAGGTGACCTTGATCTTTCCTGCGCGATTTCGCTGGCGGCGGTTCGGTTTCGTTTGCCCGCGTCGAGATGTAGCGACCGAACTCGAGAACCGCATCCGAATCGACGTTGCTCCGGTAGCACTGGTATTCGATGCGCTCCTGCAAGTCCGGATTCCGGTAGTTGATGGAGAAGCCAACCAAGTGGACAACTTCACCTGAAAATGAAACACGAAACGTGCGAGATGAATTTCACATTAATGGACTGTGCAAGATATGAAGTAGAAAGGAAGGCTCGGTTTGATGAAATGAATGCAATATTTCGAGGACTGAAAGATTTAGACAAGGCAGAACAATTTGTAAAACTTATGAAATTAGAAGACGAAAATATTATTGATTAGTTCTGTAAGTATCTTACAATGGTCATAAACATGAGAGGTGCATTCTGAAGTTCTCCGATTAATTTTGTTTTGTTTTATTTCATTATACTGTCGAAAACAACCCTTTCCTTGCATTGATTTTGTTATCTGTATATAATTTTTGTCAAATGTCATAATTTTTTCTTTTTGGTTTCTTATCTTTTTTTAATAATTTGACTGTGTATTGTCAAACAAAATATTCAGGTACCATGTGAATGACGTTTTCAGATATACAAATACAAATATATAAATGGAAAATAGAGTCCCCCGTGAGGTTAGAAATCTTCGCCTCGGGCGTAGCCAAGGGGAAGGGGCGCCGCGGGTCGCCGCACACCCATCGCCACTTGCATCCTTGTGGCTAAGGATATAAAAAGTGAAAAAGAACGAAAGAGAGCGAGAGAATGAACCAGGGGTCAGAAAAGGGGAAAGAAAGGATGAGATGACGAATACCCTTAGCTGTTTATTAGAGCTCCCACCCCCTCGTAAATACAGCTAGGTTTGTCATGTTTACAGAGAATTGAATGTAGGCTATTAAGGTAAGGCGACATCTAAAGCTTCAAAATGGAGCACATTGAGGGGGTCTTGGCCATAGAACACTATATATAAGTCGTCTTATAGTTCTGTGGTTTTGGCGAGGTCCTTGTGTCTGTCCACAACAAATTGGACACAACAGAACCAAAATGGCCGTAACCGTTTTCGAACACTTCGCACCCTCTGCCTCTGCGCCCCCACCCCTTCCCTATGCGCCAACTGTCGATAACAGTTAACCACACTAAGATAAATTACCTTAAAACAAATATTCAGTTGTTGGTTAATATATTTGTTTTAGAAGATGTATTTATTGTTTGATCAATTTTGAAATCGTTGAAAGAATACCATTCGTTTTTCCACAATCAAAACTTACAGCCAGAATACACGGTATCTATATGCCTAAGATATTCATTATTTATAATTTTTTCTCACCAACTGTTCTCCATGGCAACCATTTTGATTCATATCACAAGGAACCAGATGCTCGTAAATGCCACCTTTAATATAACCCCTTGATATGTGTATAGGTGCATGTGACGACTGGTTGAATAAGCGTTACTCCTTTTAATGATATTTGGAAGTGATCCATACTCTGAAAACAAGTGCCAAGTCAAACGAACATTCAGATGTGTTTGGGGGACGACATCACGTACATTCGGATAGCATTAATTTTGTCAAGACTTATCGGAATTCAAGTTTAAAGATCTCATGGCAGTGGAGAGAGAGATCTTATATTCTCTTTGTATTCAAAATTCCGTCGTCCCAACTAATTTATGTAAGTACACAATGGAGTAGCCCTTGGAGGGCGCTGGACAGACTCCCCATCATACCCCAACCCACCCCTCCACCCCCCCCCCCCCCAAGAAAAAGGGCGGAACATCAGAGGTAGGAAAAGGGAATTTGAAGAAGACCGTGAGAAAAAACAGGGGCTGCTGAACTTTTTTTAGTGAGGGCGACACCCGAACAGGCGGGGTCCAGGGGACGTAGCCCCATGAAGCCCTTGGGGTTTTATGGTTTTGCGACATATGAGCAATTTTAATATCAAGTTTTACAATTCATAGGGTTTTTTTCTTTCTTTGTTTTTCTCTTTTTTTTTTCATTTTTATCCGCAATGGTGGGGGCTGCAGCCCCCTCCCCCCCCCCCCCCCCCCCGCTTCTGCGGCCCCTGAAAAAGATGGCACTTTCTCTTCGAATACTCTGTACATCTGAATCTATTCCTAAATCCTGTTCTGCGACTTAATATTGCACCAATTCCCCCCCCCCCCCCATGAACGGATCCAAGTTATGCCCCTGTTAATTTTGTGTAGGTGTCCACGCACGAATAAGGTCACTAGCGTGGGACCTCATCTAAACACACATAGGGAAATGATTCCCCTTGATGGGGAAACATCTTTTCTAATCCCTATATAGTTCTATATGATAGGAAACAACTTATTCAAAACAAAATACACGAATGTTTCAATGTTGACAAGCATACAGGAAACATCTTATTTACTGGAGCTGCGCGTGCTATTCTCTATTCTCCTTTTTCTGGCAAGTGAAAAGATAGGTTGAGTTGATATCAAACCGAAATGAAGACGGAGGCGGCTGGAAAGGGAAGGGGGTTAATGTCGACAGAATCCAGCTTTCATTAACCAATGACATGAAGGCATGGTGGCGATTTGTTTTCTTGACCGGGGAACGCCACATTCAGGGTTTGGCATTTTGAAACATTTGAATTCTAGCAACGCCCTTTTAAAATTTTGCGAGCACTACCGGCGTAAATCCACTTTGAGGAGTGGGGGGGGGGGGGATGATCGACTTTTTTGCTGATTTTTTTTTTCTGTCGAACTCACAATTAAGAATTAACACACACCCTCACACACCGTCACAGACCCTTACACACAATTTAATTTTTATTTTGGGAGCGAGCGAAGAGAGCGAGCCAAAAATAACTACTTTTCTGGTTTTTAATCGCATTTTCAAATAGAAATTCTAAAATACGATGGTCGCTTATGGCAGATGATCAAAAATTTGATTAACTGATAAATTCATATTCAAATTTATTGAAATAAAATCCTGATATTTAAGGATTATCATCAAAACTTTAAACACAGTAAAACAAAAAAAAATAACGGAAACATACTGAATAACGAAATATAACAAAACAAAGACAGATTACATAAAAAAAATTTTATATAAACAAGAAAAATTAAAATATCATTTATAACTTAAAAAGTGGGGGATATTTGTAAACACCACCCCCCCCCTCGAAAAAGTGGGGGATATATCCCCATTCCCCCCCCCCCCCGATTTACGCCAGTGCAGTGCACCTTTGCATTAATTACAGTAAGGAAACAGGAGTCTAACCTATCCAGACTTTTTTCCTTATGATAAAGTGATTTAATAGGCAGAGTTAAATAATTGTATGGACAGTTAATGTCGATTTTTAAAACTTGAAAGGAACAGCTAACCTTTTATGTAACAGGGAGAGGCATCCCCGCAATCCCCCCCCCCCCCTTCCCCTCCTTCCTCGATCGTCGACATCCCATTTCATTTTCAAAGCCCCGTTTCAAATTCGAATTATCCGAATTATTTCGAAAAGGACTTGAACACACACACAATGGAATCTCTTCCCATGTAATTGTGGTAAATTCGGTTTATAGATATCCAGTCGTATTTGCAAATTTATAAAATTATGTTGTGCACGGTAGCGTAGCAACCGGGCGAGAAGATATGTTTAATGATTTCAATTATTGAAGCCTTGACTATACTCTGTTCTATGCTTTTTTCCCTCCAAAATTGAGAGGAACGATCCCTTTTTTATTTTGTTAAATACCTGGGGGACACCGGGATAGTGTCCCACCACCTACCCCCCTCCCCCTCGTCCAAACCCCAGCTTTATAGTCCCAGGGAGTTCTTCCAACTCCCTGATAGTCCCTCGGATAGGCATAAAATACGCAGGTAACTTGCATACTTAATTACAGGTTCGAGTGTATTTACAATCTTGGTCAAAAAAAGCACTTACCACGGACAATGTGTCCCTCCTTCCTGATAACAACGAAAATGATAAGGATGGATTGTAGCAGTGACGACAACATTTTCAGTTGATCTCTATTTTCCAAAAAAAGGAGAAGTTAAAAGTATCAAATCCTATTCCTCTTGCGATTCTACGCTCAGTATAACAGTGAAATGTGCAAGTCAGATTCCTTTATATACATTCACACTCCTCGGAGAAATTGAGTTTGAAATCGATATGTCAAATAGCAGGCTGGGTGGACTTGAAAAAAAATAATAAATGCAATGCAGGAAAATCTTTCCAAAAGACTATCGAGGAAAGAAAGAATGACACCAATTCCGATTCAGAAAACGATTCCGTATGATTCCAAATGATTCGAATTGAGACAAAACAAAAAGGCAACGACTTAACAAGGGATCTTAAAAAGACCACAACTCCATTGAAGAATCTTTGACTTGGATGATGCAAAAAATCATTTCGCCAATGAACCCAGTCAGTTAGTAAAGTGAAACCATGTCTAGACTATAAAAAGAGGGATGCTTCATTACGCCGAACTTCGTTGCCCTCGTCATTAAGTGATGAAAATTTCCACTACTTCTAACAGTTAAAACGCTCAAGTTTGTTCACAATATTCTGCTGAACTGGCTTGTTCAAGAAAGCAATGAGCTGATGCGAGATACATAAAATGCCATGTGTGTGCGTCGATCGGGAAGGAGAGACAGGGTACACGTGCCCCTCCCCCCCCCAAAAAAAAAAAACTTTTTAAAGGTGGAGGACACAATAGGGCACCTTCCCACAAAAAAAAATGTTGTTTTCTTGTCAGCAAATTTTGGCGTTGTTTTCCGGTCAGCAAATTTTGGCGTATGTCGTATGCACCCCCATCCAAAAAATAAAATGAAATTACGTCTCAAAAAATGGAGCTGAGGACTTTTTTGAGAGTGCTCCCCCCCCCCAAAAAAAAATATATATATATATATATATATATACATACATGTATGTATAAAACGAGCTGATGCCCCTGATACCATGGAATATTTATCGGTGTGTGCTCCAGCTCTATCTAATCTGGTAATGTCACTGACTTCTTTCCGCAGATGAACCTGTCAGGTTACGTGTGCCGAGCAATCTGCTCTAGATATTTCTTCTTTTTTTTCGCAATCTCTGCTTCCATTGGAATCGTCTTCCGTGCATGGTAATTAAAATTGTGCTAACAAGAAAAGATTCCATATGAAAAGGTGGAAATACGTGCACCCGAAACTCCAACGCCATGGGGGGGGGGTGTAGATTGGAAAGTGTCTGTTAGACCGTGGTAGTTGATGATCGGTTGCCAGTCGATTCCAGCTTACAAATCTTTGACTGATAAAAATTGCGAATCAAGGGTTATAAGTTTAAAATTCAGTGAAGAAAAACTGATTAACAGGTAATCATGAATGTAAGCATTATTCCAGTAACTGTCCCCATCGTGACTGACAGTCATTCCTTGTAGGGTCAATGGAGCGTTGTGGTAAATGAAGGATTGAATCTGTCTGGTTTTGAAGAGGCAAGAGACACATTCATGACTTTAGGGGTAAAACACAGGTCACTGTAATTAATGGAACCCTTTGGCCGATGTGACCGAGTCAAGCAATCTGCTGAAAAAAAGAGAAGCGAACATGGCGAAGGGAAAAAATGTATAAAGATTCGTACTCTCTAAATTCCTTAGATTAGAAATTAATCTAATTACATTGTGATTATTGGCAAATCCGAAATCAGATTAAGAAATTTTAACCAATGAGAATGCTTTGTAAATCTATTGGATTATGATTTTTAAACAAAATTTGGTTTTGTCCGTGGTTCATATCTAAGAAATTAAGAGTGCATAAATCTTTTTGAAGTGTTATAGTTTGTGGAAGCAAGTAAACTATATGGGGAGCGTTTCATCAACATTTGTATGACAAGTTGTCAGATCTGACATCTTTCCTTGATTTTGATTGGCTGAGAAGCATCGTTACTATGGCAACTGTCGGATAAAACAGACTTTGTCGGATAAAACATCCGACAAGTTTCATGAAACGCTCCCCTGAGGTTATTTGTGTAACGAAGTACTTTCTTCCTTCTGAATAAAGTGTAATATGAAACTTAAATTTTAAAGAAGAGTTTACATTTTACATGCTTTATCCAATATTTGTACATTTCACTCCTGTTTCATCGAGATCGCCTATAATCGTAGCTCTTTCTTGATTTCAATTTCCCATATCACTTTGCCGCTTTTCGCTATGTCTGTTGCCATAGCGACGACTACTAACTATGCCAAGAAGACTTCGCTTCCAATAAGAAATCTTGGGAGAAACGTAGTATAAGTTAACGAGTGCTAAGTTATTTGGAGAGTTTATTCTACGTTCCATGATGAACAGAGTTTGTATTTTCCTCGTAATTTTTTTGTTTGTTTTATTTTGTTTTGGGTTTTTTCACAATCGGAGGCTTTCGGTAATACCATGTGGTAGCCATAGTGACAGGCTGTTGATAAAGTCTTCCGTCAAAAGAGCCCACTCTTTTGTTCGTGAAAAAGAACCCGCTTTGTTTTGTTTTTTTTTTCTATTTATCTTTGTTTTGTTGTTGTTTTTGTTGTTTTGTTGTTGTTGTTGTTGTTGTTTTGTTTCTTGTTTTGATTTTGTTTTGAGGTAGTTTAGTTCCTCGTTATTCTGTATAAAACAGGCTGGACAGAGAGAGGGGGAAAACAGGACAATCTTGTATGCAACCAACTGGTCAAGTATGAAAGTCGAACAACATTACGTCTCCACCCCCACCCCCCCCCCCCCCCCCCCCCCCCACCTCCACCAGACTGAGAGAGGGTAACAAGGAGGGGTGAGACAGGGAGGGGTGAGACAGGGAGGGGATAACAGAGAAGGAGAGGGTTGAGAAAGAGGGGGAGGGTAAACAATTAGAGAGAGAGGGATAATAAAGAAGAGCTTAATGAGCCCCTTTCTTCAAGACGTTTGATAACTCCGGCTCCTCGCATTTCAATCACTATGTAATACCTGTGCCCCCCCCCCCTACACACACACACACATACACACTTCTTCCACTTTCCTGCCTAACCAAAAAAATATACCCAAAAAGTTTCAGTCGTATTATGGTTTCAAATCCTATATTTTTTAATTGTCACTTTCTTAAAGGGCTTTCTTATTTAATTTTGAAATACATGTAAATTCAAGTGATTTTTGTTAAATTTTGCTGAATGTTGATTTTCAGGTAAATTAGAAAATCAGATGGTACAATATTATTGAGTGTGATCCATTTCCTATAGTAATTTCATTTTTCAGCATTCCAATGCATCATCGTTATCACCACACTTCTAATACGAAAATGAATGAAAATGAATATTGGCAAAGTTTCAAATATTGGTAAACATCGTAGTATTTTCATGGCGGTGTGTTACAATAATCAACGAATAACACGAAAAATGTTTCCTTGATTTTCAGGTTCATAGAGCTGGTAGGAGTTTAAATTATGGGTCGAATCACTATTTCAAAATGCTGAACCCTATTGCGTGTATTTCAGTAAGATTTCCTCGCGATGCGTAACGAGTCAATGTAGTATGGCTAATGCATTTAGCTTCTCGTTTCAGATTGCTTTATTCATTCCAATCATGTACTTGGGGGTTGTTGTAGTTTTTAATTATTTTTAAAGAATAATTATTGCATTGGAATGTGACGATGAGCTGATTTAGACATACACATGACTGAAACATGTGAGGGCTGCTCAAATACACTAGAGAAATTTAGAGTTTAATGATTCCATAAAATCAAAGAATTGCTACCCTAAAATTCACACATACCCATCGATATGAAGAAAAAAAAAATCAAAGCGCAAAAGGTGATGTTAAGGTCATGTTATCCTATGGTGAGATCGCAGTGAGACACTTGCGCTACCAACATTAAGCACACATAAACAATAAAGGGGGAAAATAGGGAATGACACAATCAATCAAACGGGCATTTTATCGTAGAGAAATGTAATTACGTCATTAGAATTTGGATGCAATATTATCATGTCATTAGAATGATACAATCAATGATACAATCAATCAAACGGGCATTTTATCGTAGAGAAATGTAATTACGTCATTAGAATTTGGATGCAATATTATCATGTCATTAGAATAATGATATATAACTTTACCAGCTACTAGTCCAACTTGGTGCCTAGATATGATTTTGAAGGTTATCAAAATATTATTTATTCCAATTTTCTCAGGAATTGGTTGCTGTAACATCCCCCACGCCTCATACTTTTATCAAACTACAAATCCCTTTCGATTTTAGTTTTCATTTTACATTCTATGGAATGGGATCGCGTTTTTCGCGTAAAAATGAAACCTGAAAAAGCTGTCTGGTTTTATTTGTTCATCTTTGAGGTGTGTTTTAAGTCTTTACTGCAAACAGGAATGTTTGACGTTCTGATTTACACGTTAGTTGAACTGATTGATGTAAAAACAAAGAGCTTACTGTGTCCTTACTTGTACTCCTCTGTCTAATAGAAAAGGTCGATATCTTGACTTCGAAGTAAATGAGTGAGAATGAAACTAAAATTATTTGCATTTTGCAGAAAATAAAATGTTGTCTTGAGACAGGCGTTAGAGTGCGCTCTTTTGATAAAAAGACTGGTTACTTGACGACATTTTTTCCCCCAAGAATGAAGGGTGCTTTAGATTTTTATTTAAGACCTTAAGTAAAGGGCCTTAAAGTTTTGTTTAGGGCAGATGTGGATCCATGATTTTGCAAAAGAGGGTGCGCACTTGCCATGGAAAAAAAATTAAGGCAAATTGCATAAATGAGATTGTGTCTGTCTTGGTCTCATTCCATGCACCTAATGCAATTTTTTTTAGCCTGATTGTAAGTAAAACTTTAAAACTTTACGTGAATTTTCTCCACCATGAAAAGTACCTCTGATACCTCGCTCATTATTTTTAGCTCTTTGTTTTTGTTGTTGTTTTGTCTAAAGTTCTTTTTATTCTTGCTGAGCATCTTTATCTCGTTTGACATAAGGTTTCACTCGTTGTCCTCTCTGTAATACCTGTTGCGTGTTTGTGCTGGAAATAGAATCCAAGTGGAAATAACAAAAGGAAACCTGACATCATAGAGAGAGGGAGAGAGAGGGGGAGAAGGAGAGAGAGAGAGAGAGAGAGAGAGAGAGAGAGAGAGAGAGAGAGAGAGAAAGAGAGCGTGAGAGAGAGAGACCTGCCATCCTTCCACAGCAAAGATAAGCAATATGAATGGAATCTTTCAAGGCGAAATTAAGCATACAATATACATGTATGTTTTTATGCTGGCGTGTTAAGAAAAGAAGAGAGCCGTCTAATGTTAACGAGTATGAAGTCCCTAAAAATAAGAATGAGGAGAGAAAGAGAGAGGAGTAGAGAGGAAGAGAGAGAAAGGGAGGGATAGAGAAGGAGAGAGGGGGTGGTAGAGAGAGAGAGATCCCTAGGATTGAGTAGGCTGGTTCGCATGGCAACAGCACGCTATCCGCAATCCACCGCTCTCCAATATGACTGTGCGCTCAACTCGTCCGTAAGCTATCCGCCCCCATTCTCACTAAAGTGGGCAAAGGTGGTTGTGTTTTTTCCCACTCTACCTTTTATTCCCCGTACTCAGTGCTCGCTGGAGCGGCAAGGCAGGGGGCAAATTCGTTTCGAATTTCATTGTCGCCGTCACTTTATGTTTACTGTTGCGCTAGCTAGTGGTTCTATAGACGTGTAGTTTCTCATGTAGAGAGCGCTATTATGCTTCTCACCATTCAACGAGCTTGGATATTTATTTTGGACACTGCACTTATAGAATATATATCTAGTGTGATCGTGCATCTTGGTGTTCGTAAGATATGATATCCAGAGATTAAGGATTAACATCGCTGACGCCAGGTAAGTTATAATAGTATGTGAAATTGAGAGTGATATTATGACCAGTGCATGTACTGTACAGTGTCAGGTGCATGCTCTTTAATATATTATCGTGGTAAAAGTTATATATACCAATTTAGATCAATATGGCAACGGCTAACGGGCCGTTTGATTTGATCCATCGTGGTAATACTCATTCGTAATTCTGCCACAGCTAAGTTCTGTCATATTGAGCAATTAAGGCCTGTGCTATAAATTAAACTAAATAGCGCGGCAGGTTAGAAAAATAGATTTAGATTTCATTAGTCACTGTTAGTCATGTTATACATTAGTCAGATATAAACAATTCACTGCAGCATCGCCCTCAGAAAAATGCTTATTCATACGTCACTGATCAGTGACAGTTTAATCATTTTTTTTTTTCGTAACTACGATCTCATAAAACACAAATAAGAACTATAGTGTAGATTTGGTCGAGCAATAATGACGAATAATTTTCACTGTTAGAATGGTTGTTTAAAAGTCATTAGTTTGCTTAAAATATGAACCTACCTGCATTTGTTTAAAAAATCCTCACATGTTTTACAAACATTTTTTTTTCAAACAACAGTTGACAGGTTCATAATAAAAATAAACCTAATGATTCTAACAGTGATCATCGACTTATTCTATTCTACAGTTCTCCGCTATAGAGGAGAAGGGATCAGGGTAAATGATGTGAAATGTTTATTTTTTACCAAAATTAAAAGCGAATGATTATTCTTTTCAATCTGGTCATTATCAATATGGGTCACCACTCTATTGCTTCCTAATCAATGTGTAGCATATGGAAGAGTCACGTCGTTGCCCACTTTTATCAAAATATTAGCTTTCATAGAATGGAAAATATAATAATCGTCATGTCGTGGCCGCAGCCGAGATGGGGTTCACTCTGCCATTTTTAAATTCAGATTGTGATCTATCAATATCACGTCCATGAAACAGAGTAAGCGCCGTCCCTGCCCGAGGATGTTAGCCTCCGGCAGGTGACATCCAGGGGCGGCGCTACGGGGGGGGGGGGGCGGGGGCGACCGCACTCCTATGATTTTTCAAGTAAAAAAAAAGACAAAAGACAAAAGAAAGAGTAGAAAAAGAAGAGAAAGAGGAGGAGGAAGAAGAAGGAAGAAGAGCATGGGAAAAGAGGGGGCTGGGTCATGCAACTATAATACAGTAATTCCCTTATTTTTTTTTTCATTTAAAACGTAAATAAATTTACCTGTGGGTCATCTTGCCCCCTATCAAAATACCCTGGCGTCGTCCTTGGTGACATCCGACACAACCTAGTCCTTAGTCCTGTATCAATGATCAGCAAGGCGTGTTTTGCGTTGAGCAACACAGTGATTGATGTTGCTGGTATCTCACCATATTATCTTGGCCTTGATCTCATGTTCTTAGGTTAAAATCGAGAAAACAGTCATTTCCGAGGTATATTATGAATTACGTTAAGTTCTGCTACATGTATTATAGTTTTCATAATTTTATTTCATCGCAGGGTAGGTCTAGTGATGTTCCTTGAACTGAAGTATGTAATATGTTTGCAATTTTCATTTAAGCAAGATCTAGGTTTTTGTTCCTCATTTTGTGCTCCTTATCTCTTTTTATATAAAACAGGCAAAAAGACATTAGGGATGATGTCGATGGTGAAGATGATGCAGATGATGACGAAGAGATGACATGATGAGCTTCTAGATGTTTCCTCCCAAAACACCGCCGACTGGATCCAGGAACCAACCCAGAACATCTTCATCTAAACCAACAAAAAATATTAGGTGAGGCGTCCCAAAGAATAAAGAGCCTGATTGGTTATAAGAGTGACATTTTTGTCTGTCCGTGACATCTCCAATCTCCAAAATCTCCAAATTTGATTGTCAGAGAAAGTAAATTCTTTTTTGCCCAATAGATCATGGGCCCGGCAGCCACTGAGTAGCACCAGATCGACGTTGCTCTATCCTTTTAATTCTTGAACGCCAAAGAAGGTAGCAGTAACTCCCATCTTTTAACGTCTTTTTGGTATGACGCGGCCGGGGATCGAACCCGCGACCTCCCGATTGTGAGGCGGACGCTCTACCTACTGAGCCAACACATTCATCATTTTATGGATTTTAATTTAAATATAAAACCAGGGCAACCATATTTTATCGCATTTCAACTCCTTCAGTGGTGTCCTGCACAGTGAAAACACGAATTTCATTACTTATTTTTACAGGCCCTTCAACTTTCAGAATTTGTCAAACGTCCGTGTGCGATAAACTGATCAGGCTCTAAATGCCTTGCTTCAAATGATATTCCTTTTTCTTTACTTGATTAACAAGCATGCGCCTTTTTCAAAGTATTTTTCCCATTAAAGATCTGATACAAAATTCCAAACTCGAAACACATGAAGAAGGCATTTTCTTCATGCAAAACTCAAGAGCTACTCCGTTTACCCAACTGATTACGCAAGAAAGGTTATACAGATTATGAGGGAAGTGGTCATGTCTATGTTGTTTATTGCGTATTGTTGTAACATATTCATAAAGGTGAATATGATCTACCGATATAAATACTTGAAGACAAATTCGTTTGGGATATACTGACTTACAGTTTTGTATGCCAATGACAAAATACTTGCTGTACACCAGCGTACATCATCATCATACTGTGTGTCTCTCTTTCTCCCTTTCTTTCTCTCTCACACCCCTTTCCCTTCCATCCGCCCCCCCGAAAAAAGTTAGATTTTCACAATTTGTTCTTCCAACTGATATCACTCGTCTAGACGAAATTTTGTGGTGTTGATATACCACACACAGTACAGTCAGTTCTTTGATATCAGGTGCAAAGCTTGTTCGTCAAAGTAAGATAGCAAACAATTGTCTACTATCGATCGCTCCTTTGAAGTATCGCTATTACGTAATGTCTGTTGTCTGCCGACAATAGAGGACATGGAAGATGAACAATTACGACAATAATAGGGAAATGGCCCTTGGGGTTAATATAGATTTGGGGAAGAGCGCTTCAATGTGTCGAAGAATTATCAGTATAAACATGGCATTCCAGAGGTCGATTGTTTTCGTATACTGCTTAGACATTATTTGATGATTAGTTTTAAGTACAGACAAACAAACCATTTCTCCATTTAAAAAAGGAAATAGCTATTGAAGTTAAGGATTTCAGAATGAGACGATCACCCAATATTGTACCCATCAACCCCCTTTGAATGAGGAGCTTGTTTGAGCAGTTGACATTTGGGCATACAATGATGATGATGATGATGATGATGATGATGATGATGATGATAATGATAATGATAATGATAATAATAATAATAATAATAATGATAATAATTGGTTCTTGTATAGCGCCCATGTCTGTCAAACGTGACACTCCTGTTATTACCCCGGCATTTGCTGCCAAAGGCGCTCTAGAAATTCAAGGAACTTCTACTACACCCGGGTAAAGAGTGGCAACGTAGACGAAGTCATTAGATCCGCAACGAACTATATCATCGACAGTCGGGTGACGTATCCACTATAGACCACGACACACTCCACGACACCTATTACAACATGATGAGCATACAGATTATAGGGTGCTGCTGCTAATTTTGCAGTACTCCTTTATGCATCACAATAATGGCAAAATAAAGTTATGGAATAACACAGGGGCTTCACAGACACAAGCAAGAATTTAACTGATGACAAAAATGATTTATTAGACGAAAATGCAATGTCGCTTGCATACATATTAAAGTTTGTAGTTCGAAATGAACCGAGTTAGAAGATGTTGTAAAATGAAACATATAAGTAAGATATCGTTTCTATTTGTTTCAAAATATTCAGCCTCCTATTATTTCAACCTTTCAATCTATATTGAATTTAATTCGGAATATATTGATCTGTTAAGTTCAGCAATTCTCTTAAAGGGTCGGTGTTATTCTAACGCTCCCCATAATATTTTGTCCATCCAGGCTCTTCTCACTTTAACCAGTAAGTCCCAACTCTTTATCGAGAGCTCAAATGTCATGTTTACATTATGTTCTTGACTTGTTTGCTATTCGCACCGTGATCATAATTCATCCGGCTTCCAGATCTTATTAGTAACAGTTTAATGTTGTCAACGTCACGACAACAAGTTTTGCAATAAGATCTACTCGGTATATCTTCTTTATTTCATCCCTCTGATTCTCAGAGAAACGGGCATTGTGGATTTCAAGTAAACTCCCTTTCGGCTCCCGTTGTTATCGTATAGTACGATGTCGTATTGGAACTCCAAACTACTGGAATTGATCAAAGTGTTTCTGGAGATGTCAGTCATTCAATTATACGCTTTAATGTCTATCCTCAGATGATTTGGGAAGGAAATATGCCTTATTGAATATAGCTCTGGTTTGACTGTGAGGCCGAGGGGACCCTGTGCCGAGTGGAAATCAGTGTGCTTTTTTTTCAAAGTTACTTTTTAACCGTCGTAAATCCATATTGGAAAGACCGTGCAGATTATGATGACGTGCAAATTAATCATTGGAATTATCTTTGTCAGGAGTGTCTTTTAGAGTCCCTTCTCTAGATTATGAAGAAAGCTAGATCATGGAGTTATTCATACAGCGGTATGATTGATTTTTTTTTTTCATCTTTTAATCGAGAATGAACATTATTATTATCATCATCATTATTCTTTCGTTTACTATTTTATTATCATTATTATCATTATTAATATTATTATTATTCGACAGCTATTTCCGGCTATCCATGGTTTCTATTTATATAGCTATCAGAGATGCTGTGCATTTAGGAATTCAGAGCCAATATAAAGAAGAATTCAAATGATTATATTCTAATAGCTTTCACAGTCAAGTTTGTTAAGCAGTAGCTTAAAAGCCATAGGTCTCCCCGGTGTCACTGACGATCATTCAAGTAAACTGAACAATCAAACAAACAAAGAAACAGATGAATATTCTCCTTCATTGCCACTGTCAAATCGATGCTGGTGTTTACCAAGAACAAAAGTCGATGGCTTGTCAAGTTTGTGGTAATTAGAGGGTCATGCCATTTAAAAGACGAATGTTCGGACATAATGTTTACAAAATAGAAAAACCATAAAGATACAGTACCTATTCTACTTCAACTTGACATAATTCCTCTTTTACATGCATGATATACCTTTACGTTATCAGTCTTAATAGTTATGTCGGGGTCCAGGTGGAATAGGGGTATGTCCCCCGTATAGTTGAAATTGGATTTTTGTTTTTGTTTCTGTTTTTGTTTTACATACAGTGCAACTGCAGTTAGCCATACCCTTGTAAGGAGAATCCCAAACAGACCCTTTACAGTGGTTCGCTGCACCTCAGATGATGATAAGAACTACTGATCTATTCCTAATCAAAATATTTCAAATTAATTCTTTTCCTTATGTTACGTTTTGTTTTCCTTTTTGGTATACTTGCTTTAGATTTGGCTCGACTGACTTAATTCCCAGTATTATAATGGGATCTGATATTGTTGTATATTTGATATACTATCTGACGATGTTGCGATTGTTTCTGTGCAGACTACAAGGGCTTCTGGAGATATTTTCACAGCTAATCAATGCCTCAAAGCGAATTCTATGCCATCTAGCCCCAATTATTATCAAATCCTTTGTGCTCAAATCATGACTCGCATAATATCACCCTGACTAAACAAAGTTCATAATTGATTGGTAATTCAAGATGCCAATGACGACGATTTTGCGGTCACCTCACATATACAGAAAACGACAGTGGTACCCTTTATAGTTATACAAAATCGATTGGAAATGTTTGATTGTATTAGGAGAGTGACTGTTTAGCTGTCATTACACGCGAATGCACTGTCGATGTCATTGACTGTCTGCACAATGTAGGAAGAACAAGAGACAAGAAATTTAGTCACAGTACTTTCAATTTATTCCGTCTTTCACCATCTCAGTTTTTACTTGGAACTACTACCATGACTACTGTGATTTGTATACTGCTTCTGTCTTTACGACTACTAGGAGTATACCACAGCTTTTGCTGCTGCTACTGCTACTCCTACTATACTGCTACTACTACTACTACTACTACTGCTGCTGCTGCTGCTGCTGCTGCTGCTGCTGCTGCTGCTGCTGCTGCTGCTGCTGCTGCTGCTGCTGCTGCTGCTGCTGCTGCTGCTACTACTACTACTGCTGCTACTGCTGCTCTACTACTACTGTTACTGCTACTACTACTACTACTACTACTACTACTACTACTACTACTGCTACTGCTACTGCTACTGCTACTACTACTGCTGCTGCTACTACTACTGCTACTGCTACTACTATACTGCTACTACTACTATTGCTGCTACTACTACTACTACTGCTACTCCTACTATACTGCTGCTACTACTACTACTACTACTACTACTACTATTACTACTACTACTACTACTACTACTACTACTACTACTACTACTACTACTACTACTACTACTACTATTACTACTACTACCGCTGCTGCTGCTGCTGCTGCTGCTGCTGCTACTGCTGCTGCTACTACTACTATATACTGCTGCTGCTACTACTACTACTACTACTACTACTGCTATTACTTTAATTATTACAACTACTACTAGTACTATACTGTCACTAAAAATCACTCCATGAATATTTGAGGTAACCTAAACCTATTCCATGAGTTAACATTTGGTCACACTGTGAATCTGTAGTCATGTTGTATATATTAAGGAACACAACATGAATGGTAAAAATGTGTATGTATATGCGAACATACTATAACAAGTCAAAACAGTCTATACCAAAGCACGTGTGTATACACAGCAAACAGAGGAATCCAAATTGTAAATATCAACTGAATGTTTAAAGGTTTGCATGTGCCGTTACATAGTAACTGAGGACTCGAGACTTTGTACTCCGTATGAACCGAGCTTTATTTAATGGGAAAATAACAGCCAACTTAAAGGGAGACTACTCTGAATGAAAGTGCAGCTTAAATGATAAAATTGAATGACGAACGCCATTAAAACTGAAATAAAAACAACATTCTTAAAACCAGAGGAGGCGATTTTAATAAAGGCTGGGCATGGGCGGAAGTGAGGAGGATTCATGAAAAACAAAATTCTAACAAGAACAAAAGAGTTCTCAGCTTTTTGTGGGCTTTTTACTCCTAAATTCTTTGACAAGGAAGAAACGCCCTCAGCTTTTTAGGTGTGCTCCTCACTCAAAAATTTATCTCTGTCAGTAAACATCGGGGGGGGGGGGGGTTGATATGGTTTACCCCAGGAGACTCTACTTAATGTCATAGACGTTGTATTGCATGATGTATCTAAAATGTTTGCATTTTCTTATCTTTTAATGAGGGTACTTCGTTGTTTATGCCAATGGAACAACCTTCCTCATTCTTCTCTTTAGGACGGGCAGCATATAATATCGACACCACTTTATCCTTAATGCTATGAATCGTATACGATTTCAAGTCCAATGTCGTTTTGAATGTGCCGTTATGAATTTGCGGTACATCCAGCATTTCATGGAGAAACCATAAGTGGTATCGCTTCGTGTCGTCACCTGATTGGGGTAAAATGACCGATATAGATGGCACCCCTATTTTCATCTTTCCCCGTTACATCCTCCCCCTTCTCCCCCTCCTCTTCTCTCCCTCTCTCTCTCTCTCTCTCTCTCTCTCTCTCTCTCTCTTTCTCTATCTTTCTCTCTTTCTCTCTTTCTCTCTCTCTCTTCTCCCTATTTCTTCTGTTCAGATATGTTTTTTATAATTTTTATATTATGATGTTGTCTTTACTACATCACAGCAAACCAAGATGTGAGACATGGGTTCCACTCAACGGTTGGGAGCAAGGTGATGAAGCCGAGAGCGACATCTTTTACCTCGGTAAGGATCCCTCCTCCCCCCCCCCCCCCCATCCCTTTCCGCCACCATCCTCCCGCTCTCTCCATCCATCGCCTCTTTGCCGTCCTGACTTTAAAAGAAAATTTCTTACTTTTTCATATTATGTAATGCTTGAATGCTTCAACCAATGAAGTATAAGTGCAAAAATCACGATGTTGGTGGTATTGTTGTTGTCGATGATGCTTTGTAAGGAAGAAGTTTGTTGCAAGAAGCATGACAAATCGATGAGATTCATTTAGATTAAAATGCACTTTTGAAATGGTCATGTTTTGACCAAGGTGTAGTAAGTGCATGGGTACCTGGTCATGCTGGTAGGGTTTATTCCTTGAATGCTCTGAGTGCTACGGAACGTTAGCCGTGCTAAAGGCGAGGTAATAATATGCCTCCAGGGCCTATATCTGGGAAAACACTACATAGTACTGAAGAGGCTACCATGGGTAAACAAAACATTTTTTTCCAGGTTACATTACTTCCTTGTAACTTTTTATCTGTAATTTGCTTTACTTAATTTTTCCATGTTTCATACTTATATTTCTGACCCGTTATTTCGTTTTCTTTAATATTTCTCAGCTATCGACGCCTGGGCCAAGAGAAATTCCAAGATAAAAGCAGGTAAATGATCATTAATTTCCGATAGAGTATCAGCAGACGAATTACAAAAGCGGCCCTTCAGTATTGTGAACTAAAATTTCAGTCGGAAGAATACTTAGTCAATATAGTGGTATCGAAATAATATTTATGATATTAGAAGAACCACGCTCTATGATACACCAATATTGACCATTTCAAAGTAAAATCATGGCTCAATGAAGAGATTCACGTCGAACTTTGTCTCTGATATTCTAATTACAAAATAATTATCGATTCCGGTTTCAGTCAACTTGTTATTCCCGGAGGCTGTGCATAAGGAAGGGGTACAGTAAAGTATGTCCTCCTTAAAACATTTGGACTCTATTCTTCGCATATGTGTATCAAAACATGTCTTTCTTTTCTTTGAACGAATATTCAAATCGTAGAAACCTGCGAGCACAAGACAAAACAAATTCTGTGAAAGTTTTCTATGAAAATTCTTAATAGCAGACTTGATTTTCACTTGTTATTTAGATGCTCCAAAGGGAGTTCCTTCGTACAAAATACACGAGCCCTTCCTCTGCACTACCGAGCACCAATGCACGGGAATTCTCGATTTCGAGGCCTTCGTCAACGTCAGTCTGGGCTTGCACAAAGACATCGAGGTGGAGACGGAAGAATGTCTGCAAGATGACACGACGAACCTCAGCAAAGAGCTCAGCAGTGGCACTAGTCAAACGAGCAAAGCAGATAGCAACCAGGACATTAGCAAAAATAATAAAATAGATAAAGATAAGAGTCAGGCTGAACAACCGAAGAAAGAGATTCGCCTCCCAAGTAAGACGACAAATGAACGTTTGGAAAAAGAGGAAAAAGACAACTCAAACAAAAAGGAAAATGAACGCTCGGACAAAAAGGAGAAGGACCTTCAACACAAGAAGGGGGCTGGCGACTCGCCTAAGACAACTAATACATTCTCAAACACGCCTAAAATAACTTCATCGGATACTGAGAAAGAACAGCGCAAAGACGATCAGCCTGACGTAGTCACGGATAGCCCTGCACATGTTGCCGGTGGGGACAGTGGTGAAATTGGAAATAAGAACATTCATGACTGGATGTCTCGAAATGGTACATCTCACAGCGCCCCTGTGTCTCGAACGCAGCAGAGAGAGCCGTCGAGGAGACGCGGTGGGTCAGCAAAGTCAAAATCTGCAGAGGACAGGCTCCGAAGAGCAGCTCTTAAAAACTCGACGAAGTACAAACCGAATTCGAGAAAAGTTTCAGTCCCAGCTAACCCTGTGAAGATCTCGTATGCGCATTCTGGAAACCATGGACACTCTCGTGCCGGTATCTTCGCCGGCGACCTTCCCATGAGCGAGGCCGTAGACTTGGCAGAGTCTGAAGGCACGGATAGCATTCCCAGCGAATCACCTACCGGCGATGCGGCAAGGAGGACTTCACTGGACAACCGGTTGTTGATCGAAGAGGTCATCAAAGACTCCAAGAAGGTAGATTACATGTCCAAGACTTCCGTCGTGAGCATCGGTGACCTCTTGTCGACGGCACCCCGTCTTGAAAGACGGCAAGGACAACACAGCAACGGTCGGGATTCCATGTACACTACCATCCTGAACGAAGATGATGGTACCACTTCCAGAGAGTCCTTTGGGACCAGGACATCTCCTAGACCAACTGAAGACATCAGATCCCCCTCTACGTCCAGTCTTCCACCTGTTCCAGTGGCGAGCAGGAACCCCACTCCAGTCAGAGAAGTCCACTCTTCCCACTCAGATGGCCGTAACTCTGGTCCCAGACAGGCAGTTAACCTCAACTCAGCTAAAATTCCTGTTATAAGCTACCGAAAGGGGGCACGAAGAGACTCTGATGATAATGGAGAGTCTGGTGAAATAAGACAAGAAAGAAAACCAGATCTGGATGATATGCGCGTGATCAAGGTAAGATTATAAACTTGCAGAAATTGCAGAAACCTTTGCTTTGCTCGTTAGTTCTTCCATCTGTGCTGGTTCTTGTAATTTACTGACATTATTAAGTTGGGCATGTGATCGTATACATGTACAACAAGCAACCTAGTCACCTTCTTATGATAATAGTGACAGCCTATCTTTCTTTTAAATATTTCAATAGCTAAATAAACAGTATTCTTTAAAGGTGTACAATAAACGTTCATCAAAGTACTTAGTGACAGCTTTCAGCAAACTTCTGTAGTGGCAGTCTAACTTTCTTTTAAAAATTTCAATAGCTAAATTGATTAATATTATTAAAGATGCTTCATTATTTTGGATTATCACGTCTTCAGTATAGACACTTAGTTTCAATTATCGAAGCATGATTTTCATCGGATAAATTAATAAACATAATTTGCTCAGTCTACTTATGTAACTCAACTGAAACTCAAGAGTACTAAGATATTTCTAGAGGTACAACACTCAACTTAGAGGAACTAAATTCACTTCCATTATCTGCACTTCCAATCTATCTAAATTAGTATAATGACAGCATTATGAGTGCAATACAAGAAACTACTGTGGAATTGGACAAGGAATTGACCAATGTAAGTTGGGTTTTGTTTCTGTGTAATTAGCTCATCCATTCCTCTTTACTAACGCCCTTTCGCACACGCAAGTCTTTAAATTGTCATTCTTTCCACATATTAACTAATTTTGTTCGTTGAATAGTGATTTTGATATAATTTTGTTTTGTGTCCAAGTATACTAGAAGGTAGAGACATGCATGCTCCGACTATGGTTTTGATGATTTTGTTTTTGTTTGTTTTAAGTTTGTTCAGATTATTGTCCTGTTTTCCATAAATGCTTTCATTAAATCAAAAGGCATTCAGCCTCTCTCCCTCTCTCTCTCTCTCTCTCTCTCTATCTCTCTCTCTCTCTCTCTCTCTCTCTATCTCTCTCTCTCTCACTTATCTCTTCATGCGAAAATGTGTTATATTTCTTATCATAAATATAATGTCAGTAGTGTTTTCAAAAGTTCAGCATTATGTCGTAATTTTCATTCGCATCTAGCAATGGTTATGAATATCCCTCGAGTTGATGAATCGTCCAATTTTTTTCCGAATTATCATGGTAGCGCTAAAATTTGAAAAGGTGATGATATACTTCATGTTGCATTCGTCAACTCATACTGCTTTCACACCTAGGTACGGTCGCTGCGAGCGGTCGCTGCGACCGATGAAATCATAGTGTGAAAGCATTTCATCGGTCGCTGCGACCGATCGTTTTGGTCAAAAACGATCGGTCGCTGAGTACGGTCGGTGAGGTACTTCAGCGACCGATCGCGACCGATGCAAGCTAGATGTGAAAGCACATCGTACTCAGCGACCGATCGAAATGCAATGACCCCCCATACATGCCTACGCACTATCTCTACTTCCGCTTCCGGCTAGGTCAGCTATACAGCGACCGATCGCTCTGGGCCTGACCAAATTTTGACGGAGGTGTGAAAGCACGTCCGATCGGTCGCTGGGTACGGTCGCAGCGACCGGTCGCAGCGACCGTACCTAGGTGTGAAAGCAGTATCAGTTGCATTTACTTTTTAGTAAAATTGCAGCTTGACAGCATTCTGGAGGAGTTTTGTGATTTCCACGTCAGGACGACTTTTTATGAATTTTTCTAGACTATCCATACCTAAGTACCCTTAATAATTGCCAAGGAAAACTTATTCTACAATACCTTCTGTGATATAATTTCCCCATACATAATTATTTTCTGAGGAGTTAATAGGATAATTTTCTAAAGGAGTAGTTGGCCGTTTTTCGCCACTGTTCAGTCTTAGGTGGTTTTCATAAAATACAGATGCGACCAACATAATCAAATTATTCCCTTTCATGTATTTGAGTCTAGTGAGAATTCCCCATAAGCTGCTGATATGTGAGAGAGAATCTTTTTTTTTTTTAAACATTGCTGATTTGCATAGTTTCAGCCGGGGAAATCAACCTAAACAATATTTTACCATGTTTACGATCGAGATTGAAACTGATTTAATTTACATGATGCATCGGAGTATACCTGTAATGTATTATTCTGTCACCCTTGAAAACTCAAATTACATATTTTCATTTCAGCATCAACTTTCTTTCACTCACCAGTACTTGATTTCTGTCGAATGTTTGTAAAACATTTTCTCAGTTCTGGGCCCCGTTGCATAAAACTTTTAATGTAACTCTGCTATCAGTGGTAACTACCATGGTAACATATTGCTCAACAGCCAATCAAATTCACGGTTTCTATATGGAAGTTACCATCCATGGCAAAGTTACCATCAATGGTAAGTTTTATGCAACGGGGTCCTGATCTTTCCCGCGCGCAGAAAACATATCATGATGCCCGAATGTATTCGGGTTGCCTAGGTGCCGTTTAGCATTATTTACATTGGAAGTTATACCAACGCGTGGGTCTCAGGTAGCCTATATGTAATCTTATGTTCTCTCAGGTCGGATAAGATTTGCTCTGTTTCCAATATATATTTTGGGGGCCATTCATGAAAAGTTCAAGACATCCGACTCACTGCAGGTAGCCGAAGTAGTGGCTTTGATCCTGTGGGCATGGTGGGGTGTTGGTTATAATATAGGAATGATAGGGCATCACCCAATACTTGCAGTTCAGTTGAACACCTATCCCGCAAACAGATGGCTATGTAGAAGTGATGCTTTAGGCTAAGAAAAAAAAACCTCTTTTACAGTCTTGTTAATCAGCTCAGAAATAAGTATAGCATGCCCCTCAGAGATTGCAATATTATTCCTGAACCCTATATTAGACCCTTTTCCATGAAAATTACTAATACTTGAAGCTTAATTGGAATTATGAAACATGTGTCCAGTGGGGAAAAATGAGTATGTAAACAGATCGTTGAATCATAATTACAGAATAAAAATAACATTTTGTCTTTCGTGTCATTAAGCCCAGCAAGTTATACCTGTACGTGTAAATGCACTTGTCATTTTTCATTTTAAAAGCTCAAACCGCACGGAAGTATTTCTATTTTGAATTCGTCACATTTCCCGAACACTATTTTCACTCTGCACAGTACGATAGCTTATTTTTCACGAGTTGATAGCACAACTACAACCGATATGTATAAGACTCATTTATTCATGCTCTTGTGTCATGTGCATGATGTGTGTGTATTTCATAATTTTCAGTATTTTATCTTATAATCTTGGAAATGCTTGTATTCGATGTTTATCATCAAAATATTCGAAGCAATGTGAATCATACAATCCTGTTCCGAAGATCTGTTCATACTTTTCTGTGTCACATTCGACAAGGCATTTCTAATTTCATTTCAGTAAGGAATCAAAAATTCTGTGTTTCGTTATTTCTCGTTGGCCATGTCCTCTAATTAATTCCTTTCCTTCTTGCAGAATTAAGTGTTCATCAAGTCATACCATATTTTATGCTTCCTCTTGGGTGGCTTTATTCAAATTTCATGTCATCAACATTTCTTTCCTCCTTTTGTGCCTCCGTCATCATTGATCAGAGACTACTCAAGTCAGCACTCGCACGGGAAACATCTCGGGTGCACTCCGCTGGTTATGTCCGTCAGGTACTGGGCTTTCTTTCTCTTTTCCACATGTCCTCTGCATACGATGCGTCACATTGATTGCGTCATTACCTGCGCTAATACAGCCCATAGGGGTGTGAGGGTATCGTTTGAGCTGTTCATTTTGCAGTCATGTTTTGAACGATATCATTTTTCATGACCCGCAAGAGACCGTATCAGTCACTGGTGCTGTACTGACGTCGGCAAATGACTCTCCTTGAGAGATGGGCCTAAAACCACGTTGAAAAAAATAGCGCATGCGCCAGTAATTCAGTGTAATGTTTGCTGCGCTCACGTAATGTAGATATATAACTCTCACATCACTGCATAAACGTTTACGGTAATATCGCTCCAGCTATTGACGCAATCCAGCCTTAGCACAAGGCGCATCATGTGCAAAGGGACATAATCTAGATCTCACATTTTCATTGTGTTGCTTTTTTTTCCTTTCACGTTTTAAAGTCTTCTGTCTTTCTTTTCCTGTCTTTTCCCGATCCCCTTTTCTTATTTTCATTTCATTTTCATTCAATTTATCTCTTTCAGTTCGTCTCAATTTGCGACCCTATCATCTCGAAACAGCAACTGCTGTTACGGTTGTCACTGGTGGTGCTAAAACTACTTCCTTCATCTTCCTTCTACCATGGAGCTATTAATAGCTCCATGCTTCTACGTACCTCACTATCATATTATCTCTCCCCCTATCCTTCTCCTTTTACTTCTTCCTTCTTATAACAATAGATATTTCTACTATTCGGCAATGACGCCCGGAGAAAATGTATAATTTCTTCTCCTCTCACTTTTACTACCTCTGCAACACTTCTAGTCCTTCTACTCCACTCTTATCACTGCTGCTTGTCCTGCTTATTTAGATTCACCTTTTTCTTATGCTTTTATTATTTGTTTATTTGGTAAGTGCAATGCACGTAGGTCAGACGAGTCACAACCTTTCGTGAATACAGCCTTGTTTAAGTTGTTTTGTTACGCAAAAAATATCATTCTTTTGTTTTAAAAAAAAATGAAAATGATAACATGAATTACATTTGACTTAGAAATAGAATTCTATATCACAGGTGGAATTACATCTTACAAGGCCTGATAGTATTTTAGCATGTGACATAGAATAGTTAACACTTGACATGAAATAGTTTTTGCTTGGGAAATTTATCACTTAATCCATTTTTTATTTGACACGAGTGTTTTAATTATTGTAGTTTAGTAAGATACTGTATTACCTAATAATTTTTAAGGTTTGCATAGCCCTTGGATTTGTAGTTTATAGCCACTCTAGTTTTCTTCATTAGTTTTATAAGGTAGATGCAAAAGTATCACCAAATTACTTATACTAACTATGAATAGATTCGTGTCAAGTTTAGAACGTTTTGTTTAGTAATAACCTCAACAACTAAAGGGCAAGTGCATCGGCCATGTATCGTATGTAACCATGGAAACCGTGACTTTATCCCCAAGGTTCCGCATCAGCAAAACGATTCGACAACTCACCTAGCAGCAAAATCGGGCGGGAAAAACAGCGACCAAAAATCAAAGGTAGAGAGTTCGATGACACGGTTTGCATGTGGAAGCACCTAAGCTTTGTCATATTAAATGCATTTTACACCTTTGAAATTGCAACTTTTTGCTCAATTCATATACTCATTCATTCAAACAACACCCTATTCCTTCATAATAAAGTCTGATGTTTTGCGATGCAGTCAAATGATGTATTTCTTATACCACGCCACTGTACTTAACCCCTATCTTTAATCTACCTTATTTATCTGACTGTTGTAAACATCACTTAATTACTTTTTATTTTGAAAACAACCTCCTTTTCGTCTGTTACGTGCCTGCTGGAAAAAAAAGAGTATTTTCATAATTTTTCGTGGGAATGAAACATACACAAATAAAGACGCAAAACACGATGAGAATATATCCAACTGACTGTTATGTTCAATGGGAAGATTTGTTGATAATTGTTGGTACTTCGGGGTTCATTTTGATTAAATGAAATCGCCATCACAAAATCAATTAATTAAAATTCTCATAGAATATGCAATTACTCACTTTTACTAACATTAACTTAATGATAAACAAGACAGTAGGCGTGCAGTTTCGATATTTCTTGAACTTTGCTCATGATAACATGTGTTCAGATAAGAATCTTGTTTTTTTATTTCGGCACATTAACCAGTTACCTCCAACTTATACGTTTGTAGTCACTGCACCAATCAACACCATGAATCTATACACTGCAACAACAAAAAAAAGCTTCACATACTAATAAAAAAATGAATTAGGTGGAAAGTGACATACGGCTTCATAAACTTTTTGTTATTGAAAACTCAAGAGCTAAAGAAATTCAGGTTTTTTTATTATTATTATCGTTATTATTATTATTATTGTTATTATTATTATCGTTATTATTATTATTATTATTGTTATTATTATTATTATTATTATTATTATTATTGTTATTATTATTATTGTTATTATTATTATTATTATTATTATTGTTATTATTATTATTGTTATTATTGTTATTATTATTATTATTATTATTATTATTATTATTATTATTGTTATTATTATTGTTATTATTATTATTATTATTATTATTATTGTTATTATTATTATGTTATTATTGTTATTATTATTATTATTATTATTATTATTATTATTATTATTATTGTTATTATTATTATTGTTATTATTGTTATTATTATTCTTATTTATTACTTATCGTTATTCTTATTATTATTATTATTATTATTATTATTATTATTATTATTGTTATTATTATTGTTATTATCATTATTATTATTATTATTATTATTGTTATTATTATCATTATTATTATTATTATTATTATTGTTATTATTATTATTTGTTTGGCATCACCTGTGTATGGGAGGCGAAAAGCGAATTGAATCAATGTAACCCTCGGGTCTCTCCTCACGATATAACTGATTGGGGTGTGCAGGTGGACCACGACACCGGGGTTTCCCCCTACTCTTATACGAATAGTGCAGTGGGTTCTTAACTGCAAAGGTGGTGACTCACCTCTACACAGGGCCTCCATTCTTTTGACAGTCTAATGTAATTTGGATTTTCATAATAATGTGAATGGCAGAATGTTCATCTTTTTCATCAGTATTGGGTTGGAGTTTTGTCGTAATGCTGACAAGCAGCCGATATTCAGTTCAAGTTTTTATATTCACGCGGATTTAGGACATGGCTTGATGTTAATTGCGTAAAATCAGCTTTCTGCCGAAGACGTCCCTTTATTTCACATATCCGCCTTAGACAAACAGGTTCTGGTAATAGAGCTGTTAAAATTCTAATAAATCTGACAAGATCTGAAATTCTTTTATTACCTCTATGACAGAAACATGTCA
Organism: Echinometra lucunter; assembly: GCA_029962745.1. Taxonomy (NCBI): domain Eukaryota; kingdom Metazoa; phylum Echinodermata; class Echinoidea; order Camarodonta; family Echinometridae; genus Echinometra; species Echinometra lucunter. The sequence continues at coordinate 28,171,871 of CM057157.1, forward strand.
TGTTACAGCTTTTGTATTCCTAAAGATGATTTTGAACTAAACAGTACGCATGGTTTGATTCCCATTGACGAACCATAACAGCTAACCCCCACCCCCACCCCATTCCCTAGCCTTTGCTTGACGTGCTTTTATCCTAGATGAAGTTCGGCTTGGAATAATTCACTTTTTAAACCATGCACCCATATTTTTATAATCAGGTGATTCGAGAAGCTTGAAGTGTGATAGATAGATTCTTTGGAGGAGGGGGTTCATTTCGTTGTTTTTCAAATTTCATTTGATTTCCTCCAAGCAAGTTTGACGTTCGTCACCTCTCCCCTCCCGCCCCTTAATGTTTGATAAATAGGATATCATGATATTGAAGAGTTATAAAGTCACAATGAATATACTTGTATCCGATATTTCTTATTCCGACCATAACTTTAATGTTTACTAGGAAATATCTTGAATGATTTTTGTCGGTTTTGACAGAATTTTCTACGTTACGTGGATGTCTTGAATTTCTAGATCATTTCGTAAATCAAGCTTTGAATAATCTTTTTCTGGTTTATTTTTTATTGTTTTTTTTTCATTCCCTTCTGAGAGGCCTTCGGCAACATGCATTATATTGCGACATGCTTCATCAGATGAAGTACTGTAAACAAAAGAAAAATCGCAGTTATTCTCATGCATGTTTTTCTCTTTGAAAGTGGGAACTTTCAAAAAATCTTAAAATTTCTTTAAATTCTCTTCTGTTTGCGAACAGGCTAAGTAATGCCGATGTCACGGCTATTACGGTGATCTTTAAACTCTTCTTGCATCTTCATGCCAGCCGACATCTTACCGAATATCGGAAATTATTTCTCAAACTTCGTTTCCTCCTCCTCCTCCACAGTCACGTATGCTCCTACTCATTAAGTAACCATGGCAACATTGCAACTAAAAAAACACATTCTCATTCATGCTTGCATGTTCTTATTTTCTCTTTCTGTTTATTTCTTGACATTTTCCTTTGCATGCCTACCCATATTTCTCTGGATGAATTTTCTCCTCTGCTAAAAAATTACTTTTGATGATGCAATGCAGCTACAAATCGATTGCGATCGTGATAAAGATCGTATATTGTCACAGGTTCTAGGTAAACATAGATTTATGAAGGTAAGTCTACTACTCTTGACAGGAAAACAAAGTATATGTTTTCTTGAAATTTCAGCATTTGGGATATTTGATTTTAGATACAAGAAAAATGTGCATGAGGTTTTGTTGTTCTCCCTTTGCAAAATTTCCCTGCGTGCTGATGATGTACACTGTCAAAAAATAGTGGGTAAAATTTTAACCAGCACGAGGGTAATCATAATTATGTCCAACCAACTTTGGGCAATATTTTTATTCAAAACCGGGAGCATATTGTCCAGTTAGGGTAAAAATAAGCAGTAATTACTTTAGAATGGGCAAAATTTCCATCAAATTGGATAAAAAGAAATGTCCAAAGAAATGCCCAAAGTTGGTTGGACACAAAATTACCCTCATGGCAAATTTTACCCGATATTTTTAGAGTGTACTTTGTTTCAAAAATATTTTGACGTTTGTATTTTCTTCGTGTCTTTTGATTTTTTACACTTTTAAATTCATTAAAAGTTTTGTGGATTTGCGCAGCATATTTTTCATAATGTCGAGGAGATGTGCATGCGGAATAAATTAATAACATTTAGCAGCAATATCTGATGCATGTTGTGTGTTGTTACAAATGTTAGTGCGTTCATAACTGTGTTGATGAATGGTTAATTATGAATTGTAATGAAAGTTTATTTTTAGTAGATAAAAACAGCAACTTTGATTTTCTTGATATGTTTTTTTAAGAAATTCATAAATAACATACGAAATAATAGGTGATGCATGCTGTCTAAGTTTATATGTCATCCCTGTTCGTGTATAAAATTCGATTCGAGTATGACCATGATTATGACCTCAATGGTGACCTCGTTATGTGAGCGGTTCGTATCTATCATGATCAAATACGAGTCTGCTACTAGCCCGTCATGGTTACGTTCTTCCCTTCTTCTTTCCTCTTTTTCTTCTTCTTCTTCTTCTTTTGCTTCTCAGGACGACATCCCTTATCCCTTATTTTAAAAAAATAGACATTTCAGTATCATAATGAGTTTGCAAATTTACACATTGTAACGTTGATTCCAAGGGCAGGACGACATCGAAGGATGTCGTGTATTGTATTTAGCACCTGAACATATCTCTTTTTTGTATGTCTAAATGTCTTTGTCCACTTTCTTAGTATTTCTATTGACCTCCCTCCCTCTCTCTCTCTCTCTCTCTGTCTCTCTCTCTCTGTCTCTCTCTCCTCCTCTTATTCAACCCCTCTCTATCTCTTCTTCATTTCTCCCCTCCCTCTCCCCCACTCTCTCTCCCTCTCTCTCCCTCTCTCTCCCTCTCTCTCTCTATATATATATATCTCCCCTCCCCTGTCTTTCCTTGCACACTTCTCTTCACACCTAATGCTAATATTCTCATAATTTTTAACTCTACCTATTTATCGATCGTTTTTTTTTTCATTCACACAGCGAGGTCCGCCAGCGTTCCGTCCGCAGAGTTTCAAGACTCCTCTTCAGCGAGCCGTGGAGAATGCTCACAAAAAGATTTACGGCCAACACTACTATCTCTTCAACAACAACTCAGGGGCAACAGTAAGTGAAAATGAATTAATCCACTGGCCACTGGAGCTGGGTGGCCCCTGCACACTAAAAAAAGGGGTTCAATTTTGCACCCTTCAAATACACCACCAAGGGCTCCTTTATGGGTGCAACTTTGCACCCAAGGAAGCATTTTGCACCATTAAGGGTGCATTGAGCTAGATTTTGCACCAGAGTTATACCCTTCAGGGAAGGTACAAATTTGCACCCTTTTGGATGCAAAAAAAAAAATCTGTACCCTTTAAGGTGCATAATTGCACCTTTATAAAGATGCAGATGGGCATTTCCGGGTGCAAACAAGTACAAAAGGGTTCATCTTTGCACCTTTTTCATGAAGGGTGCAAGATTTCACCCCAAAAGGTGCTGATATCGTTGCATTTGGGGTGCAAATTTGCACCTTTTTCTTAGAGTGTGGAAAGCCTATGGGAATAAGAGAATTCAGTTGTCAATGAGTTTAACATGTTAAATATCAAAAGAATACGATTAATAAAACTATAGAAAACTATATCAATCAATAGAATGACCATAGCCGTGTGTGAGCCGAGGGGGCTTGGGGTTGCAGCACCCCCCCCCCCCCCACACACACACACAAATAGTATTACCATCAATTTGGAACCCAAACCTTCTTTGGGACAATGGGACGATGCAGTTGCAATTTTACATCCTGTATAGCATGATTTGATATTTTTTCTGATACGAGCTTCTTGGAAAAGCTTTCCTGTAAAAGGCAACTAACATATATTTTCTCTTGTGCTCCCGTCTTGTCAGAAGAAATGTTTTCTGTCATTCATTTGTTCATCATTCACACTAAATTTTGTATGATACTATATATATTGCCCCTGTATTTTACTTCGTATTTCAAATGTAATGATAATCTCCGTAGCATAGTAACTGCTGAAATAATATTTCGTTGTGCTTACATTTGGTTTATTTCATGCTCTTCAAAAACATTATGAAGCAATATCTCAACCTGTATCTCGGCACATGTATTTATATGATATTATGTTTCTTGTAATTTGATTGTATGCGAAATGTTATAAAGGACCCCCTGGAAGAACAGTATTATATTTACTGAAGGGGCCACCCTGTTAAAAAAAACATAATCAAATTACATATTTACAATATTTTATTACATATCCATTACTTTGCCTTGTTCCAGGGTACGGAGAATGGAGAAGATATGCGAAATGGTGTCGAGAGTGCGATCGGTCTCCGAACCCAAAGTGCAAATGGGGAAACAACAAATGCCTACGTCTGGAAGGAGAATATTGAGAGTCAACAACGACACAGACGCAAGGCGTGAGTTCTGAGACAATTTCTTTTAAATTTGAAGAAAAAAATCGATTTACTTCCATAGCCATTTTAACTGATGATGATGATGATGATGATGATGATGATGATGATGATGATGATGGCGATGAGGATGATAATGGTGATGAGGATGATAATAATGATGATGATGATGGAGATAGAAACGATGGTGATGATGATGATGATGGTAACGATGGTGATGATGATGATGATGATGATGATGATGGTGATGGTGATGGTGATGGTGATGATGATGATGATGGTAACGATGGTGATGGTGATGATAATGATGGTGGTGGTGGTGATGATGATGATGATGATGGTGGTGGTGGTGATGGTGATGATAATGATGGTGGTGGTGGTGGTGATTATGATGGTGATTGTGATGGTGGTGGTGATGATGATGCAATCAGGTGACTTTTCAAGTCCACCTTTGTTTCAATCTACTATTGATCAGCGTTAATATAGATAGACCTAACATACGTTTACATATTTGTCAAAATTTCATTAATCTTGATAACTATGTCGTAAAACAAATGTAGAAGTAAGAATTGTGTTGTCACTAACATTATAGAACATTTCAATTTTGGTAAGATGTAGGTACATGGTAATGCCAAAGTACAGTCCCATTAATCATAACATAATGTCACACTGGTAATGATTAACAAGCAAAATTGCTGTATGTTATTTGCAAATAATTTAGGAGACCTTCATAATAGGTGTAAGACAAATAGCCTCGGTAATTCACTGACGCCTTTTGTATCATATATTATCATCCTCTTTCGTGTCCAACGTCTCATAATTCATCTTGATGCCATGCCATGCCTAAATCTATATAGGGACTTTATATATCTTCAAAGGTGATTGATATGTTTATTCTCCATTTACGCAGAGCGTCGAACCATAAGGGTTGAACCTCTCTACCCTCCCCTTCCCTCTCTCTCTCTCCCTCTCTCTCTCTCTCTCCCTCTGCCCTTCTGTCTCCCATCTCTCCCTCTCTCTCCCCTTTTTTTAAAGTCTTCTCATCTCTCCATCTGTCTCCCCATCTCTCCCTCTCTCTCCTTCTCTCTCCCTCTCTCTTGATTTCTCTTCTCTCTCTCTCTCTCATATCTTCCCATCTCTCTCCTGTCTCCCATCTCTCCCTCTCTTTCTCCCTCTCTCTCATGTCTTCCCATCTCTCCAATTGTCTCCTCATCTCTCCCTCTCTCTCTCTCTCTCTCTTGATTTCTCTTCTCTCTCTCTCTCTTCTCTCACATTCTGTATCCTTCCCTCTTCTCCTTCGCTACCTCGCCTCTCTCTCCCTCTCCTGTTCTCTCTGTTATACATGTAAATATTTCACTTTCATACCTCTTTCTCTTACTTTCTCTCACCTTTTAGTTGACATTTTCCTCATTTTTTTTTTCTCTCTCTCTCTCATTCATTCCATATAGCCTGCTACTTTTCTCAAAATCCATAAGGTATTCACAAGTATTATTGATTTTTCTTTCAATATGTTCAACTAACAGAAGAAATGTCGCAGGTGGTGGCATAAAAGCTGATGAAATGTGGCTGTTCATGAGATTTTTCATCCGAATGAAATTCGCCTTACTTATAACCGAGAACACTGATATGCTGATAATGAATCACCTCTATTATATATCTGCTTATAATTTTTAGAAAAAGTTCAAATTTTTAAAAAACTCATGAAGCTAATAATTAATAACTATAACATCACATAACACCTCTAAATCATTGTTTATAAGAAAGAACTAGGTTTTGACGTTTCACGTGTGGCATAATCATGATTATAGCCTATATTATTATTGTTCATGATGTCTTTATTCGTTCCTTTGTTCTAAGCAACAATTTCACACTTAATTTTATTTTGATTTTCAGTTTTAAGTTTACGTCCAGAAACTTCTATGCATGCCTCTGTGCAAACAGAGCTAGGAAAACAGGGTATACATTTAAAGTTTATTCATTTTATGGTACGGTTTTCGTCAAACCTGGAACTCTTGGGGAATACTTGGTTCAGAAATGCAATGGCTATCTTGTGATCATAACTATTATGGTTAAAGTCATCGAAGTATTAGTTTCTTTTACTACATTTATCTTGGTGATTGTCAATTATTCTTTGGAAATCACTCTGTAGTTTATCAGTCAAGTGTTGTCACGTGGTGTACTGCTCGACACATTCATTTGGACTGATCAGTGCATTTAGACAACAATAATTGCAATCTTAAGGGAAATTTCATAAATAAACTTGGTAAAAGAGGATATCCGGGAGATAACAAAAAGGCCTTGATCGTTATCAAAGTGGAAATATATGTTCCAAAATCATGTTTGGAATTCCATAGATCATTAAATTTATGATAAGATGTGTTACAAGATTTAAGATACAATTGGTAAAATTTTCTTTCTAGAATCCCCAACTCCCAGATATTCTCCACTTTTCGATAAAACTATCCTTTAAAATACATCCATCTCTTCCTTTTAAAGAAAAGAGAAAAGAAATGCACATAACCAACCATTCTAACACCTTTTTTTCCTAACTCCATCTCATTGGTTGGCTCATACATATCACGTGACTTACTAACCAGCAGGAAAGCCACCAGTGTTCAGATCGGTGAATTGCACGACATTCGGTGGCATTCGTCGAACCCCCAGACCAACTTGTCATCGGTCGTCGAACACTACGTCAAACAATCATTGAACTCCGAGTGAGTTTGAATGATGGTGATTATGGTTGGAAGGGTGTGTCAAAGTCTGAGCACAGTTTTGCTGAAAGGATCAGGGATAAATTGATTTAAATTTGTTATTTGTCCCCTACAATGCCAAAATTATCCAACCAGATAGGGAAAGTTGGGCACCGTTTCATGAAAGTTGTCAGCACTGGCAAGTTGTCATTCTCTGACAATTTCAGTAAAGTCCTTGGTTTTCGTTTTGATTGGGTGAGAATCACTGGTCACTGACTGTTACTATAGTAATTTTCAGAGAATAACAACTTTCATGAAACGGTGCCAAGATATCTTCATATTTTATCTGACCTCAAGTTAAGACATAAACATTTATCAAATCATTTGTTATCATTTAAAGAGCAAACGAGACCGACGACACTCGAGACTGACAATTTCAGTCTCGTGTGGTCGGCTGTCGGTCTGTTGGGATCTGCACACCATTTCGAGACCCTGAGAATGCACACATTAAGGGTTTACCTGTTTATAGGTAATTCAGTCATTCAATGTGGGAAATTCCCTGGACAACGTAAACACTGTGCTCAAGCTTCATTTGATATACGCTCGTGCATGCTTCATCAACGAGAAGCGACTGGTTGCTACTAATTTGGATGAATCTTTGGTTCGGTTTTTAGTGGAGTTTGTGGTGTAACCTGTCTTGCTCAAACCGCGTCCTACTGCATGCATCTCTTCTGCACCTCCACCGTCATCCCGGCTTCGCTATCCATGAGCACTATACCAAGATTTGGTGTGACTCTCACCCCTCCCCCTACGCCATCACCAGCATCTCCATCCTCCACCAGCATCTCCACTACCCATGGGCGGAAATCTGTCTTGAAAAGTGTGGGGCCACATCTTAAATTTTCTGACGCGCAAACGAAAAATGAGTCCTCGGCTTTATGGCGTGTGTCTCTGTTTACCGCAAAATTCTTGACAAGTTAAAAGAAAAAAATCACCTTTCTCGGGTGACATTTTACTCCTTTTCCACAGAGATTACAAATTCGTGGAGGTACGCCCCCCCCCCCCCCCCCCCCCACTACCACGAGACCTGGCTGGCGTGATGTGACAATGCATGATACATTATTCTGTGCAGTGTATTTTGTTATTATGTGAAGTTTCATGTCTTTGAACGACAAAAAATTTGCATTATACTTTTATTTAATATGTGTTGATGTATAATGATCCACTCAGCCTATTCGTTGACTATGCGTTTCTTGAAATGATTATTGTGCATGCATGTGTTGGTTAATGCAGCTTGCTTTGTGTTTGCATGCATGCACTTTTATTTTCATATTTGTTTTATAACCCTTGTTTCATTCTTTTTTTGATAATGTAGCTACTCAGGTTCAGAGAAAACTCGTGCTAAAACCACAAATGGCCATGCTGGATGTAAAGTCTCCGACTTTAAACCGAACTTCAAAGCGGATACACTAAAAACGGAAAGGTAAAAAACATCCCCCTTCTATGTTACGCATACACTCTTTAAAACTTCCTGGTCAGACTGGTCCGGAGAAGAGTCCGTTGGGGGCCACACTCCGTTCCTAGTCAAAAAATGACCCAGAATAGGGTCATGAAAACTCGTTTCTGGGTCACATTTGACCTTGTTTCTGGGACACATTTGACCTTATTCCGGGTCATTTTTACCTTATTCTGGGTCACTATTGACCCGGAAAGGAGTGTGGCCCCAGCGGACTCTTTTCCGGGTCAGTCTGCCCCGGAATTCCCCTCTCCCCCTGATTAAATGAAGCCTCCAAAAAGTTACCGGACCCGTTATCGGATCCCTTTGACTTATATTTTTTAAAGAAAAGATACGACACCAAAGCGATTTCTTTCTTTTTCTCTCTTGGCCCACAGGAAGAAGACGATACAGAGATGACAACATCATCAGCCTTCTCGTTTGGTCTAACCAACATGACAGTGTCGTGACGCAGTCTTGAGTCAGTCCTGCGCTGACGGCCGTCATCGGTTCCTTCACGCAGCCCATGCAGTGCCAACATGCGACATCAGTGGACATGCAGTGCAGAGAGGGCTCGGGATCCATTGTCATATGATAACAATTATTACAAAGTGTTCCGAACTTATTCTTGAATCTAAATATACCCCCTAATCGTTTTGGTTTGTCTTTTTTTTTAGTAGGAGGTGGTTGCTATATAATGATAAGTTAATATCTTAAAATATATGATATCCGTTCTTTTTAATTTTTCTTAACAAAAATTTTGTTAGGATCTGTGCTCCCACCCGCTTATTTCGGAATTCTGGATATGCCCCTGATTGCTTGCTGTCAAATAATTACAATTTTAAAAGCCTAAAGAAGATACAATCATTTCACAGTCGTGACATCATCCTGGGCATAGCCTTGGGTACTAAGCGAAGCCTCAGTATCCCACGTTTTCGTGTCTTGAATAGCGCCATCTTTTGTTGATACTACCCACAATTTGATACGTGACTTTTTTTTATCCGTTTCTCTTGACCAATGTGGTTTATAAGAAGTTAACGTTTTAGTAAAGTCAAAAGGGAATGTGTGACTTTCTTTTTTTTAGCCCAGTACAATGGACGGATATCATAGTACAATGATGGATATACTAAAGATAGTATATAGTATATCCATGGTACAGTTAATAACAATGTTACCTTTAAACAGTTGTTCCTGACATTCAACTTCTATTCCAAATATGACTAAAGACAGTTTGAACCTTTTTGTGCCACATGAGTGTAGTCTCATAATACTCATGTATGTGCACTATAGTTTTCAACTTACTGGCAGTCGTCCATTTTCATCAGTTTGACGATTCCAAATATATCATAATACACAATTATTATTCTTGTGTACTACATAATAATATTTTCTCCAGTGACTTCCATACATTTTTTTGACCATTACTTAACTTTTTCATGAAATGACACGACTAAATTTTCTCCCCTTGACCACGGAGATTAAAGAATGGATTAGAGGATGGGGGCCAAATGAATTCGTCCTCACTAAATGTTAATCTCTAATCTTCGCTCCTTTTGCTTAATCTCCTTTAAAGCCTTCAAGACGCTTAATATTTCTTACGAGCATGTCCAAGCTACAATAATCTCGTTCTCAATTAAAAATTCCCCATGCGTCACATTTTCCATATTTCGGAAATTTTATGATTTTGCTTAAAAATTGTCATAGAATTATTAGAAACTTAGAAACGTACATTCGAAATCTTGTTTGGAATTAAGAAGTAATAACTGTGATACTGACTTGTGTGCTTTCGTTTATTTACGGGATCTATTTATGGTAAAAATATCTCACGATTTATCACGATAGGCTTACAAAGGAGAGCTTCGAAAACTTAGTATCATGTGCAATATCATGTATCCAAACTGTTGCTGAACGATCGGGTGTACATGATTTCAGAGATATAGACATATTATTCACGTTGTGTTTTCATTACGGTTGAGTTAGAAGAGAAAGCTGTGTTTTATATCTTAAATTGTGGTTCTTGAGCGAACAGCTATCACGTGAAACATCTTGCTGTTAATGAAGAAGTTTTGGTTTCATTTAAAAAAGGGTTGAACGTGATGTTTTATGTGCTGTTAATGTGCGTGTTCCCAAAATTTAATTTGAATTGTATGTAGCAAAAGATAAATAAACGAGAATTTTTACAGACAAGATTTCCATTGGTTTAACATTGTCATTAAGATTACTTAGTGTGCCGCAGTATCAGGTCTGAATGTGTGTCAAAATCAGTTTTGTTATGTTGTGTTGGTTTTTGTGTGTGAATTTGTAGATTGTTGGGCTTATATTAACACTAAATCAATCGAATCTATTCCGTCCTTTTGTACATTATAAAGAAACTAATTTGGTTATTAATTGTAGTCTTGGAAATGAAAATACAGGAGCTGAAATAAACTGCTGATGAATTTTCAACAGACAATACAAAACATGGAAAACTTTGATATCTTACATTTTATTCATTTCAACGCTGACTGTCAACATAATCATTCAAAGTTGGAAATTGCAAATGGTTGTTAAAATCTTTACACTTCCATAGGCAGAGGGCCAAAGGAACAGCGGGGCACTTTGCCCCCCCCCCCCCCCCCTTCCCCAACTAAAAGGGGGAGGGTGAAAAGGAAAAAAGGAAAAATAAAGAAAATGGATTGAAAATTGATTTGAATAAGACTGAACGAACCCTCCGACCAAAATCAGGCATTTTTTTCCTATTCAAACTGTTATGTCTTGCAAAATAAACTCTTTTTAACTTTCCTCGGACCCAGTCCTTAAATAGCTTCAGAAAAAATAATAGTAGGTTTCAGTTTTAACATTTCCAGTCCGATTTTCTGTAATTTTGTATTCATTTGTCTGTAATATCACTTACAAAATAAATTTGTGATAATTGATTTCATGCATGCCCGTGCCATTCGTTTACATTCGAATAGGTGCCTTATGAAAGTAAGCGTTGATGATTTGCTTTCTATTTATTTTATCTTTTATTTATTTGTTTATTTCTCTATTAAGTGTTTATGTTTTTCTTTTATACATAAAGGTTGATAATATGCATTCAGTGTTTTTATTTATGCATTTATTTATTTATCTATTCATTTATTCATTTATCTTTTTATTATTGTTATACAAATAAGCGTTGATATAGCATTCATTTTATTTATTTATTTCTTATCATTAGTAACCTCCTATGTCAATCATCCGCTTCAACTTGACTGAAATCCTGTTAGAATAAACTCTTTTTTAAATGGAAAAATCACTTGATTATTGTTTGTTTGTTTTCTCTGGATGTATTTGTTTTTTTTAAGTGTTGTTTTTATTTTGTTGTTATTATTACTGTAGATATTGTTTTCTTATGTTGTAATGATGATAATAACATTTATATGTAGAATTGAATGTACATAATGTTTCTAATCGCTATACACAATAATATCGACATAATTATGAAGAACAAAAATTATCAAAGAAATTGGAACATTCACATTAAAAAAAAGTGGGCGTGATATATGAAAACACATAGATATAAGACTGAATGAAATTTTGAAACTATCCATACACTAAACTACAAACTTAGGCATTGCAGCAAACATATATAATGAATTGGATCTTGGGGTTTGAAGTTACAATGGGGTGGGCCTTTCTTCTGTTTTTAAAATTGGCAAGTGTTGGGAAAACATGGACAAAATAGAGGCAGATTGTTCCAGTGTTAAGGGCATGGGGGGAGACTGGATTAGTTTAGGTTTCCTTCTTTTTTTTTTTCTTTGCTTATTTCTTTATTAATAGATAAACTAAGGGTAAGCAAGGTTTAGCTTTATCGAAAAATATATGTATACATTTTTAAAAATCAAAATATGCTCAAAAAATATCAGCGTACAAGATTCGATTACCATATTTTGACAACAGGGGCCGCGGAATGTTTTTTGGAGTGGGGGCTGAAGCCCTTAGGTTTTTATGATTTTGCAGGCCTATGAAATGAGCAATTTACAAATTAGGTATCAAGTTTTTACAATTAATAGTTTTTTGGCCAAGTTGTTGGGGGCCTGCAGCCCCTGATTCCGTGGCCCCTGTATAAAGTTTGCAAGTCAGTTCCCTAGATTCTTCAAGGAATCAACGAGGAAATAAAGATACTTTATGTTTTTGATATTTTCATGCTTTCTTTTTTCATTGCTTACATTATGACTGTCTTGTCATTAGCATATGCCCAGATGTTATTATTGAATGTTCTTATTATGATATTATAGATGTAAAGCGGCTGTTTAAATTTCTCGGCTGTCAAATCGATCAAATCTCTGATAAAATCTTGGGTTGCCACCCCTCCGTGATTTCTGATCATATTTTGAAGAATATTTCAAATCGCATCTTAATTCTTCTAAAACTTACTTTTTAAAGATTTATGATGAGATGAAGCTTCTTTTTTTCGTTCATGTGAGGCTTTTCTTTCTCAGCTCTTATTCGTCAGTAAAATCCTCCCATGCCACCCCTCCTTGATTCTTGATTCGATTTCTTAACCATAATTCTTAAAAAGAATATTAAAATCTTAGATCTTATCGCTATTCTACTGACAGTGTCTAAGCGTTCCCATCAAAGGTTTTATCAGATTTAGCCTTTTCGTGCATGTGAATAACATTTTTCTTTTCTTTTTTTTTTATTCCACCTGCTCTTGATCAGTATGCTTAATGTGTTCCCACTAGCTTGACTTTTACCCTTACACCACATATAGTTAGCAAATTTAGAACGCTTTTTAAACCTGATCGTCAAGCATGTCAATAGAGTGCACTATCATAATCATCTCATTTTGGGCGAAGCAAAAAATGAAAAATAAAGTGTTGCTTGTGTTGTTGAATTGGGTTTTTACAGACGTGTATCAATCAGATATGATGAATAAAGTTAACAGTGAGAACGAGCTGATAGGAGTCAAGATGGTGTATTGCTAGGATCCTGTTAACCCCGCCGGTGCCATGTACTTATTTCATACCACAAAGTCAATAATTTTGCGAGCCCGCAGTAGTGCGAGGATTAACGAGAAATGCTGACAGCGCGCCAAGGAAAGCAGGCTGCCATGGATTTTTCCTTGACTAAGCGCGGCAAACATGTACCGCACGAGTGTTTCTTCTGAGACTCTGCTAAGCTCGTTGACTTTAATTATCATTCTCATAATCTCTTAATCACAAAATGGTTGCTTTGTATTTAATCCTCTACAAAGGAAACGCCCCTCTTCTTTTCATCTTTTTTCTTTTATATCTAAAGAAATTTGATCAAATGGAACTTGTGTTACTTTTTGACATATTTGGCTTTAATTTCTCTTCATATTTTTTTTTTTAAATGGGATTAGGAAATATCGAGATAACAATCTATCAGATGACCACTTGCATGCAAGTCCTTCCGTATGTGTTTTAACCTTTATCTATGTGAAAATATTCACATTTCATCTTGGCAGATGTTTGATGGGTAATGCGCGACATTAATGTGAATGCGTTAAATCTTTCTTTTAGTAATTTTTTTTTCTTATTTGATTTACCGCAATATAATTCACTTCATCAAAACATAAATAAAAGATAATTACATGTGCGATAGAATAGAATCACTTTAATTTGATAAAGTTCATTTGTATTTTTATGTAGAATTTTGTGATGGCAAAATGAGCCAAAAACTTTGAGGGGCCTACCTCTCTTGCAAAACTATCGGTTACTTTCCAATATCTTTACGAGCGAGCAAACAAACCCACATTTTTTGTAATGAAAAGGAGGAATTTTTTCGTATTCGTACCTTCATGTTTCCTTTCCTTTTTTTGTTTGTTTGTTTGTTTTGTTTTGTTTGGGGCGTGGGGCTTTTGGGAGGCTTCACCCCCCAGCCCCTACCATTATGATGACCATATCGATAGCTATAAATCAGCTACGTACGTAAACACAAATGGGCCACGGTCCCATTTCTTTTTCTTCAATAGAGAAAAGTGAGTTCTGTATATAAAGGGTGTAGTATGTAAAGAATATCCAATAACTAAGTTAATCTAAAACATTTTGATTGTTATAATCTAAAATCGTTTTTCTAACCAACTAAGGACAATATTCCCTAAAATGGAATAATAGGAAATGCAACCGTTTCGGGCTCTCACAAGCAGGGGCGAAATAAAATGTTTTCGGAACAGAGTATAATTTGGGAAAAAAAATTAAAAATCAACACTGCCCGTATGTAATTCCTAACAGTTTCATATTATGTTAATAGCATGTTTAATCTTGAAAGGGAGCTTTAAACATGTTAAAATTACCGTCAAACATGTCAATCAAGTGGATATGTCGCCTTGCATACGATAGACATGTTATCCCCCTTTTTCCTTTCTTCAATCTCTCCCCCCCCCCCCCAGCTCTTCTCTCTCTCTCTCCTTTGTACACTACTCTTCGAGTACTGTTTAATCATTTAACACCTTTGAAGCAGAGGATTTGTTGGGTGTTAGGTGTCAAAATTTCCACGTCATCTCGCATGTAATACAATTCCGATTCGAAAGTATACCCGCGGACATCCGTTTGAACAATGAACATTATCTTTCATCTTCCAAAAGTTTCTTGAACTTTTTTTTCTTCAGTGTGTATTTCAACCATACTTCTTAACACTATCTCGATCCATTTTCACAGGACCGAGGGCTTTCAAACGTTTCTTGTCTCTCTTTTCAAAGAAGAAGTTACGTTGCTAGCCATTTTCTTCACTGTTGCGGATATAGGCATGATATATAATAATTCTTTCTCTTCCTTTCTAATTAAATCTGTTACAAAATAACAGTTAAAGCGATTCTCTCTTTTTGTTTTGTTATATATTTAATTGTGTTTGTATATTTAATATTGGAAAGAGCAGAAAGGAACAAAGATTCAAACTTTTGTTAAATGATCTTCTTAATTAACAACTACAAATACTATTTATGTTCTGCTTTGTTTCTGTTAAATTTCCTTTTGTTTATACACTTAAAGTTATCTACGTTATGTTTTTAGAAAATTTCGATTTATAATTATGTTCATGTATAAGTATGTTTATGTCTTTTAGTGAAGTTCAATAAATACAATACAATACAATACATCTGTCCTCCATCTGTCCATTCTCGATATGTTTTGTTCATTTACTTTCAGAACTAATTCTGATGACAGTTATTATGAAGAATTCAGTTTAACTAATTTTGCCCTTTCCAAATAAAAAAACACATTAATTTCAACATGACTATAGTGCACACTATCGGCTTCTCTGTGAGAACACGACCTCTCTCTCTCTCTCTCTCTCTCTCTCTCTCTCTTTCTATCTCTCTCTCTATCTCTCTTTCTCTCTCTCCCCCACCTATATAAACACACATACATGTACAAAAAGCAAACAAATGAACACAAATCCAAGACAGAATTCTTTACTTTCTCTTCCCTTTATAGTTTAAACAGTTTACTTTTGCATGCATGCATGGTTATATAACCAAACAGAAAAGAACATCTTGAAGCTTTGCCATTACTGTATATTGTGCGCAGGAGAATAGGGGAACCAACCGCTAAGGAGATTCCGCGATGTTTAACATTCACTTATCCGGCGGTGTATTTTAAGGAGCTTGTAAGGACTTTGGCTTTTAAATCCACACCTTTTGTTAGAATTATTTAACTTTCGCTAAGTGCTGGATCTGCATGTAATTGAGACGAGGCATGGGAAACTTGTACAAAACTCGTCTATTGTTTGAAATACAATGTAAAGCATCACAGGAATGCCACTAAAATTCGAAAATGGCCGAAACGAAGTGCATTTTTCTTTTCCTCTTTTGCTTTTCCTCTCTGTTTCTCTGATAAAATTTAAATTGAAATTCCTCTTCTCCATCCTCCAACATCGATTTTCTCCCTCTTCCGTCTTTTTTTTTTCTTTTTTTTTCTTCAAATTTTATCTCTTTTTCTACCTTGAACATGCCTTTATTCACGTCTTATCAATAACAGTAGCTCGTTTACAATTTCATTTTTTAAATAAATATTTGTATGTATGTTTTATTAAGTCATAAAACAAAAATCAAGCAAAAATTACAATATTTTGTGATATCTACAAGTAGTTCCTAATTATAAATATTAGACAATCATGACAAACAGAACAAAACCAAACAAAAAGAAAAAGAAAAAAATATATTAAGCGGCAGAATAACTGTAAACGATAAAAAAAAAACCGGCCTCCAAACGTCCCGACAACGATACCAGAACTAGCCGGCCAGCCCAGCAACAGAAAATCCCGCCAGATCAGAGATGCCATGGCTTTTTTAAAAATTCAATTTCATCTTCGGTTTTCACCAAGTACCTGTTCTCACAATAAGCCTTCGTTTACAGAATATTTGGTAAAAATGTGCCATGAGTGTAATTATGTGTCTAACCAACATTTATGGGCATTTTGTCCATTCTATAGCAATTGTTCCTTATTTTTAGCCTAATTAGACAAAATGCTTCCCACATTGGGTAAAATTTTGCCCAAAATTAGTTGGATGCTAGTATATTATATTACCCTCTTGCTGGGTAAAATTTTTACCCAATTATTTTTTACAGTGTACAGTTTGGACTTTGTAGAGAATGCATAGGATAGCACCCTTGATCCCACAATATTGTCCAGCATTTACTTGAGAAATATTAAGATATAAACCAATATATCCAAAAAAAAATCCAATGCGTATGCTTCTATCCGATTTCAAATAGGATGTCATATTTGTGAACAAATTTTTAAGAAAAGGAAGTAAAACAAAATGCTCATTCTAAAATAACAGACACTGGGTCGTATAAACTGTAGGTTTCTTGCCCACCTTTGTGATTTTTTTTTCACGTTTCTGGAGACAGACTGAGATTTCATTAGTTCATTTTGGATTCTATGGATCTATTAGATCGTTATTATTTGATTTCAAAATGTTCGCAGTTTTATACCACTCTGACCACTCTAGTGTCATCATCCATAATGTACAACCCATCTTTTAGTCTTTGTGTACATCCAGCTTAAAAACTCTTTTGTGTAAATCCATCATCCTTTCATGATGTTATCATTATGTCTTCACTTTGAGAAAAAGCACCTGCGGAGCTTAGCACCCTGAGGGGGTCTGAACGGGGAGCGATACCGCCCGGAGCAGCGGGGCGGTGCGGCGTAACAGGCCCGAGAAACGCGATCCTTCCGCGCGAAGAACGAGTATTATTCTTCGCATGATCTGTAAATATTGATGCGGTGTTGAATGTGGCAAGAAGATTTATAACCATATCTTAAGGGTGATGAGACTTCCAGGGGATAATGCAAAACAGTCTCTAAATTTCTTAATTGCAGGGAAGAGAGCTTACATCATATTTGGTGAATGTGACTGTGATATCCATCACCTCGTAATGTTTGAATTCTAGGGGGAATATCCGTTTTCAAAAGTACAAAATCCAGAGACAAAGGCTGTAATAAATGTTTTGAATAGTTTGCTCTCGAACAACCCCCCCCCCCCCCCGTGCAAACTTCAGCAAACTCACTTTTTACTTTTAAAAAAAATCGATTAAAAAAAAAGATCGCCAATAAAGTCATCTCGAGCCCCCCCCCCCCCCCTTCCAAAATTCAGCTCACTGATAAAGTTACTGACAAGAACTCCTCCTCCGCCCGCCCCCAAACAATATCGTAATGAGCTGATTTCTGGTAAATAATTCAGCCTGATTGAGAAAATGCAATCATTACAAGCTTCCTTTATGTTTTTTTTTCTCGCATAAAACCCTCTTTCATTTTAATTATTATTGAATCGTTGTTGTTTTTTGCGATCGGTTAACGATCGATCGCCCGGTAGAGCTGATTACTGCATGATGCACCTGTTGTAGGCAAAACTGATCGAAGACCATCAAGAAAACCGTAAGTGAATTACTTTTAATTACCACTTTGTTTTCATTACAAATTTGCATGTGCATACTTACATGCATGTGCTTGACTTTATTGGTAGACCAAATGTGTACGTGAATCAAATACATTTTTTATTTCCATAAATCCTTTCTCAGGCAGTAAAACTTATATGAGTCCGATACGTTCACTTACATGTCCGTTTCTCCTACGCAACTGCTAATCTTGGTTAGATGTTGAAAAATTGGATAGTCGTAATTCCTTCGGTCATTAAAAGTCCAAGTCCGATACTTCTGGCTAATAATCGGTGATATGGCTGATTCTAAGTTAGATATTTATACTAAAATATTTATAATTAATGATTGCAAGTGTACCAATCATTCTAGCTGGCGCTACCCGTGCCATTATACTCCCGGCTGCCAGCCGCCATGCCAGTGGCCCTGGTAGGATTGTAGGGTTTGCTGCGCACTGCCGGTTTGAGCTACATAGTCTCTTTCTCTACCGCGAATTGAAGACTGACCTCGTATCTCATATTCATGAATTTATTTCAAAAACATTTAGATCTAATCATGAAATGGACGTATATACATAGTAATAGGATAAACTAGGTCTAACTGTTAGACCAAGACTGACATGTCTATGTTCCGAGAAGATTTACATCTGCCCTCTTATGAAGACCAAAATGGGGATAGCCCAGGGCCAGGCTATACTATACTTCCATGGCAGATCATAAATTTTGTTCTCTCTGTCTTTGAGTTTCTTTTCATTTTTCTTATTTTTGTTAATGCTTTTATTTGATTCGATTTTGTTTTCGTTGTGTTTGTTTTGCTTTTAGATGTGTTTTGTTTAATGTTATATTTTTTCTTAAGTAGAGTCTTTACATAAATCTCTTTTTCGCTGTTAGAAACGTACTTGATTTCCTCATTCATAACTATACAGCTTCTGTGTATACAGATATTAGCGCTGTGGTAATATTTTCATTCAGTTATCATCTTTCAGTGAGAACAACTGAAAAATATAAACCATAATAATAATAATAATAATGATAATAATAATAATAATAATAATAATAATAATAATAATAATAATAATAATAATACATAGGATTTATATAGCGTCTTTTCCATTTTGATTAAATGCTCAAGGCGCTTAACTAAAAACAAAAAAAATGGTAAGAGTTGCATATTTTTGTCCAAAAATAGGAAAAGGTTGGTTTCATAATCTCTATCAAGGGTAAGTATTCATGCAAAATCACAACCTTTTGCTGAGGGGGCGCCTGTGCCTCCCCTCCCTCCCCCCCCCCCCATGTGCATTCAGCCGTTGCAACCATTATAGTGATAATCATGATGATTCCGTGAAAAGCAGTTCCTTCCTCTCTCGCTCTCCTCATGACGATTCAATAGACCCAGGAGAAAAAGTTTATGACAATGAATTAAATTTGGTGACCTGACCTACTGTTTACTGTGCATTGCTCTTTTCTGTTTACTTTTTTCCTTGAGATTGAATTTGATGATCCAAACCAACAAAATACTTCATTTTTCCTTAAGACCTATACAACCAGCATAATATGCTAATTTTCCTTTACAAAGACATTACATCTATAACCAAAAGTCAACTTTATTCTGTAATGTATGAAGAATGAATAGTGACTTTGACCAAAGGTCTTGTTAGGACGAACGATCCATCTGCAGGGGGGGGGGGTGTGAAGAGTTTTAACATTAATCTGAGCATTCATTCCAAAATGAACGCCGGTGATTTGGAAGCGCACCACCCATCGCCCCCCCCCCCCCCCCCCCCCCATTGAGTCCATGCCCCTTTTCATCAAACTGTTGGTCACAGAATACATGTATGTTCCAAGACTACTCGGCTTCCATTTTCCACTAAAGTACATGTCATGCATGTGGTAGCTGTTTATCGTGATAAGTAGCGAGATTACAATTTACCACAGACATGTTACAATTTACTTAAACTCAAAAGCAAAGTGAAAGCTACGCTAGTTTACCAATTCACAACGTTTTTCACACGCCATTGAACATGTTAATCTTTCCCGTATTCATGATACTTGCCAACTCTATATGCCTACTAAAATGCTTAAAACAGTAGGTAAGCATGGCATGACAGGTATGTTCACAGCATTGTAGCACAAACATATTACCGAGTTCAATGTATACATGTTCTCACAAGGATGTTTGTAATAATTCTAGACTTTTTAAGCCAGTATCATACATGTGTTGAAAAAATAAATATATGCAAAAAACAAAGAAGGAATGACAAAAGTACGGAGAAAACTACTCGTATTTTTAAGCTGACGATTGCTGCTTTATGATATTCAAATTGTTTTTAAACAATTTTGATATTTATGTTTTATCTGTATTAAAGAAATCTGTTGAAATTAGATCATTCTACTTGCAGTTATTAGCAATGTATTTGATTTGATTGCTATCGATTTTTTTTCCTCGAGTTATGTGTCTAACTTGGTGGTAATATTGTTTGCTTGTTACCTTTTTTGTCCTCATCCAACTCTATTCCTCTTTCTCCTCTCTCTCTCTTTCGCTCTCTCTCTCTTACACACACACACACACACGCACACGCACTGATTTATATACTGTTACTCTCTACTTCCCTATTCTCTCACCCCCTCTCTCTATTTATCTCCCCCTCACTCTCTTTCTATTTCTCACTCTTCATCTCACATTACAAATGGTTTTCCTCATTTGACGTCATAATATATTTCATTTCGATAAGCATGACACATTTCTCCGTGTGTTTCCCCGTTTCCTCTTAAGGCGATATAACGTACTTGTGTTTTTCCTTGTCAACTGTCATAACTGTTTACGTCAACCCTTTTTATTTTTAATTTTCTATTCATATTTTTTTTTCAAAATGATAGCTTTGTGAGAAACATAAAAACATACTGGAGAGGACTATAGTATATACATTCGATAATATGTAATTCTATTGCAATGTCATTTGATGTCACTGTTGACCTTGCACCAAAGCCTTGATAACACATTCATGATGTATCGAAAGCTATCAAAACGTGACCGTGTGTATGATTTATGAAATCTGAATATCTTATGAAATATGTAGAGACAAAGAAACACTTGTGCATAGGAGATTATCTGCAGATAATTTCTTGACGCTTAGTGGCAGATGGCTTAAAATTTGTTATATCGTTCTTAAAACCATGAGAAAATAAAAAAGAATTGATAAATCATTGCCCGTTCAGTTATATAAAATCAAGATATTATGCGCATGTGGCTTCAAATCGGTATTCTCACACCCGGGATTAAAAATCATAAAATCGAACGCACACTTGACATCATAATCTGCTTTGCATATTGTAAAACTGCTTGAAATCTTAAAATCAGTTGCTGTTCGTTATTTTACGATAATGATATGCGCGTATGGCTTCAAATCTTTAATCTCAATCCCAAGGTTAAATGTCATGTGCAAAGAATCAAATGTTGACATAATATCATTATTTGCTATTTTGTGAAATTATCATTATTCCATGTCAGTGATAAAATTACTCTGAAGTATTCTTCTCGTACACACATTAGATGAAGCACCGAAATACGTTGAATATAAATGACGCTTATAAATCGCCAGTAATATAGAAAACAATTGAGTCAGTGAAGGATAATGAAATGATATTCGTTTCCCGTGTCACGTTTTGAAAATATGATCTCAGTATGGAGAGTGAAATGATCCATGGAGACAAGGGCGTCAATCCGTTTGGGGGACACTGTCTAAAATAAGGACCTCAGCTTAATTTTTTTTTTTTTTTTTTTTTTTGGGGGGGGGGGGGACATACACCAACAGCAACAGGAAAAGAAAAGGGGGTCCGCAGCTTAAAATTTGGTTGGGGACACACCAAACATTTTGCTGACGACCCCCCCCCCCCCAAAAAAAAAAAAAAAAAAAAAAAAAATCCTCAGCTTCAAATTTTGGGGACATACCCTATTGTGTCACCAGCCCTCAAAGGGGGGGGGGGGTCGTGCCCCCTGTTTTCACCCTGATTGACGCCCATGCATGGAGATCGTTTGTAACACATTTGAATTTTGATCGTGTATAGTCGATCGAGGTAGAAGTAGTAGTTGCTGTTGTTGATGTTGTAAGTAGTAGTAGTAGTAGTAGTAGTAGTAGTAGTAGTAGTATAGTAGTAGTAGTAGTAGTAGTAGTAGTAGTAGTAGTAGTAATAGTAGTAGTAGTAGTAGTAGTAGTAGTAGTAGTAGTAGTAGTAGTAGTAGTAATAGTAGTAGTAGTAGTAGTAGTAGTAGTAGTAGTAGTAGTAGTAGTAGTAGTAGTAGAAGAAGAAGTGGTGGTGGTGGTGGTAGTAGTCGTAGTAGTAGTAGTAGTAGTAGTAGTAGTAGTAGTAGTAGTAGTAGTAGTAGTATAGTAGTAGTAGTTGTTGTTATTTCCCGTATATGTATGTACATTACATGCTAGGTTGCTACATTCCACTTCATCTTGTAACTCCTCTCACAAATATTTGCCTTCCCATCCATAATTAGTTAGTGCAACCCTTACATGAACTCTCATAACCCATAAAACATTTTTTTCTTTTTACAACATTTCTGTTTTTGGATTGATTGAGGAAGACGGAGATTTAATATATTATTGGGATGGTTGCTAACCACTGGGGAGGATATTGTTCAGGAGTTTCGCTGTGGAAGCTTTCCGTGCCTTGCCAGGCTGCGCTAATTATGACTGATAGGAATATTTACATTCATTATAACGTGGTGAAATAAGTACATGAAAATGATTATGTCAAAGGCTAGGGTATAAGAGAATTTATCTTCAAGCTTGTTTCCACTTGTTTTTTTAGTTTGAATTATTGCGCATACAGTTTGATTATTATTATGATGCCCTATGGCTTTTCCTTTTTTTTTATAAGCCTCCCATCCTTGGAAAAAAGAGAAAAGCAATGAAAACTTGCATAGCAAAATTAAAGTTTAGAATTTCCAATGAATAGGGAAACAGATTCGATAAGACTGTGTTGAATATTAGTTAATTAGAAGTGTAATCCAATTTTGTTTTATTTTACTTCCGAAACACAGTGATCAAAAGTATGGCCATATAAAAATCTTTGTTAAAAGGTAAATGTAAATATATATCGTTATTGTGCGCCGGTTTTGATAGATATAAATGGACAAAACGAATGTAGAAGAAAAAAAAACCGTAGAGATGTAATTATTTCCAATATTTCGGGCATAGCCCTTTGTCAAGGAATGACAAAATTTATTGAGCGTCAACAAAAGCAAACAAAAACGCGCCAAAAATGGTCGCGTGGCAACAGGATACGCCCAAAATGTGGCGTAACAATACATCAGAAGAAAAAAGGAAAGAGGGAGAAAAAGTATATAGCATTAAATATATATATATACATATATATATATATATATATATATATATATATATATATATATATATATATATAATCCTATTCGTAATTCTTTTTCCGACATTAAAGCGAACTCAACAAGCGCCCCTTGCCTCCACCATTCAAAATGATTCAGGACTCATTCTTGAATAGCGCCCCCAATATGCATGATCGTACATAACTGTTGTGAATTCGAAATGATGTTCGTAAAACAATTAACACGACAACGCTTATACTTTTCTCAGATTAGATGCATTTATTTTGCGACGTAATTCAGAAAATCAAGATATTTTTTTAGATAAAAAGCAAACTTTACTAAAGTCTTATTCAAGATATATACTAGATATATCAACAGTTAGCGTAGGGAGGGTGAGTGTTCTAAATTCCATTTGAAATTAGCATACAATATAATATAAACATGTAAATACATCAGAATCAGAATTTCCCCGATTCTCCCTCAGAAAAGTTCGGAAAGCACAATGTCTAGTAAGGTGGCGATTGCCAATAAGAAAATTCAATCTTTGACTAGTTTGCTTTTATTTATAATATTCATGTGAATTAGGAACCCGTGGCACGTGCAAGCCAAGAATGCTACTTTGATTAGGCCTATTTACTAATGTACAAATTGAGTACGACATGTTGATTTAAGAACACAATTAGCAGTCGATATATATGATAAAACAAGTTAAAAGTGATGCACCACACTCTCCAAGTAATCGAGTTAGAATTAACACAATCCATCAAAACATCACCCCTCCTCCCCCCCCCCCCCCCCCCTCACCCTCTTGTTTTCTGGATACGGAAAAGAGCAAAATCCACGGGCGAACCCCTGGTATTCATGAATTCGAAATACGAGACCCGATTGGAGTCCAAATATTAATCACTTTGGTATTATGATCTGTATCGGGTTTATTAAGTGTGTCACTATGCGCTATACATGCTATTGGTCATTTTCATTTCACGATTTACGAAACCTTGGCAATGCCAGAATAAATGTAATAATGTAGTATCATTTCCCGGCTAAAAGCGGCTGGTAAATTCTCGACGTATTGAATTCATGTTAACCGGAGTAAGGTGACTTCAGTCTGTATCGAAATATTTTACTTTTTAGCAAACTGTAATACTAACCAAAAATAGGAAACTTAGAAAAAGTATGTAATAACATAAGCCCATTTAAATTATGAAAGATTATGCTCTCAGCGAAAACATGTACTTTAAATGCTAGACAATCTTTGAGCAAAAATAATGATAATGATAATAATAATCAAAATAATAATAATAATAATAATAACAATAATAATAATACATATTTCTATAGCGTCATTTTCCATTTTTATTAGATGCTCAAGGTGCTTTGAAAAAAAAAAATCATGTTTTAAAAATATTGTAAAAATGGATGTATAGACTGTCTTGTTGAAAAAAAAATCGTGATTTTTGTTTATAGTCTAGCCTTATTCACCATTCATCATTTTACTTTGAAAGGAATGCGGCCATGATTTCCTGAAAAAATACTATCTTGAATAAGAAGGTCATTTCCCAGTTTGGTAATTTACCATGGATAATTATGAAACTATAACCGATGGCGTACTAGCTACGTGGGGGGGGGGGGGGGTGAGGATATTATGCTTTCCCACAATCGAATGACGAAATATCATGGAAATATATTGATAGAGCAGGGAAAGGGAACTTGTCATATACCGTCGATCCCCTCCCCCGGCTTTACCCTTCTAATTTCTTTGGCATTTCATTATCCCCATATAGGACATGCGCCCATACAGGAGCGGCGCCAGGGTATTTTGATAGGGGCAAGATGACCCAAAGGTGAGTTTATTTAAGGCCCTGGGATATTATATAGTTTCATGGCCGAATCCTCTCTTTTCCTATACTCTTCTTCCCTCTTCCTCCTATTTTTTCTTCTTTTTCTCCTCTTTTTTTTTTCTTTTTTGATCACTTGAAAAATTGAAAGGGGCGGTCGCCCCCTGCGCCCATATCTGTGACTGTACTCTCGTTATGCCCCCTTATACAATCATGCTACTTGTCTGTCGTCCCCTACTGTTTCAGTAATTCCTGTAAAGCTCGTCTCACATTGTAGAAAATCTTGCAAGGGCTCGCCATATTTGCAATGTATTGAGCCAATTCTATGTAGAGAAAGAGATACAAATCAAAACAAAAATGGGAGAAGTAAATATCCATGTCGCCGAAAGGCCTGTACAGTCATGTACATGAAATGAGCGAAAAATGAGCGTTAATCTCGTTTCGTTTCGTTTCATTTATTTCATTTCCATAAAAAGAAAACAAGTACAAACATATAATATATCACAAACATTATACACCTGATAATATTACAAAGAAATGAAAGAGAGAAATCTTAGGAAAGGCCTATTAAGGCTTTGTGATTGTAAGTTCCCTCAAATAAATAAAATAATATAATTCAGGCATATAAAATTGCAGATATGTCATACCCCATCATACCCCATCCCATCCCCTTTCCTTACGAAGAACAAAGAACCACACCCAACACCCCAATACACACACACACACACACACACACACACACACACACACACACCTACCTAATCTCTGTGTACTGCGTAACTCTTTTTTTATCATGTTTATCCACAAATCGAGTATGTCTATCTTGATTTTGTAAAATGGTGGTGGTGCATTGTTTTGTAACTGTCACACACCGGCAGTTTTTTTGTTTTTTTTTGTTGTTGTTTTTTACGCAATTTCTCTATACCGTCTGTGACTATTTTCTACATGTTCTAGATCGTTCGAGGAAATGGTTATCAAATCAGATTCTCTATCCACTCATGTGTAACCTTCCCGCCACCAACGAAGGATGCTGTGAGTGTATCGTTGTGCAATGTTCAGGTCATTTTTTTTTTAATTGTCTGTTTCGTGAAATAATTGATTTGAATCAGTGGCGTAGTAAGACAAATATTTGGGGGCTCATTTTTAAAAAAAAATCAGGAGGGGGTCCAGCTACTGACGAGCAAAAAAGGTCCAAGAGAATCGACTAGATATTCAAGAAAATTCGATGCAATTACAATGTATAAACCTATAGGTTTAACAAGTTAACAAGAGAGAGAATGACTTGCTATAAATAAAGAGAGATAGAAAAGGGGAAAAGAACGCTGGTTTCCTCACGACAAGAATAATATCACCTGTCGATGTAATAAGACATCTTAATAATCTAATAATCATTCTCTGTCTTCAACTTCCAAAATCCACTTTAGAACATGGAAAAACGTGTACCGATTACATTTCTATATAGGCGTAGTCACATTCAAATTTCATTTTCATTTTGATCAATAAGCATTAGAAAAATCAAGAAACGAGCATAGCTGCTCGCACGTGCTTCTGTGACGAACAAGCTTTGGCTTTATTTCGTGGAAAAATATTATTAGGGTTGAGTTTGGATTATGGTGAGGGTTAGATAAGGCGTTGGGTCCAGCGTTGTCATTATTGTAGCCTGAGCATGTGTTGTGCAACCGTTGCAATGCGTAACAAACGGGTTATACAGCAAAATTATTCCCACCCCTTGTGGTTTTTTGAAGTCTTTCGTGTTTTCTTGTTTTTTTCTTAAAGACAAAAGGTGGAATTGGGGGCATTTGAGCATCGGTTGAATGCTTTTTACTTGTTAGCTGTAGTTGAACAATGAATATGGTTTGACCTTATTTACATAACAGTGGAAATGGCGATATATCAGTATCCTTACACTTTTAGTTAGAAATATTCATGTTCTTACATTTTGAAAATTGCCCGGTGTAATTATTTTTACAAAGTCTCATACTCAAGCAGTATAAACCCAGATCTCCATTCCCAGCTCTGCCCAGAGAAAACAGTTTTCTCAATACGGAATTGAAAAATAAAACAAAATCAAAAATTTGGTAAGGGTATGAATAATTTTGTATTAGCTGTTTATTCAGTTTAAGGAATTTTACCAGATAACGTCTTTGTCATTTTTAGAAGAATGCATCATCATCATCATCCCTGATCATGCTGATGATTCAAAAAAATATTGTTCCCTGCCTGATGTCGAAATTTCTAAAAATGATGGTGTAATCAAACGACAAAGCATGTTGCTTTCGAGATGACTGTAGCACGGTTATTAAAATTTGTTTTCGAAATGCATGTTTACTTGAACATTGTTGAAATAATTTGAATGTGATTCATTTTAATTCTCAATCCTCATTTTCAGATGCATTTATGACCGTAAAGATGAATCCGTCATAATGGTTGTTTGATTTGATATATCCCCGTGCTTCGTTATCATTCAAACTTTAAACGTAATGGAAAATTCTATTTTATTTTCGTTTGTTTTAAGATAATAGAACATTTCAGTTGTCATGTTTTTTGTCATTTTCTTCCCGAAGCTTAGAGAAAAGGAGAGTGATCACTGTGATTCCATGAAATGGTAGGTGATAAAGTTGAATATATCCTGCAGACATGGCAGATTGAAGCTTAGTTTAAAGATAGAGCAATGTGATGAGAGGACAGAATAGAGAATTTATCAGTTGAAAGATAAATTGAGAAAAATAGAAACTTCAGAAGATAAAGAGTAAAGATTGATAGACTGAGGGTAATGCGTAGAATCATAGATACATGGAGGGGACAGAAATGTAGAAAGAAAAGCAATTCATGATTCCCCTTTTCTTCAGTAATCTTCTTCGCTTATCCAGCAATTTTATATGAAATACATGTACCTTAATTCATCACAACAATCCAGCATCAAGTATCGCTCCGATTATTACCTTCTAGCAGCAACAGTCATTAGCATCGCCTCAGTCTAGCAACATACAGTCACTACCATCGCAACAATCTAGCAACATAAGTCATTTCAATCGCCATAATCTAGCAACAACAGTCACTACCATCGCCACAATCTAGCAACATAAGTCACTACCATCGCCACAATCTAGCAACATCAGTCACTACCATCACCACAATGTAGCAACGTCAGTCACTACCATCGTCACAATCTAGCAACAACAATCAATCACATTTATCAAAACCAAGCACCAACAATCACTACCACAACATCATCATCTAGCATCAGCACTTACTATCATCAACAATCTTTTCCACAATCGCAATTATTCACCGACAACCAATACACCTCCGCGTCAAACTCGAAAATTTCAGAAAGTATTCAAACAGGTAAGTATTGCTTTTTCAGTATTTCCCTCTTGTATGAGAGTTTTATTCCATGTATGTCAACGCCGGCTTGACGTTATGAAATACCACAATCAATCAGCAAAATTCAGAACATGTGAGATAATGCAGTATGATGAAACTACCATCGTATTTCATGAACAAAATTGTAATGCTTTTGCAAACTTTTATCATTTTCTTTTTTTTTTTCTGTTCAGCATTGTAAGTCCTGCTTATGTTTTCCAGTCTAACAAAAAGAAAATTCTGACGAGTTGTAGATTAGAACTGCAATTTAAATGTAGAGCAAGCAAGATAAGGCATTGTTTGGAATAATTTAAGAGTTGGTCTGAAAACTCCGAAGACAAGTCTCGCATTGTGTTTTCATGATTTAAATAGAATAAAAATAAAAATTTGGCAACTAACCCGCATCGTGCGGTAATTGAACAACGTACAGAAATTGTCTCGAGTCTTCAGATTTTTTTTTTCCTATGACGATCAACGCCAATCAAGAGCTTTTTCTTATAAAATTTGTTATTTACAAAGGAACAATGAACCACGTGCACAAACATGAAATGTCATACACTGTGAAACAAAAACAACAAAAAAAGATATTTAAATGCTGTTGACTTCACTGATTACAAATACAAATTGCAGTACTGGTGTGAGGCACTCAATATACACAATTAAATATTCCTTCTATACAGTAAACACTCAATAAATTCTGACCTGAACAATTTTGAAACCGAAAAAAGATGTAATTGATCGGTTCATGTTCCGATTGGAGAATCATTCGGATAACATGATCTTGTTTTGGGTCTGAAATCTCGGTCGGTTGGAGGATTGCTAAGCTCAAAAGCAGTTGAGCGAATCGACACGACTCCTCATTCGACTTCATCTTTTCGGCAGGCTTCGGCAACTTCGTCACACTTCGAGAATCGAAGCTGCTTTCGGCACTGCGCATAAGCGATAGTGTGAATACCATTTGTACTTCAAGAGGCACTTGACAAAAAAGCTTACAAAGTCACAAAAAAGGATTTTATTTCAAAGTTTTCCTGAATTCTCAGATCAGAGTAACCAGACTTGATCTCGAGTCACAAAAAATACACAAAATCCTATAAAACAATGCCACAAAATGTGCGTAACTTTTTTCTGTGCCAATTTTTTGACAAAAATGGTAGTAAGCACACAAATTCGCTATATGCCGCAAATTTGACACGAGCAGAAAGTATTAACATCTGCAAGTGGGTTTCGCGCTGCGATGTAAATCAACCAATAGTTCAGTCAGTTCATTCACATGTGACGTTTCATGTGAAGGGAAAGATGGTCTGAGCGGGAGAAGGCTCGTTCACACAGATGGCACTGGAATGGTCGGTCGCCGGTGTGTTTGCGGTAGTGGCGGGTCAGCTCATCAGATCGGGCGAACTTCCAGCCGCAGCCTTTCCAGTTGCAGTGGTAGGGCTTCTCACCAGTGTGGGTGCGCATGTGAGCCTTAAGGTGAGATGACTTGGTGTAAGTCTTGCCGCATCCCGGATGAGAGCAGGTGTGGGTGGTGGTGCGCTTACGACCCCAGGTTCGCCTTCCCTTCCTTCGGACGATTTGGGTGGGAGGGACCGATGTCGGGACTGTGCTGTCGACTGGAGTGTTGCGGAGGAGATCAAGAAGTGGCGATGTTGGTGGCGTGTTGGGAGGGGTTGGCATCATGTGTTGTTGTGGGAGCTGCTGTTGCTGAGGCATGGCCAATCTTGTCATTTGAGGTGCTACCAGGTGTTGGTGCGAGTAAGGTGGTGGCTCGGGGATGGATTGAGCCTCAGAGCGTTGCTGCAGCTGGGATGCCATCTGGAGATGGTGGACATTGTAGCTCTGGAAATACTGCTGTTGTTGGTGGTGCTGCTGCTGCTGATGGTGTAGCTGCTGCATGTGGTGGAGATCACCAGTGAGGAGGAACTGTTGCTTTTGTGGCTGCTGTTGAGTCTGGTGTTGGGGCTGCTGTGGTGCAATCTTAGCCTCAAAAGTGTTACTGAAGCTCATGTTCTCATCATAGAAATGTCCACTGCAGTCTGACGGGGTGGCACCTGGGAGTGGTGAGGTAGCCTCCTCTTTAATCTTGATCTGCTGCTGTGGGACAACGACTGGCTCTGGTGATGGCTCTGGACTGAAGGTATCCAGATGCGATGTTGTGTTGTTGATGATGAAGTCGAGGTCGAGGAGCTCGTCGTAGACCTGGGCAAATGAGTCGGACTCTGGCGAGACAGGAGGAGGCGAGAGGCAGGTGCTGCCGTCGCTCCCTGATCCCGAGAAGACTGTGGATGTTGGTGAGCACGTCTCAGGCCTCGGGGCAAAAGATGGCTCCTCAAAGCTCGTGGGAGGACATATCTCTTGAAGAAAGCTCTCCATATCAGGCCAGATCTGGATAGAAAACAAAAACGAATGAATGATTAATTAGAAAAACTGTCAGATATCCAACGATACACTTTCAACATATTCAGTGCAGTCCCGATTTGATCAATGAGCTAAGCAATAAGGAGGAACTAAAGCCACTTCTAAGTAATGAAAGTTCAATCAAATTACAATGGCTTTGACCATAACAATAGGCTGCATGCTGATCAATCTGCAAGGAAGGAATTTAGAAATGCCAAGCTAATTATGCAGGAATGCGGAGTCAGTGGTTAATCAGTGGCTTCTTTCAAAGGCATCTTTAGAGAGCCCTGGTCAATGAATAGTGGTTTCGCACTGGACGAGTGAATGGCATTCATTGTGATTGAATAGGAAGAAGAAGCGTGATTGCAACCTCATGAATGAATAGGGATTAGTGAGATGCTCCGAGTTCAAGCGAGGTGGTGGGTCATACGGGAAAAAGCCAGTCGAGTCTCTAGATTTCAACATCATTTATAACATGCAAGCAATACATGAGCTCTCAGAATTACGAGGCAAATACAATCTTTATCATGTTTATTATCAAATATCACTGGACTACCTTCATGCTGGTATGCTAAGTATCAGCGTACAAATACAACTATCAATAAACGATCCACAAATAAGATTAGGTGTAATTAAGCTACAAAGTGAGCTGCAGTGCAATATATATTAGCATTTGCTTCTAAGTCACAATGATAAACATAAGCAAATACAGTCATGTAAAATGTAAAAATGACTATAGGAATGAACACATTATGAAGTTGTAACAGGTTTCAAATATTTTTATAGCTAAATAATATAGCCAAATAATTTGTGAAAAACATCCGAATGCAATGTAAACAAGTGGTAGGCTACACGTGTTGTAGAGATGCTTACCTCGTATGAGAAGTCACTGTTGTTTCCCATGTGGTTGTTTTCTCCTAGTAAGGCTGCCATGTTTCCTATCCAATGTTTTGGTTTATGAACTGGTAATAAATTGTCAAGACACGATGTTTCCAGCACGAGAGATAAAGTGGTTATGACCTGAGATTCCACCGAGTAGTGGTTATAATCACATCGTCTGTCTCTCGTGGTTCATTCAGGCCTGACGCAGCCGGCCAATCAGAGCGCACAAACCGCCGTCATTAGCATATCTAAAATTAGATTGGTATATATACTCGAGCCGCGCGATGAGCGGAGCTCTCAGTCGTGAGAGCAAGCTCTCGACGAACGGAGCTCCTGGTGCCCATGGCAACGATGAATAAACATGAATAAACTATGCAGCCGATCGCGCATACACAATCCCCACGCATTGGAAGGCAAATAGATAATGAGACGTCATGCAGATTTCGTGACGTCAAACCAATGAAACGTCCTTCTGTTGTAGTAGGGTCTGAATATTCATGCAGATTGACGGTGAAGGTTACGAACTGACTACCTTGCTGTGTGTACTATCCTCGCAATACGGGGAATCACATGGCTGTATGTTTATGGTATACCACCGTTAGCTATTTTTGGCGGGTATATATAGCGAGCGGCTTGTCTGACTCAGGCATATTGCAACCTGTAGCCGTGCGAGAGAGACCGATCGAGGAGAAACTCCAATAATAATCGTTAGTAATCCCTCCGTCTCTCCAGCGGCTTTTGATAACTTAGTTTAGAGGAAATTTCCGAATCCCTATGACTTCTGGTATTTGCTCAATGACTAGTTCAAGTATCTTGAATACAGGAAAGTGGAATTTTCCCACCAGCACTGCAAGATTTCCTAAATAATTCAAACCATCGCAATTATAAACTCCATATCTGTCTTTTTCTAGAGATATTGCTAAAGAAGCACACATTATCTTATCTTCAATCGCACTAAACCAATAATGAAATTCATCCTTGTAATTTTTTGATATTCGTCAGGTCCTCCCACGGTCATATTACAGTTGTTATTATCCTAGCTTGGTATCAATTAGGCTTGTTTTTACGTGCACCAATAATGACAATATTAACACTTCCTACATCAATAACGAGCACAATTTTACATCAAATGTCCTCACTGATTTGTCCTGTTTCAAAAGGAAGAGGGCAGTTGAAGAAGCACTTGTAATTCAGAAAACAAAAGATAGCAAAAGAATTTTTTAACAATTCAATTATGATGAAGCATTTCATTGTTCACTTGCATGACTTTGCATATTTTTGTTATAAAATACATTGTAAAATAGGCCTACACTTATAATGAAATACAAATAGTAAAATAACTCATAATGAAATATACTTATTTTAAGGAACATTTATTTTATATAATGCACTTATTAGGAAATACAACATTTCTACAATTCAAGTTTCGACGAACTGGGATTTTCCCCCTTAACAAAATCAAAATACCTGACTCAATCTTTTTAATAGGTTGTACGCTTTTATTCCTCTTCTGCAGGACGTTATGACCGTTTTGGATATTCGTGTGCGCATGTGCGTGTGTTATCATTTATTATTATCATATTATCAATCATCATCCTTATCACAATGATTTTTACTGTGGTTATCTTTAAACTGGCATCATTTCTTAATGTAATTATTTATCTTATGTTTTGTATAAGTATGTAATATGATTGACATTTCAAAGGCCTGTTGGAACGAATTTTACAATCCTCATGGCTGTTTTTGTGTATGAATCATTTTTTTAAAAAACTAGTGTTAGATTATTGTATAAATCTATTTTCTCTAGGGTAATCAATTCAAGACTTATTCTCGGCGTTAGAAGTTCACTGTGGTGTAAATTATAACTCGATTCCTACCGATACCACTTGTCTCATATTTCTCCGAGAGTTGAGAGAGCTGAGAGAGTCAAATAACAAAACTATCTATCATATGACACTCGTAGCATGATCTCGACCCACCACTTCAAGTTCACTGGACATCTTACCTAATACACTCTAACCTTGGTGATGGTACGATATCAATTAAAGTCGTATTTCTCTTTGAAATTGGTCTTGGCATGGGCTTAAAAAGATATCATTTATCATGAACATCTTGACCGTTTGCTCAAACGCGGAGTGGTACGATAGTTTTTATTTTTGCTGAAAACATAGTCATAATCGTTGTTAAATTTTGTAGTTTGTTTACTTTGGCTCTGGAGTGGAGAAGGTGTGAATTACAAAGATGCCACTGAAACAATTGCCTTTCAAGGTCTAAATGTTTCTGATTAGAAATAAACAACTCATGGCCACTCTCAAATGCCAAGGCACACACTAACCTTATAACCCACATCCCCTTATCGCTTATACTGGTTTTGATCATTATTACTTCACCCATTAAGGAATAATTTGAAGCCTTATTTGATCAGCTTTTCTTCTTCAAAGTGGCTACAACAGTATTTTTCTTTCATCGCTACATTTTTCATATAAACAGTGTTGAATTTGACAGAATATAAATTGACAGAAAGCATGCTGAAAGGTTGAAAGTTGCAACTTTGCATGTAAAAGCAGTGATTTTGAACTAACCATTATACGGTGACACGACATTTGCTCCTGCGACAATTGCTCCTGTCTTAATTTCTCTGAAGACACAGGGTTAGCATTAGGATCATGTGAGGATAAGGATTAGGATTAGTGTTAGGTTTAGGGTTAGGTTTTATGTCTGGCTTAGCGTGCAGATTTTCCATAGGAGCAATTGTCGCCGGAGCAAATGTAATGGAACCTCCATTACATTGTTTTAAGGATTTCAGTGCTGATTTTCCTTTAACAAATCTTCAGCATCACGTGACATATAATGTCGCAACCAAAATGGATATAAGTGCAGAATTTATTGCTCTTTCTGCTCATGTATTTGGTATGATTTTTAAAGTTCTACATCCAAGGTTATTACTTTTTCTTAGGCCAAACCACACAAAGTGGACCCTAGCTCTGATACTAATGTCGACATCATGTTGAACGTGCAATAAAGTGTTGTTCATTATAGATGTGCTTGTTGATTCTTAACCTCATCCTGTTCCTTATGATTATACCGTTCTTTCCTTCCTAGCTGTCTCCTGTTTCCTTGTTTCATTTTTTATTTCCTGAATGAAATACTGACAGAAATAAAACCAAGAGAGTATAATTCAATGCCACTGTCTTAGAGATATCAATCATGTAACGCATACATGTCACATTTTATGAACATAGATGTGTTTGCATATGGAACATCTACCTCAAAATTCTTAGTGGAGAACCTCTGCAGTGACCAGATGCGAGTTATTTTACTTCAGTACTGAAATGCAGATTGCATACATTTGTTGCTGCCATGTCAGGCAAGTGCGTGGTTAGCTCTGGAGTCGTCACTCGCTATCATTAATGCAATTTCGGTACATTTCGAACATCTTTTTGCATGATCCTCTTCGAGAATTTGCAGATATGACTTGCCCTTTGTATTATTTGTGAATTTTTTGTTTGTAGCAGATCCGGTTTCGTTTCTGTCTCTCGAATAATAAGCTACCTTCAATCTGCAAATCAAAATCATGAATTTCGGTCATTTCAGTGTCGTTTTCATGTATCCAGTCTGAAAGTGAGAGAGACAATAAGTAATATTGTAGCACTCAATATCAAATCAGAAAAAAAAAATGATTGTCAAATCCTGAAATTCATTGGAAGAAATTAGATGTTTATTAGAAAGAGTGTAAATTACGAACTATGAGAAGTTCTTAATTATTTGAGAGAATGAACTATGATTGCGCTGTAAATTGTGAACTATAGGAGAAGTTGTAGATTATTCATTCTTGGTAATGTAATGAACATGAATTTTCAAAATCATTTTGCCTTTTCATAGAAATAAGAAGAAATACGTAGTGCGTGGGCTCGCTGGTCGTTGTATACCGTACCCTGGCTAAATTACTGAATCCCCTCTTCCTGTTTCTGAAAAATGTAATTCCTTTCGTTAATGAATATTGTCCTTTCCTTTGTCTCTCTTTCTCTCTTTCTCTTTCTTTTCTCTCTCTTTTCTCTTTATCTTTCTTTTTTCTCTCTCTTTCTCTCTTTATCTTTCCTTTTTCTCTCTCTTCTATCTTTTTGTTTTGTTTTTCGTTCTTTTATTCATTCTCTCTCTCCCTCTATCTCTTATATCCTCTCTAAGCAGCCTTTTTCTTTCATCATGGGCCTTAATTTTCAAGTAATACCTTTATGTCCTATCCATGCAATTAAGACCCTCTATCAGACTTAACAAGCTCTGCTTTTCATGCAGATTCCTTCATATTTCACTCAATTCAAACGTCTTCTGTAATTACCTTTTGATTCACTATATTATGTTTGATTTACACAAATGTTCATGCCATTGTCATATTTTTATATGCTATCTTATTGTTAAATATATGTCATATTTCATGTTATGTGAAATATGAGGATAAAATTCAAATTCAAATTTCTTTCAGTGTTTATTATTTACAAGGGAGTTGCCAAAGTTGTTTGCATTTGTCAAATTTCTTTCAATATATATATATATATATATATATGTATATATACCACGTTTTCTCTGTCTTTATCCCTCTTTCTCCCACGCTCTTATGATGTCTGTTCTCTCCCAAAATGTCTGCCCCTTCTCTCACAATTAACCCTCTATAGCTTATCTCTCTTCTCGTTCTCTCTTTCTCTCTCTCTCTCTCTCTCTCTGTCTTTCTCTCCCTCTCTCCTCTTCTCTCTCCCGCGATGTCCCTTTATTTCTCATCTGGCTATTTTTTTTTCTCACACGTGGAATATTATAGGCATATCCTGTTTTGTTACAGGAGACAGCAAGTTTACTGTAGGGTCACCGTGATCATGTACAGAAAATATGAAATGATAAAAGCTAACTAATCAGAAATTGCGAACATTATTTCATATAACATATTATATACAAATATTATTGTGTAAAGAAAATAGGTAGCCATGGCAACAGGCGAAACACACGGCGTGGAAATCTAAATATATATAATCAAAATGAGGCCCTAGTATAGATTTTTTCCTCTTTGTTTAATGTTATTTTGTTTTTGTTGTCCTAACGTTAAGGAAATGACGTTATAATTCCCTTGTTGATCTGTACATACTTTCTGCTAACTTCATGAAATACTCGGGTTTAATCCTACGATGGTCGGAAGAAATCATACAACCTATGTACTTTTCAGGACAAGTATATGAAGTAATTGACTGAATGTCGGTAAACATGCTTTGCAATTTCCGCCGGAGACATTTTATCACCAGTAACAAAAGAATAGCTACATAAATGACAAAATGAATGATTTTTATTTTTAAAAATTTGATGGAAAAGGAGGACAGTTTTAATATGAAACTTTGCATAATTCTATCTTTTCATTTTGCAAAATACATAGCATGAAGTTTGTGTATCTTGACTGAAATTCACTCTGCTATAAATTCATGAAAAGTTCAAACTGTTGACAGGTAATTCACAAAGCACATTATGACCATTTTCATTTCTCTGTAATATATTTCAGTAAGGTGATATCATTGCACATGAGCGCCAGTGATGATTTTGCAAAACAGTCCCAAATGAGTCAGAATTCACACTCGACGAAAAAAAAAATGATGAAGAGAGAGAGAGAGAGAGAGAGAGAGAGAAGAAAACGCCTCGTAATCACTGATTTTGAACAAAAGGAACATATTTCCCTGGTACGAACTGGGTTTCTTGTATTTACCTTCCATTCTTGGTCTTCGGGTGTAAATAAATCAGGTCGCTATTTTTGTATATATAAAATATTTCGGTGCAAAATATGTCTCGCAAACCAACATCGCATATACTTATGATTTTGCAACTCATAAATATGACCGGGCATGTTGGCTCAAGAGCGTCCGCCTCATGAACGGAAGGTCGTGGGTTCGATTCCCGGCCGAGTCAAAATGGGACCTTCTGCTTTCTAGCCAGGCGCTCGGCATAGAAGAATGGAGAAGGGTAATAATAACATGTTATGTTCTGCAGGGCCCGCTGGAAGAGCAGCTGATAAAAGCTGAAGTGGCTACCCTGGGTAAATAAGACGTTATTATTATTATAAATAGTTTAGCGTATGATGATTTCGAGTTAACAAGTCTAATACCTTTTAGTGATACCATCATGCAAAACAAACCATGCTGAATTGAGTGTGCTATTTTGACACCCCGGGGTCATTATATGACTTATATACCATCTTAACCTACATCCCATCATTGTTTACCTTCCCAAAATAAAAAAATGGCCTGAATGGACTCTGATACTCACTATCTATCATCATAAAATCGGTAAATAAACATTCTATATGCCGTGCGTCAGGTGATTTTAACATTAACTCTGTCAAGAGTCCGTTTACATTCGGGAATGTGCATGGCATGGCGAAACTGTACTGAACTGACGTTTCATCTTTTATTCTGCTGTATTTATATGTTTTGCCGAGGAACTTATAAATAGCTTGTATTGTTTGCTTGGTATTAATATTGGGGGATTTCAGTTATTTTCCTGTATTTCGTTCCGCATGGATCTTCACTTGCCATGCGACAGATCAAAATAACAATAGATGAATACGACGTGGGCAGAATAGACCATTTTGGGCACCGTCTGACAGGATTACAGTTGTCAGGGGGAAAAAAAAGACCCGTTCCTTTTTAAAAATGGGGAATATTAGATATAAATAGACTCAATAAATCAATCGATGTTTTTCCTCATGGGTATGTACATGGTTATAAATATCAGAAGACAATGTTCAGTTAGTTTTGATTATTTCACAATGGTATGTAATTCCTTTGCTGACATAAATCAAGTGATGAACGTGAAAATTCATCATCTTCTCCTGCATTCATACTCGCGATTCCTCATCTATTAATTTGTCGCTTTTCCCGTTTCCTGAATCGCCTCTCGATCATGGAAATTTCCCCATAATGATGATAAATCGTCAGCGAGGCCGGTCGTGTTTTGTAATCATGTGCGGGGGCGTCTGCAGTAGAGACGGGCGGGCAGGTGTGCGCGTTCCTATGAAGTTGCATGTGCGATTTCGGTGCATGGGAACAGACAAAGATTATTAAGCGTTATGAATGATTATTATATCATCGTCACCGTCACAATAGAAATACAATGCCACATTACCTTTTGTTCCCACTTTCTCTTCTTTTTTCTCTTTATCTCTCCTTTTCCTTCTATTATCTTATCTTTTCTCCAGTCTTCCACTCTCTCTCTCTCTCTCTACCTCTCTTCTTCTTTAACCCCTTTTTTCTCTCCCCTCTATAATATCTCTCTATTTCTCTCTCCCACTTTCCCTTTTTTCTTCTTTTCTCTCTCTCTCTCTCTCTCTCTCTCTCTCTCTCTCTCCCTCGCTTCCTCTGACATGTCTGTAACTCCCTTGCTCTTTCTTCTATCATCTCCTCTCTTCCTCTCTTCCTTTTCTTATATTGTTTCTCCCTTTGACTCTTCCAATCTTTCCCTTTTCCACCCTTCTCTTCCACTCTTGTCATAATCTTCCAACGTCCTCTCTGTATTAATTTTGCCTGGCGTATATTGTATACATTTTATAATCAGCCTATCGGCTACATTGCTTTGTTAAATGTTTATCAGATTATTATTTTTCTTATTCCTGTTGTTTAATTTATTGTTTGTTCATGAATTGTTTGATGCTTACATTCTCATGTATTACTTATTGATTGTTTTGTTTACTGTTTAGCTCACAGACGCTTGACATATTAAGTGCATCAGTGGATGTATCTTTTTATTTGTATTATTTATTATATGTAATGTAAATAAAGTTTTACTTTGAAGAGTCAAAGTCTTCTTCCTATTATTATTATTATTATTATTATTATTATTATTATTATTATTATTATTATTATTATTATTATTTGTCTTCTTTCTCTTCTTCTTTCCGGTTGACGTGAAAATATGTTTATCTTTCGTGATTTATATTTTCATTCTTGGTAATATTTGTATATTGAATATGTTTGCATTCATTGCCTTGGACATGTTGGCAATTGGCATGCGTAAACA
This sequence comes from Echinometra lucunter, assembly GCA_029962745.1. Lineage (NCBI taxonomy): Eukaryota > Metazoa > Echinodermata > Echinoidea > Camarodonta > Echinometridae > Echinometra > Echinometra lucunter. The sequence continues at coordinate 28,211,768 of CM057157.1, forward strand.
TTTTAATTAAAATCTTGACTTTTCTAGTGCCCTCAGCTTGCGATGAAATGTCTTTAAACGTAACACTGGCTTCTGTGTTACCATGGAAACACATCACATGAGGAATCGTCTGAGTTTGTGAGATATCTTTCATCTTTTTTTTTTTGTTTTTTTTGTGAGGCATCGTTGAGGCTATCGAAACGATCATCAGTTATCAAAAATAATTTTTACTCAGAAAAAAGCGTGTGTTACTGAAAGCTTTCATGAATCTACACAAGTCCGATATCTTGTTGGCTACAATTAATTACAATGAGAGGGGGGAGACTAATAATTCATTGTCATTTGTAAAAATTTTCACTTCTTTAACCGTATCGTTAAATACGTCGTTTATTTGCTTCTGAATAAGTGCACGACTGCACGTGTTATTTTGCAAATAACGAAAAACGTATTCCTTCAGGAGAATGTCATGTTGGAATTTGTGGAACGTGTATAAAATAAACTGGCAAAGTGACTTCCACATAATTACTGAAGGTATAAATGTCGTGCGATGAGGCATGCATTTTCACCCTAATAGCATGGGGACGACCTTTCGTATTCTGGGCTAATACCCTCATACCATGAACTGCAAACGGATACAGCATTTAAATTAATGATAAAACTCTCTAACACAAACAAAATGCTTCTGTCCACAATACAGAAAATTCGTGGTAAACTTGAGTTTGACGGTTTGCGGTTTTCCCAGTGAGTATCGAACCAACAATTCGTTGATTCGATCAATAATTTCGAAGAAAGCGATAGACCGTACATGCATGCGCGCGCCGTGCTGAGTACCATTGTACTGTACTGTTGAATACAATAAACCCACTTGATTTGATCAATATTGTCAAATTTTTGTGGTTTGAACTGGTTCCTTTCATTAATTGTTTCCTGTGTGCATGTGGTTGCGGGGGTTTGGGGTTGCACAAGGTATGCATATAGTATGTTATGTGAAATATGAGTTAGGAATGTGAAGAATTTTATTTTCAGTGAAGTTGCTTACATATTGATTAATGTGACAGAAGATAATATATGCAAACCTGACCACTGCATGCAATGTGTATAATTTATATATATTTTCAGAACGATGTAACATTAATTTACACGAGTTTACTTAAAGTAGCACATCCTGGTCATATATGTAACTTCCATGAAAGCATTCAGGGTCGGGAATAAAGATAAGCACCATTTAAGCGGTTTATAACCATGATAATTAACAAAACGCACCATTAAACATTATAAACGTTGTGACCCTTGTGTGACAGCCTGCACATTACGGATATCTGATTGGCGCCTCGATTTCAGGAGCATTTGCTATCAACCACCGTCTTTATCCTCCTATCCCCCCCCCCCCCCCCTCCACTTGTCTCATCTCGCTCTTTTTTCTTTCGCTCCGCTGCTTTTCACTTTTACCTTTCTCCTTTTCTCTCCCTCTATATTCTTAACTCTATTCATTCCATTACTTCTCTCTCTCTCTCTCTCTCTCTATAATTATGTATACACATGTATATCATATATCATTCTCTATATCTCATCTCTCTGCCGTTAACTCTTGATACTTCGCTGTATGGTGTTGTATATCTAGCCCTCTCTCTCCCTTTCTGTTATACATAGGCCTACATTACGCCTCTCTTGAACCGATCTCTTTCTCTCTCTCTCTCTTTCTCTTTCTCTTTCTCATGCTATCGTGGGAATCCCATAACCTCCAGTCATCAGTATACTTCGCTGTATAGTGTTGTATATCTAGCCCTCTCTCTCCCTTTCTGTTATACATAGGCCTACATTACGCCTTTCTCTCTCTCTCTCTCTCTCTCTCTCTCTTTCTCTTTCTCATGCCATCGTGGGAATCCCATAACCTCCAGTCAGCAGAAAACTTCGCTTACCCATGCTGAATAAATATTATGGCGACTCTGCACCGCATTCACCTCAGTATACACATACGCATTTAAATATCATCAGCTCGACCGCAATCTGTATCAATATTGCCTCTGAACTCCGACAGGTTCGAAGTCCAAGTCCGATTCCATTGACGTAAAAAAATGCTTCGCGAGTCACTGAAAACTTTGACCCGGGCCATTTTGTGTCCTCCATCTCTGCGCTTTGACATGGGGAATTTCCCCGATAAGCCTATCGAGTCCATTAAAATTATGGATGTATGTAGGAATACTTGTCCAAGCATTGTGGCAACTTGTGAAAAACCAAGCGCTGTTTTGGTGTGGTCACCCTGACCGAGAACCAAGCTTGGTTCATATTTATGAATATTCATAAGCTCCAAGTCTGAGTCCTCTTCTTTTTCATTATTTTCTGAGAACCAAAATCGACGAATTGATTGCGAAATGGCTCAAAATGTGGACATTGAAGTTTTGTGTTGTAATATCGCTATTTCGTCTTTTTCAATTAACATCATTTTTAGCACAATATCCCTGGAACAGTTTTTTTTTATCATTGAAACCTGTATTACAAAAACATGTCCATAAAGACCACCTTCTCATAACGACCACTTTTCTTGTCTCCCAAGGTCTGAGTATGATCTGTGGTGTTAGTATACACACTGTAAAAATTGCTGTATAGGAATTTACAGTTAATTACTGGCAGCAGAGTTGCCATAATTTACTATGAATTCCCTAAATGATACAGTAAAGTAAAATACTGTATCATTTACAGTTAAATACTTTGTTTTACTGGTGTTTACAGTTCTACCGTAGAATAAACAGTATAATAGCGTTAAAAAAAACACAGTAAATTACTGGCAGCAGAGTTGCCAGTAATTAGCTGTAAATTCTACAGTTAATTTTTGCAGTGCATGTTTCACCATAACGACTGTGCTTCTGTCATGTGTGTGGATGATGCAATACACGTAACACTAATGAAAATCTGGACCACGTGTCTACTTTGCTTTTGGGAAAGAAAATATCTAAAAGTAAATAATACGATATGCGTTGGTACAAGTATAGACATGACAGATGAATCGTGATTATACTCAACGAATTTATAAGTCGCTTCTAAGAAATAGTTTGTACAGAGTTGTTAATATCAAATTCAAATATTTGATTATTCAATTCATTTCTTTTTGACCATTGATGCTGATTAGATTTTCAATACGGTAGATTCAATTGCTGGTTACAGTAAATTGGTGGGTTATTTTTACCTGACTGCTAAGAAAGCATGTGTATGCTTGTTCGTAAGCAACCGACGGCTTTAAGTCCCCTCCGAAGGACTTGGTAATGAGGATTAATACCTTACCAAAGGGCATTAGCGCATCCGCTTGGTTTCGAACCCGGGTTCTCCCGGTTACGAGGCCACTGCTCCACCACTGAGCAACAGCGCCTCCTTACAAAGCCAGTAAACAGGTAAACATAAATATCTTGATAAATAGAAGCGCGATTGGCCTATAAAACCATGTCGATTCCTGTATGACCTTTATGTTTGAAATTATGATGGCAGCAGTAGCCAAGTCATCACTTTTTTTTATTTTGGAAAGAAGACAAAGTTAAGCGATCCCTTTAATGCTTAGATTTTAGTCTTCAAGAGAACAGATTCAATTGCTGGTTACAGTAACTTACAGAGCCAGTAAACGTACTATGAAAATACAACTTTTCCTTTTCCAAACCAGACGATATTTCACAAGTCAACTGACTGGACAGGAAGTTCATTCATATGGTTATGGAATCGGTGCCAAAATATCCGGACTACCTGTTCTGTAATCTTTCATTTTTTCACCTCGAGTAAACCAGCTTCTTAGGGTCAGCAGACACAGACGCGAGAGGAAGTTTGAAAAAGTGGGATTTTCCTGAAGATATTAAGATCTCCCAAATCTGTGAATGAAATCAAAAATTGTCTGCGATTTTTGGCATCATTTTCGTGTTTTCTTTTATTTCTTGGTTGAAGTTTGCTATTTTGGAGTATATATGATGGAGTTCATGTATACTTTTTGCATGTCAGTGACCGGCATCATAGCAGCCTTTAGGAAGCTTCGGATCATGAGAACTTTTATAATTTTGATTAATGCAGACATTGCCTTGTTTTCTCTCGTTTGGGCTAATTCTTCCATTTGCCTTAAATTTACGTTGCTAGTAAGTTCAAATCGTACATATACATCCTAGACATAGAAGCATTTTCTCTTGTTGCTTTGTTATGACGCTGCTTTTTTCGTTAATCTTTTTTATTTTTATTTTTTTATTTTTTTATTTTTTTTTGCTATCGCAATATCTTCAGGAAATCCCATAATGAACCAGGGTTTCTCATAATGAACCAATCAAGCAATATGTTTTCAGAATGTTCCGGGAAAGGAGAACAGATGGAGGGAACCAATTGACGTTATTTAGAGATATACATGTTATGCATGCGAAGTTGTTACTGAATATTCTACATCAATAGTAGGCCTACACAAGGTACCGCTTTGTGACATATGTCCCTAAAGGCCTATAGCAATCATGACTATACTAATATTGTAGTGGCGATTACCCATTCGAAAGATAAGAACGATACAGATAGGTGAGAAGATACACATCCCCGTATTTATCTAATGGTAAAGACCTGGGCCCCGTTGCATAAAACTTGTTATCAATAACAAGTTGCAATATCTGTTATAAGCTACTGAAGCCCTTGCATCTGATTGGATAAGAGCAAAATTATCATAGACATGTGGCAGTTAATTGCTACTGATAACAAGTTTTATGTAATGGGGCTCTGGTCTTCCAAGTTTCATTCATATTTTTATTCCATTCACTGTTTTGTTCGGCTTTCAAATGTACTGCTGAATGTCCCGACATTTTGGTTTAGTCTGGCTTGGTTTTCAAGCCTTGACGCGTTACACTAGCTGGAGTGATATTCTACCTGAGTGGCATTTGGTATGTACTGAGATAGAAGCACACGTCAGTGCGTAGTTTTGCCGCATGGCGCCACTGAGCTCTCCCTTCCAGAGCGGGCATCATTGACATATCCAGAAATAGATTAGCTGGGGGCGTATCCTACCCGAATCGTGGAAGATATGAATGATACCGAACAAAATACAATAAATCCAATAACAAGCTTAATAGAGGGGGCTTCCAATGAGGAGGGGACGCCATAAATGCCTGCTCTCCTTAAAGAAAGTACCACTGTACCATACAATGGTAATTTGATGGTACACCATGGTAATTTGAACATGTATCATCAAATTACCTTGTTTGAACCATGGGTACCATGATACTTTTTTTAGAGGGAGATCTTATACTGGATACGCCACTGGGCAGCAGAACCTCGGAATAAATGACCAACATGACCAAATGGGTTACAACTATAGAATGTGCTTCCACAACCAAAGCGCTATAGTGGCTGAATGAAGAGGTGACCGCGATCCCGAATGCAAACATCATAAGCAGAGCGATGTCCACCGCAAGTCGCCTAATCTTCTTCACAAACATATCTCAAGTATTTAACAGCTTCGACTTTCACAATCGGCATTGTTCGCCTACCTAGGTGATGTATTCACCTGCATCATAATGTTTCACTGCAAAGAAGAAAAGGGAAGGAGAGGGAAGACAGATTTGGAACGGGATGATTCAAGTAAGCTTCCCATTCGTGACAGAAGTCCACATTTTGTGGTTTGGCCTAATATCTTTTGATGCAAAGCCCTAAAAATCATACCAAAGACATGAGCAGAAAGAGCAAAAAATTCTACACAAACTGTGCCCATTTTGGTTGCGTCAATATTCGTTGTTTGATGCTGAAAATTTTTTAAAGGAAAATAAGCATTAAAATCTTTAAATTGGCAATGTGATAGAAGGTTTAAAATCACCGTTTTCCCCTGCAAATTGGCAACTTTTTGACTTATCATAATTTCTGTCAATTTATATTCATGTCAGATACATGACGTTTTATAAGAAAAATGTAGCAATGAAATAAGAATGTTGGTGTTGCCAATTTGAAGAATAAAATCTGATCAAATTAGGCTTTAAATAATTCCTGTCACGACTGGGTTAAATCGATTGAAAGTGGGCCTATTAATGTTCAGTGCACTTGGGAGAAAGTGAACAAAATGATTACACTTGCATATTTGCACAAATCACAGTAGTATAACTCGAAAGAATTACAACTAGCCCTTTTCGATTACATAGGAGCGGAGTTCTGAGGTAACTTCTTAATCGTATAACAGGTTCCTGCTTCGATTTCTTTTTAATTGTTGATATTCATCATTGCTTTTATAAAATATTACATAATCTTTTGAGGATTTTGTATAATTTGTTCTTTTTTATTTGATGTAGTTTCAAGTTTCAAGTTTCAAGTTTCCTTTATTTCATTTCAACTCAACATATTACAAAAATATGAAATGATAACCATACAAATCAATACAGGGAATATGTAAGCAATAATACTATGCAAGCAATAAGACAATACAAAGAAATAGAAAATGTTTTCGGTAGGCAAATAATAATCATACAATTTTAATTTAACGTATTTGTATGTGTTTGGTATATCAGGGCTCAGTGTAGGAAATATGTAACGAGCTAAGTATGAGTGAAGTACATTGAGAATGGATATAGCAACATGCATGCAGTAATGAGCACTAGCTGGTTAAAAAAAAAAAAAAAAAAAAACAGTGGATAAGGTAGTTATGAGCTCTCCCCTGAGCTATGTAATTTTGGTATTTGAAGGTCCATCTTCATGTGAAGACGGCTACGCCATATCGGTTCCGCGGCTGAAAACATCCAAACTCACTTTACAGCTCAGTTTTCCCAGGACTTAAGTCATGCCAGTGATATCTTAACGGTACGAGAGCAAATGTTTAACCTGGTATAAAGCCTGGATGTGATAGCCCATTGAATTCGTTTGTTCATGGATGTCGGAAAGGTATATACAATCAAACCACAACAGTCCATATCACCGCTCACAGTGATGGGAACTAATTTTCACGCTATCGAAACTTCCTATACAACTTCCTTTGAACTTCCTTTGAGAATAGTTACACAGTGTGGCGCATTAAATCGGCAACGTCGGGTTGTCATTTAGAATGCGTTTCGCTAGAAAATGATTTAGATTGTCATGTTGTTGTTTTTTCTCTCTCATTTCTTAATTTTTCCGATTTTGAACACAGAATAAAAACGTGTAGCTTTTGAATTGTTTTGTTGTTGTTTGCTCTATTTGTTTCTTATGTTTGTTTTTTTAAAATTTGTCTGTATCTGTATTGTATTTTAAGACATATATTCATCTTTGTTAGTCTTTCGATTTCCCTTGCACACGATGAATTTCGTTATAAGCTCTCATGCGACGTAAGTCAGTATTATATATGTATACATGCAGAAGTATACGAATCTGATTTGAAATCGATGGGATCATATTTTTTTTTAATCACGTTCTTGTGACAGTCGTCATTCAAGATATCATACTCTGGACGTGCTTCTAGACTGTTCATTGTTAAACTTCGGAAGTATACCAGGTAAAACATATCCGATAACACAGCAGCAAGAGAATAGTTTTTTTTTTCATGTTTCCGACAGGACGCTTTTCCTTTTTTTTTTTTTTTAAACTGAATGGTAACTATCACTTTCTGAAGGTCGTTCTTGCGGAACTATATACAGAAAGATATGTCATTAGTATAAGTGAAACTAAAGTGAAATGAGGTTTTCTCGTATGTCTTTGAGATATCTCCATACCTATTATTGGGCAGTGTGTGTTTGGGGTACAGAATGAAACTGAAAATTAAAAAGTACACCTTTCTGTTCTTCTCTCCCTTCCTTTTTGTGTCACTCAAACCCTGGCATCATGATATTCGTATGAGACGTCTGTTCCAGTGGAACAATTCTCTTTTTTAAATTTGTGTTTTTATTAGAAAATCAAAATAATCAATATTTACAAACAATTTACATAATCAAAAATAAAATTACTGAACAAAGTATAACACTAACAATAAAACAAAGTTATTGGTACAAAATGAAACAAAAAAATGACTAAAAACTGAAGGCGTTACAAGAACGAAGCTCCGAGACATATGGGACATCCCGTCATGATTTGTGGCTATTAACTAAATATGTATATTTGTTATCTATGTCATCATTTTCCTTTCGAGACATAATGCAGGTAGTGTTCTAATACACCTCCCTGAAATATAACTGTCCTCCAGTCCTCTCTATCACTGACGTCAGTGACTGTTCTAATTAAGTATACATGTACGTGCAGCATTGCAGGATTTTACAAAGCTTTCGAATGATTAAAAATGATAATTTTTCCTTTTCTTTTGTACGGGATGTTATTATTTTTTTCAGGTGAGCATATTTTCTGCTCATCTCAGCTTAACAAATATGACAAACTTTCTATCATGAACAGGTGATATATCTTTGCCGGTATATACAGGTAACGCGTTCTGTAAGAAGGCGTCTGGTGGCACATAAGGACACCAGCTGTCTCGTAACCGGAAGGTCCCAGGTTCAAAATAATGTCCCTCAAATAGGACGTTAAGTTGTTAGTCTTTTTGTCACTTATCTGTGAGCCTATATCGTCTACTTGTCGGTCAGGTAATAAAAATTGCATTCACACTTACGTCCTTTGATCTTTGAAGTTATATAGATTTATATTTTCAACTGTTCAAGTATCAAGTTATAACTTCTGCATAGTCCATCTATCTTAGGAGTCATATGAAAATAATCACCACTACCACCATGTTCCTTCAACTTCTTATAAGTAGGCTATCAGTAAGTAATGGCTTCATTTTGTTTACCATAAGCACGTTCTTGCCATCTGTATCGTTTTACTGGATAGTAACCTCGGCCTTAAACCTGAAAGCCTAGCGACGGAGATACAGATCAGTCAACATCAAGATATTGTCCACTCTGTACGTAGTCGGGTTTTCACTAGCCACCTTTTAAATATTTACTCTAAATTCAGAGAACCATTAATAGCCTATAAAGGTTCTCCAAAGGGTTCTAGAGGGATCTTTGGAACCAATATTAATTGTACAAGGAACCTTTTGCGGTTCTTGACAATAATAAAGAACCCTTTATAGAACCCATTTTCCTTGAGGTTCTAAATACGGGACCAAAAAGGGTTCTAACTGACACATTTTTTCTAAGCGTGTAGGATACATCTGTTAAAATAAAAGTGGTTAGATCTATATAGGCATGCAACTGTTTCTGCATTTAAGTTACATCGCTGCTTCACAGAAGATTAACCCTGTATGATATTCTTTGGATGATGGGGAAATATTGTTTCTTATTAGTCACTTCTTGTCCAGATTGACCTAGACCGGACCGGATAGCAAGGAGAAAATGCATTTTATTTCGATTTGCGTCTGATTAAATGGTTCATATGAAATTTTAGATGGTCCCTACTGTCATGACTATCAAGTCTCAATTTTTTTCTCGAAATGTGTTGATTTTGTAATATTCTTGGATCTAGAAAGCAAAAACAGTTTTCAGTGCTATCAAGGCAGTCAAACAATATTGCGCCTTTCCTGCTCAATACCCTCACAAATTCATAGGCTTAATCATATTAATGCTTAGAGTATGATAATGAAAACACGCCTGATGACCCCGTGGATATTGAATATGATTTTCAGAGCATGAAACGGTATAGTTTCCACAGTTCCGCTTGACCATGAGCTGTCCCTGTCCATGGTCTTAGGGCTTCCTTGGCGAGAAAAGGAACGGGTAAAGTGACAATTGTGATGCTTGCCATTTTGAGGTGAAGAAAGAAGCAGATGAAATGTCACGATGAAACTGTGGTTGATGTTTTTTAAAAGTTTATGGCCACTCGCACAAGTTCAGTGCCTTACAATTCTTAATCTGCAGTTCACGATCTTACAGAGAAGCCCGAGTTTTGGGATAGGTTAAAACAATTTTGTGAGCTTTCCCATTCTTCTCGCGTTAATTAGGAAGAATATTTTAGTTTTAAAAAGTTCCCTAAACAGAATTGCTCTTCAAATGGCCTCACATTTGAAATATGATAAGAAAAGTTGAAGTCTCCGGGTCGAACATTCATCCCAGATTAGTTTTGTGTGTGGTTCCATAATTTTTTGGTGGACTACAAGCGCCTGTTAGGGACAGTAAGTGAATTTCTCATCATTTTGATCATCCTAAAATCTTGAACTTGATACCCGAGTTTATTTACAATTAATCTAACTTCCCCCTTGGCTTTGGAACAATTTCTTTCACACTTTCATGAGCGGAACTCTTGCAGTTTATCTTTAAATCTTGTAAACTGTCCCTTGTTGTAGGAATGGAAAAGCATGGATCGCTTAACCATCTGAGACCCATTTTCAGAGAAATGATTGAACGAGGTACGAGAGGAAAAGCATATCTAGATCATTCGATTTGACACACCAAAATGGGTTCACCGAAAAAGCACAGATACGTTCATATTTTCGTGTTCGTTGATGCGAATATAATTACAGTTATGACCATGACATGATCTCGTTTTGCAGATATTATGTCACACTTACCCTTTTAAATAACACCTAGCTCTAGAATATATGAAATCCAGTCAAAGATTGAAGAACTACATCTTGCTCTTTCAAATTAGTTTTATGAGGAAGGAAATCTCAACATTTATTCTGTGAACTAATCATATCCATTCGGCAAACTGCAGTTGCATTTTGAGTTTACCAAACGCTGTGCATGACTTGTGAGGTAATTGTAATTATCAGCACTTTGTTTAAGTCATGATGATGAGGTATTAAGAAAGCAAATTTCCTAATATGGACAATCAATTCTTATACTATACTTATACAAAGAAGATCATTAGACATGTTGAATAATGCACCAAATGCCTTTCTCTGACTCAATACTTAAGCCGGATGAAGTCTGAAGCTCCTTGAAGGAATTATGTTTGGAGCTTCTTGTTAGGAATAAATTGTCTAGACGTATCATTATTATACTTTGGCAGAAGCAGTCTGTCGCTTCCAGTTTCCAATTTAAGTAACAGGCATCCCCCCCCCCCCCCCCCATAACAACAAACAAAAACATTGCACAATCGGTGATGTCCTATGAGGTTGAATGTTACGTACACCGCAACAGTAGATAAGCTTTTACTCTAAGAAGTAAAAACTGATACCAAAAGTCACGCCAAACATCAATAGCGAAAGAATCTCTCTTAAGATCTGTGACATTCACATATAGAATACTATTAAACGCATCAGTGACGTTAGGTGAATTGACTTAATCCCCAATTTCTATTGGAAGTTATCAAATCCAATCAATGTATCCCTATTTAACGCATGCACAAAACGCGTAAAACGTCTTGAGGAGACGGCTTCCGTGCTTGTGCATCAACATGATCAATGAAGCTTGTCTCGTACAATGCTGAGGATAAGCTCATCCGAGACTGGGAGTCCAGTCATCATGGTCATGGACCCTACAAGGATTGTCCATGCAGGCCTGGTCTAACGCTGTATACAGATCCGTCCACTGTTGTCCAGGAAAGCAGGGAAAGTTTCAACAATAGTGCAAATCCAAATGAGGACCAGAGGCGCGACAAAGCCCCGATCAATTGCCTCGTTGTAAAGGGATTTTCGCGAAGTCTCGTTAGGGGGAACAATTGAACTTGGTACTTGATGGGGCCAAGAAGGTGAATAGATCCCGCTATTAGTTAATTAAATCTGGATATGGCGACCACCTACAGTAAGGGGTTGAGCGCGAACATTGGAAATTCCATCTACCTGTTATGCTGGTAAACAATTTGAATAAGCTGCATGCTCAGAAGAGGAAAACGATATAAGTAGGCGAAAAACACTAGCATTATCAAGATGCGAAGGTTTTAAATAAGAAATTACGGATAAATCCATTTAGTTTAGATATTTGTAAACAAATCCCGAGTTAAGTGGGCTTTCCAAAGAAAAACACAATCAGAAACAGAATAGTAAACGTACAAGCATTATCAAGAAGTGAAATTTTCAAGGAAGGAAACTTGAATAAATCGAACTACGTTTGATAATTATGGTAAACAATCCAAATTTGAGTAGGCTTCTAAAAATTGATAAACAAAACAAGAAAATAAACAGAGGGACACATGCTTTATACATAGGTATATGTTTATTGTTCTCAAAGAAAGAAACATGAATAAATCAATCTACCCCATGACCCCTGACGTTGGTAAAGAAGGCCCCTGAAAACAAACTAACGAACGATTAATAGAAGAAAGGCCTTTTTAATCAGCAAGAGGTGGTTTACAAAGAAAGAATATAAGTGAAATAACTTTCCAAATCATATTTGGCAACATTGAGTCACTCGTGATACATGCAGAAAATTATGTTAACTGTTCTCAGTTTAGAACCTTACAATGTGCTTGATATACTTTACGATAGCGGTTAGTATTACAGAAGATTTTTTTTGTGACGTTGTTGCTGCGTAACACTCTATTTCTTTAACCATTTTTTAAAGACAAAGTTCGATAAATAACCATCTTTAGGTTATCAAAGTCTGCAATGTAATGTGTATACGATAATTCACTATTTTTCAATCATAGGACCTAATATGATATCAATCTTTCTTCAAGACGAGTGACTATGATCGTAAGTTGGGTGTTGAATAACTAAGTTCACGCGGTGAGGAATGTGACTCTTGGACACGTTGGAAGACACTCATTTCTATATAATAAACACCCACAAGTGCATTACATCAGTTTCAGTTTCAGTTTATTGTTTCATATTTCACACATTTTCAGAAATTTACAATATTTGACAGTGTTTTGAGAGCTTATAGAAAGTATACAAACAAGCAATATAAGAGGTACAAAGGAAATAGTAAATTCAGAAAAAGAAATAAATACAAGAAGGTAAGTACCCCATATAAATATAAGTACATGCAGTATTGATCGAGAGTGAAATATGAAGGAGCCTAAAAAAAGCTAGGCTTGTAGTCCCTCTTTGATTTTTTTATTTTGTTTTATTTTTCGCAATTAACCCATTCGTGACAGGAATTATTTAAAGCCTAATTTGATCAGCTTTTATTCTTCAAATTAGCAACACCAAGATTTTACTTTTATTGCTACATTTTCTTATATAACATCATGTATCTTGAATAAATATAAATTGACTGAATGTATGATGAGAAGTCATAAAGTTGCCAATTTACAGGGGAAAATGGTAAATTTAACATTTTCATCGCATTGCCAATTTAAGCATTTTAATGCTTATTTTCCTTTAAAAAAATTTCAGCGTCGAACAACAAATATCGATGCAACCAAAATGGGCACAGTATATGTAGAATTTTTTGCTCTTACTGTTCATGTATTTGGTATGATTTTTAGGGCTCTGCATCAAAAGTTATTAAACCAAACCGCATAATGTGGACCTTCTGTCACGAATGGGTTAACGAAAACCTAGGATCCAATCACAGAAAAAAAAACCATACACGCAAACAATCATTATGCATGCTATGCCTCTGTTCTTCCTAGAAAAGTTCAGAAAAGAAAACTGCGCACTTCAAGAAAGCAGTGGACATGATAAAAGATGAATGCATTAAATCATCAATAGCAGATTCTCTAAATATCCTCCAGCGCCGCCCTTGACGTCCCCGATCGTATAGGTCCGTTACTGAACCCATTGATAGCCAGGACTGATCTTTGGGACTATTTTGTTGAAAATGCGATCCACAAAATGAAAAGCCGACGTGAGGGCCTTTCGGTGAATCCTTTTTTGTCTGATTGTCACACGTTTTAATGCCTTCTATTGTTGACGGAGTTTCCGGTCAATAGCAATAGATTCTTACCAGATGGAACAAACGAACAACCCAGACTTATAGTACTGAGGCTCTCAGACCAGTGTCAGTGTAGACGACTATTTTAATACCCTGTTTGTACGTCGGTTCAGAAATCGATACTCTACTTGACAGTGACGGCGGTGATTTCAACCCAAATCGTAAACAGGCTGACGAATTATATAGATGAACCTGTGATTAAATTGATTATATTTTCTTTGTTTATGAGATGCAACGTGTTATTAATCGCAATAATAAGACCCTACTTACCATAGGCAGATCCAGGGGAACCTGTTCACTTTCGTCCTTAGAATTGTTTTATTGGACCTATTATATTCCTAAAATCATATTCCCTGCGAGTGCAAAACTTTGTTTGTTGGAAGGAGAAGGTAATATCAGATTCCCAGGATGTATTGTCGGATATAATTATTCATTATCCTAACCGCCCTCGGATTCCAGTAATCTGTTTTTTAGTTCTTAAACATCAATATCGGACCTCCCCTCCCCCACCTTTTTTTTTTTTTAATCTATTTTGGGTCCTTCCTTGTATGTATTGTTTATGCGGACTTCTATTTTGTATTCTTTGTACGTCAATTAACACTTCATCTAAATTAGTCTGTATTCATATGGCGTCCTTGCACATGTTGCAAGTGCATCATAACACAATTTTGTTCTCTTTTGCAAATCATAGCGTATTTGCTTATCACAATTAGCAGACGACAAGCATTATTTATGAGAGCACTGGACACAATTTCGGAAGCTCGTCGACACGTTCAGCTACCTAAGTACCTGTCCTGTTGAACTTGAATTACTAAATCATATGCGTGATGTCGGTAGAGATCGTGGATTTAGATTATCATCCATTTTGCAAGTCCTCTGTAAAACGATATGACAACGCCTCCCCAACGGCATCGTTCCCACTTGCAGAAATAGGATGTTTTCCAATTTGAAAATCGAATTCAGGCACGCTTTCGCGCGTCGTTCGTGCATGTTCGTAGGCACGAGATGGCAGTGTGCACGTTAAATAGTTTGGGCATGAAAGAAGACGTTCGAAAAATCTGGCCAGTGAAAACGCCTCCTGTGATGAGCCCTTCTCACTGTTACCGAGGTTGACAAATTCGTTCCCTCCCGGGAGGGGCTTGTTTTCCTAGTCGCATTTTCCACAAAACTGCAAATTGGCAGGAGTGTTAACTCACCTAGGTTGTATAAGCGCTTGTACTTTTAGTATAGTGCATGTCTTACATGCTCTATCTAGTAGGCATGTCTTTGGTTTACTTCATTATGCGGTTTGGTGTGATCTTAATTTCTTTTCTTTGTTTTTCTTTCTTTTATTATTTTTCCCTTTTTCTCAGACAATTTTAAGGTAATTATGCCGTGTTAATGTGAAAGCCCACGGCTCCTATATCTTCCTTTTTTCTTTCTTTATTTTATTTTTCCTTTTTGCATTTTTTATTGTTTCTTGATTGTCATTATAACTTGCATATTGTCACCCACCCGACGGTGATATTATGCAAGGGAAGAAAGTCATCCCCCACCCATTCCTATCTTCGACATTTCGTCACTAATGCCTGGTTTACATTTGGCTTACGATCAGCGTACAGAGCCCGAATCGTGCCCGTAACGCCCTATCCGTGCGGCCTCCGTGAGGAGGCAGGCGGCGACCGTAAGATTTCCCTACGGATTCACGGGCTCCGCAGCCTCTACGATTTTGTATCGCGAGGATGTTATACAAATTTGAAAAAATCGTAAGCCCTTATAACCCGTATATATCGTTGGCAGCATCGCACAATTCCCGCACGAGCATCGCGCAGAACCCTCACGACTGTACGGACACCGCGCATCCTCTGCATGGTCTCCGTACGATTTCCGTAGGGAGGCTGCTGAGATTGCGCGATTGCCGTACAATCTCCGGGCAGCCTCTGTACGGGCATCTCATGGCCTGCCCCTGATGGCCAATACAGGAAATATGGCACGATGACTGTAAATAATGTAAACACAAAAGACGTAGCCCGTAGCCACCTACGATGCCCGAAAAATCGCACGTAAAATCGTAAACCGATTTATCGCACGGCGCCCGGGGGAAATGTAAACGAGGCATAAGCTGGGCTTCTTACATTTTATACTTTATACTCCTTCATCAAGTCATCGTCACAAGTGGCGGATTCAGAAGATTCTCAAACAAATGAAATGATGAGAGAAAAACACATCTCAAATATTCCATAAACTCCACCGTCTCACACAAGAAAAGAAAAGATGATAGGAGCAATGTAGATACAAGCTGAATAAACAGGTTCTCACACCAGCGCCTTTCTATTCCGCTGAATTTTGGGAAGCGTGTAAGTGTCCCATGTTCAATTCGTAATATAAGAGCTTGTAAATTTTATTTGAAACAAATGTCTGATATGTTCCAGTGATTTCTTCCAAATCTGCTTCTAAGGTTTCATTCAGTTTTCATTTTTTATGCAACACTAGGTTTAAAGTTGAAAATTTTCTTTTTCTCTTTTGAATAAATTTTAGTTTGTATTTATCTATTCCATTTTAACTCCATATTCATTCATTTATTTATTCATTTTTTGTTGATTTATTTTCAAATTTCATAAATTTTGAATTGTTTTATCTGTTTGTTCAACTTTCATCAATGTATGTGCCTGCTTTTTCTACATTCTGTACAACAGTGTACTGTGAAAGTTGGATTTCATTGATCCAAGATTTGGCTCACTGCATGGCCAAGCTTTTCTTGGCAATTCGATAGAAATATGGACCATCTGTGAAGGAGCAAATTACGCAAGAGAAATCAAAGCTTGGCAGGGTTTGGAAAGAGTTTGGGATTGCTAATCCTGGGAGCAATAATTGCAGCAGGAGAGTATATGGAATGAACAAGCAATAAACATGATCAATCAGGTTAAGGTCTCCTGGTTGCTTACTAACAAGGATACATACTTTCTTAGCAGTAAGGGTAAAATGGCCAACCAACCAATCAACCATAATTGGATTGTTGTGGAACTGGGCATTGTTTTGATGGAATTGATGATGTGGTCTGGCGTATGGGTTGCCGGACTATCGATCAAGAGTGTTTCGTGGTTCGAGTCCCGGCCATGGCAATTGTGCTCAAGGGCATGATATCAGAGGCACAACGAACTGTCATTTTTAAAAATCTTTGATTATTTTATCTGATTTCTCGAGAATTTGAAAGCTTTTTTCACCCTCATCAGTAGATCTTAAATGTGAGGACCTCATAAGGTCCTCAGGTATATTTAAGTTATTAATCAGCGAAACTTGCGGAAAAAATAGCATTCCTCCGCATTCAAATTTTTTCTAGAGACGCCCCTCGATGATTTTTATTATGGTTGCTTTCTCGTATGCAATTCGGTACCCCCTCCCCATTTGAATGTTTTAACGACGCCCTTGATGAAAAAATTATTAGGGGCGTCTGTATGCAAATTTGGTGCCCATTGCCCATTCGAATCCACCTTATTTTAGCGGCGCCTCTGGATGACACTTAAAATGCATGTCAACGATGATGATTTGAAGATGTTCCTTGTGGAGAGTGTCATCTAGACATCTATCGGATCTTGGCTCTGACAAACAAGAAGACATCTCAAATGTTAGTCTCGCTAAACGCTGCAGTGACGCCATCAAGGTGAAGGGGGCAGGGCTGTGCCATGGTCTGAGTCCTCTGACAAGGTACCCCTGAACTTCCGTAAACACGGTCCAGCCTCACGGCCTTGAGTCCTTGAGACGTGATCATTCACCACGCTCCGGTGGTTGCGGGGAAGGGGCTATTTTTAAAGGGCTTTGACCTCTGCCACGTCCGAACTTGATCGCGTCCCAGGCACGTTGGCGGGGGCGACCCTGGGATTCGCACGCTTGGGTGTAGTCAACGAGCTCGAGCCCCAACATGAGGATCATCTTTGCAAGGGCATCAATCCCGTTTTCATCTCTTTTAATCGTGATTACAAACGCAAAGCTTTATTTCTATTTCATTTATTTATCCATGATCTAATCATTGACCATGTTTAGCCTGTTCTGTAGACGTTTATCTCCCTTAGGGCCCCCTAATTGTACAAAAGTACAACAATTATTAATGATAATAATACAAAATGATATACCAATAATGATAACAAAAACATAACAGGGATAATTGTATATAGCGCTTTACGTGTAGTTTTTTTTTTTTTCAAGGAAACACACACATGCACTCGTTGGTATCAATATGCCTATAGCATAATAATTCATTTAATGTATGATAAAAGAGCAATGGAGATAAAATGCCTTGCTAAAAGGCATAAGTACCGTATCGGGGATCGAACCCCTGATCCTCGCGTCTCCAGTCAAGCGCCTTAAACCACTCGACTACGACGTAGTGAATGGAGTACTGAAACGATCCTTCAGATTGCCATCATGATTTGACATCATGATGATAGCACTGACATCCCCCTCCCTCCCCCCCCCCCCCCCCTCCTTCTTTTTTACGCCAACATGGTAGGAAATACAACTTGCAGTGAGTCCACGGTAAGCAGGACCACCAAGATACAATTCAAATTCTTCCATTTTACCAATACCGGTACTTTTTATTCGCGTGTTGCTGGGATCCTCCCTTATTTTGCCTATTTTCATTTCGTTTTAGCTCCTGTCTTTCCCTGATTGCGTGATATGCACAAGGCTGAGAGCAGTGGGCAGAAACGTCCAGCCTAATCTTGTTCTTGAGAAACATGTGATTTAAAAACATGAAAAGAAAAGAAAAGGCTGTACGTAATTATTGTTTGAGGTGGGACTAGGACATTGAGACAGCTTGGGGATGGTTAAACAGTTTGAGATTTGGGATCGTACCACAGTTGCCAAAACAAAATTAGAAGGTCAAAAATGATTTTTTTTTTTTTTAGTTTGTGGACATTACACAAAATATCAAACTCGACGATAATTTTTTTTAAATGGTCATGCCAACACCCCCGTCGTTTGATTTGATTTATTGTGATTTATGCCTATAAATAACATATACACGTCTTACGTGAGCACTCCGCAGAATGGATTTGGATATTATTATCATTAATTCATGATCATCACATGTATATCATCAGTTATAATCATGGTACATCATGTACATTCATTCATTCATTCATTCATTCTTTTTTTCCCTTTTCAGCAGAATATTACAAACGTAAATCATCATCAGCAAAATGCACAAAATAAGAATAATTCTCAAGCAATGTCATTTTCAAAGTAAATTACATAAATAAATGTTGAAAATGGAGGGGAATGGGTCGTTGTAAGCTCAGATGAAGACGTTCAGAAAAATATATGTTACATAAACACTATTCAAATACATATTGAGTAAATTCACATGGATTCTAAAAGGTTGAAGTTATTTACTTTTTTTCTTTTCCCGACATCCATGTGTCTATCATTACTGCTACTTCTGTTTTGTACTCTTATTTTGTTTGGGTTTTTTGTTGTTGCCTTTGCCGAATAAGATAGTAGTAATGATGATAATGTAAATTGTTTAAGTGGAAAGAGGATATAGGATAGCAAGAAAATTCGGCAGATAGATTGGGAGAGAATAAGAGAGAAAGCGAGAGGGAGGTAAAGAAGAATCATTGAAAGAAGACGCCCGTGACATAGCCCCATGCCCTTTTTTTAAAATAACTATATAACTTCTGTTCAGAGCCAGAAGGGTATTAACTCATATCATTTTATACAGACTTAACTCCCTTCTGGCTCCAAACAGACGATATCATATAGTATACTATACTTATATCATTTGGAGAAATTAACACTGTGGGTTTTATAGAGATGAGAGACTGTCATAGAAGATGTCATACTCAACTAAGTGCATAAATTTTTATACTTTATGATACGTTGAGAGAAGACCGTTTTCTTCACTCGTTTTCCTTATAAGAAGATTTCAATTAGTGAGTGCACGGTCAATTTTCTTTCTCACCGGCCTATCCATGAGGAGATCACCTAAATGCATTCAGTTTTGGCTCACTCGACACGGTCTGGTCGTGGCCGGCGATCGTGAAAGAGAGTAAGTTGTCAACGGTCGATGACGGGAAGTTTAGAAATAATTTCAGCGCTGAAAAGCTCTCTGGATTATGACGCTGGCTGCTAAAGCCTTTCTAAGACTGTTTCTCCAGTGTGTGCATATTCGACATCTTCAGTGAAGAAGAAGTAGAGATAGAAGGAGAAAGAAGGAAGGAAAGACGGGGAGGAGTAAGGAGAAGAGGAGTAAGAAGAGAAAAGCTTGGTGCTGAAGCTGTCCCAAGACTGTTTCTCATATTTTGTTTGTATACTCGGCACCCTCATGTGAAGAAGAGTAAGAAGAAAAGAAGAAAGAGAAGAAATGACGAAGAGTAAGGAGAAGAGGAAAATGGGAGAAAAAAAGGAGAAATATTAAGAGGACCACTTTAAATGCTTCGTGTTTTTGCTCTCTCGACACTGTCTGGTCGTTGCGATCGTGACAGAGTTGTCAACGTTCGATGACGGGAAGTTCAGAAATAATTTCAGCGCTGAAAACTCTCGAGGATTATAACACTCCGCAGCGGGACTCGAATCGCAAACCATGTGATCCACACGTCCGGTGATGTATCCACTAGACGAAACGAAAGAGAAGATATTAAAGAGGAAGAAAAGGAAGGAGAAGAGGGAAAGGGAAAAGAAATTATTTTTCTTTCTTCTCGCGTTTATGAAGGAGAGTTGTCAACGTTCTATGACGGGGAGTTTATATAGAAATAATTTTATCGCAGAAAACTACGTGGATTATGACGCTCACTGCTAAAGCTGTATTAAAACAATCGTCTCAATACTCTGCCATCCTCTGTTGAAAAAGAAGAAGAAGAGGAAGAAGAACAAGAACAAGAACAAGAAGAACAAGAACAAGAAAAAGAAAAAAGAAGAAGAAGAAAAAGAAGAAGAAAAAGTAGAAAAAGAAGAAGAAAAAGTAGAAAAAGAAGAAAAAAATAGAAAAAGAAGAAGAAAAAGTAGAAAAAGAAAAGGAAATGAAAAAGAAGAAAAAACGAATAAGAACAAGAACAAGAAGAAGAAGAAGTAGTAGTAGTAGTAGTAGTAGTAGTAGTAGTAGTAGTAGTAGTAGTAGTAGTAGTAGTAGTAGTAGTAGGATAAGAAGAGATGAATAAAAGTATGACAAAGAAGAGGAGGAGCTGGAAGAAGAAGTAGAAAAGGCAGAAAAGAAGACGGAAAGGGAGTTAAAAGGGGATCAAGACGATGATGAAGAAAAATAAAACAGCAGATAAATCCTTTCCATAGTTTGACATAAATAATTGAAATTACATGAATTTAATGAATTTAAAAGGATATAAAATGAGAAGCAGAGTTCATGTTTATTCTACTTGTTATTTTAATTCTTCCAGTATCCTAGTCATGCCAGTTGTGGTCAGTTACAAGCGAAGGACCGCAAGAAAAATGAGATAGATATGTATTCTCTTGATATCTCTTAAGAATCCTATATTACAAGGTCCCTGGAAAAATTACAAGTACATGCAGTTTGGATAAAGAAATAATAACCTCTTAAACACTTCATGTCAAAAAGAAAAGAAAAGGGGAATACGTAAGTGAAAAGTTTCCAGGTTAGTACTAGCTTGGATATCAGCCAAGTTACACGAACTAAATAATGGCACATAATTCCTACGTACAGCCATTTGTATCATAATGTATAGAAGGGCAGGGACGTCGCAAACTTCTGTTATGATATCGGGGGCGGGGCGGTCGGACAACAATTTACAAATTTAGCAGACAAAGCTAAATTGCTCTTTAGATTTCCAAACCTACCTCATAAAAGATGTAAAACCAACAAAAATAGAAAAAAAGATGGCATATTTTCGTGCATAATAGTGCAATAGCTTTCAACCGACAATTTTTCTTGAGGGGGGGGGGGGGTTGCTGCAGCCTCCTCAATCTATCTCTTCTTCAGCAATACCCCTGGGTACGGGCATGGGGGGATGAGAGTGATTACATTAATTTCATTATGCAGGGGTGTTTTAAGTGAGCAGTGGCTCGTAAATTCTCCCCCGTATTGTTGATACACACTAAATGCAAATGGCTAACAAAATTAGACCGCAGAAGATAAACATGTGGATTTGAATAAAGATACGGAGTTTTACACACATCTTCTTGTTGAATAAACGAAACGTAAGATGCTGAGTGTAATTTACCTTTCCTTTTCTAAATGGATTATTTACATAGTTTACTAGTGCACTGCCCTGGGAATAAGTTCAAAAAAGATGAACTTTGTACCAAGCATACTATAGGAAGTCTCTAGAACGTTTTCTCTTTTTGCCACTCCCAAGACCGCAAACACAAAAAGAAACGAAGTAAAGGATAAACTAAAGGATCAAAATAATAAGGGTGAGATTGATCTCACCATGTGGAGTAGCGAAGGGTTGTAGGGAGTACCCAACACCCTCCCCCCCCCCCCCCCCACGCCCTTTCGCATGACCGGGGGGGGGGGGGGATGGAGGAAATAGAAGAGAAAAGGCAGTGAAAACGTGCAAAAGGTGACAACAGAAAATACCAAACCCTCTTTCGCCCGTCCCTCTCCGTTCACCTGGGTAAATAATCACCGTTAATAATATTAGAAGCGATAGTAGTAGTAGAAGTAGCAGTAGTAGCAATAGTATTAGTAGTAGTAGAAGTAGTAGTAGCAGCAGCAGTAGTAGCAGTAGTAGTAATAGTAATAGTAGGAGCAGTAGAAGTAGCAGAATATGTATTAGTAGTAATAGCAGTAACAGCAGTAGTAGCAGTATAGAAGTAGTAGTAGTGTAGCAGCAGCAGCAGTAGCAGCAGCAGCAGTAGCAGCAGCAGCAGCAGCAGTGGTAGTAGTAGTAGTAGTAGTAGTGTTGGTGGTGGTGGTGGTGGTAGTGGTGGTGATGGTCATGGTGGTGGTAGCAGTGTCATTATCATAATTATCATCATTACTATTTCATTCATCAAGAATGCTCGTGTATCAACCCGTCCCCATGATAGTATCTCACGTTCAGTAGTGCACATTCCCCTTTTTTCTTTCGGGAGGGTGGGCACATCTACCCTAATATTTAGTTTTTTTATCAGTTACAATCAATAAATTTGAATTTGAATTTGAATTTGTGTTGTAATGTTTTGTGGTTGCCCCCCCCCCCCCGCTCGATTTCATTATCCTGAATCCGCCAGGGGATAGTGGACTCCTTAAATATGCAGAACATACCATATAATCCCTGCATAACATGCAGGACATGACTTATGACGAAGTCCTCCCATTTCCTCTTAACCTATATTTGACACGACCCTACACTACCCCCCCCCCCTCCCCCATTTTTAATGAATAAACCAAGTGGGCATAACTCAGCATCTTTTTTAAACCAAACATTGATAATCATTTAAAGGCGTGGATTATCATATTTCCTGTGGGTGGTCAGTTATATCCGATTTATTTCCCTTTTTTTTCATCGAGTAAGACATTTTCAACACTAAGATGAAAATCATGGTGAAAATATATCTAAACACGTACGTGGCACTAATGACGGGTCTTATTCGAGAAGGTATATTTTCTAAAGGGATCCGGTAACTTTATCATGCTTATGGAGGCTTGATTTAATAAATTGTTGGATTTTGATGTCTGTTTGTATAAAGATGTTCAGTAAAATAAACAAACAGTCAGGAATATAAAGGTTTTGAAATATGAGATTTCATTATTAAGATATCTGTCAACTAATTCCGCCATTTGCAAAACCAACCTGGGTATGCTTTTGTCTAACACCGCAGTCTATAGGGTAAAAAAGAATGTCTGGCACATCCGGTCATTTGTATATTTTCACTTATTGTGAAGCACATAATGATGCTTTTGAAGTGCATTTTTCAGGGCTTCATATTTACACAATATTACATTTTATTTATAGCATGTAGGGCCATGCAGCTCCGATTTTTAAAAGTTACTATATTCTTTTAAAGGGGAATTGTGGTTTACTAATTGGATTAGGTATCGTTGCTATGCTAGCTCATGCAGCTACGTGTGAAAGCTTACACTGTTCGATTCGGGGTAAACATTTCCCTGGTGCATGCTCAAGACAGTGCCTGCCAAAAAATAGCCGACAATCATTAGTCTGATTAGACAAAGATAATTCTGGGGGAATAAAGGATAGTTATAGATAGTTATGACAACTTATACAAGGGGATTATGTGGCACAAAACTACCGATGCATGATTATTTGACTATTGACTCTACAAAAACGGTTTTGAATGCATTACAACTGCTAAAAACGTTAAATTTTAGCAATTCCATGGCGTGTAAATGACACTTATTGGAACTGACATATTGTTTGATTGTACATTTTAGAGCATCGTTTATTTTATTTTCATGTTATTATTTTTGTTTCTTTAATCATTTCATTTTTCAATTCTTTAATTATTTATTTAACTTTACCCTTAGCTTACACAGCAAAGTGGGCGAAGGAGTCATTTACATGATTTCTCTCTTTTATAATAAAAAAAAATTAACTGAAGTGAAATGCATCTCAAAAAAACTGTAGGCATGATTGGGGAAGGTAGAAAGTTTTGATGTAGCTGAAATGCTTGAATTGCAGATAAGAGCAGTTATCTGTTCTGATGGAATATCTTACACATATCGAGAGCTGGGAAGCTCCCCGATTTTTTAATATTCATGATGGAACGACTACAGCCAACTTTCTTTTTCAAGGAATAAATGTGCCATCATGTCAATCGACGAAAAAAACGCGGACTCCCATGCACGTGCAGGAGATACATGTAATTATTCAAATCATAAACGGCCATCGGGGACACAGAGGTTTGCAAATCAGAATGCTGATTTTTTTTTGTCATTGATATAGAGTGGTCAGATAGAAATGAAAGCGGAATGGAATATCAATAAATGTTTTTTCCTAAAACGCATAATGACGCATGTACGCAGTTCATGGGTTTTGGGTCGTGCTAAACAAGTTAAATATGACTAGGATTGATTTGATCTCTACACAGATATTTGTAAACATTTGATTTAAAAATTTTGATTGCTTAGAAAATTGTTGGATATTATTTCACCCCAAAACGACGGATTTTGGTATCAAAGAATAAATCATTAATTTTCAAAACAAATATACGCGACGACACACGTTATCCCCTCAACCATGTGTCAACTGAGTATTCGGATCCTCCCAAGCGATATGTTTATCACGATTGTTGTATTGCTGTAGTAATAGTTGGACCTATTAAGGTGTTATAATTTGTTTTATGATATGAAGTGTTCATATATCCCACCCATACAAACATCTCACTCTTAAGTGATCAATGACGTTATAATCATGAAAATATATACATGTATATATTTGGTTTGATTTTCGCTGATTGTTTTGAAGATCAGGATCGCTATGCAGCAAATACAAACTGCAAAGTAGTAAACAATTAAGTGGTGGATTTGACAATTTAGGTCGGACTGATAATATGCTTATACTCTCTTCATAAGCGTCACACATTGGGATAATAATAACAATAAGTATAGGGAATATCAATGAAGTAGCAAGCAGTGAAATAAATTATATCATAAACTCTACAATTTGTCTCACAATTTCGACGTATATGTGACTGGAAAACATGTTAATGTATAGGAAGCAAGCAGAATATTTCACTTTTAACTCTGCGGAGTTAAAAATGAAACTCTACGAGTGTTTTAAAATAGCGTAAGATGCAAAATATGATATTTTCAATTGTTAAATCTACAAAGTCTTTTTTATTAACTTTTTAAGATTTGTTCTTAAAGTATACAGTTGTAGAGGATTATCAAATACGCTTGAATTAAACATCTGTCCCTTTTCTACTTTTTAGCCTTTAAATCATTTTTTCTATAAAATCGATAAATATAAATTGTCTTCACGTGTGTTTGTGATATCCTCTATAACTGTACTTTAAAAATAGTATTTAAAAATTGTCCATCAACGCGTCTGCAAATCAACATTTAATTGCATAAGCTGTTTATCACGTACCCTCCCCCCCCCCCCCCCCCCCCCCCCCCTCCTCTTCTAGGGATGATTCCACTCCCTATTTATCCATCATTTTACGCAGCTTTTCAAAGAGCTTATTAGAAGATTCAGGCAAACAGATTATTGTTTACTGTGTCGGAAGGAAAAAGGAGAAAATCTTTAAAAATCCCAAAATTGATTATCGAACGTCCTTATAGATGAATGAACTGCAAAATAGTTCGAACTTTAACCGTGAGAGAGAAATATTATTTAGTCTTGACAGACACGACAGAGGATAATATTTGACAATAAAATCACATCATGGTTACGATGTTGATATTGATTTTCGTTTTAACCTAGGAAAATAGAATAAAATGGACATGCAGACAGAGATTGAACTGTGCCTGTGCTTCGGTCTTTTGGCAATTCGCACTGATGACATGAGTTGTTAGGTGTCCCTGCACGTCACAGCAGTGCGTATGTGCGTGCGTTCACATGTGCTGATCTCGCACGTTGCTCGCCGAAGCTAAATTTAGTGATCACTATGCCGTCGGGTCCATTAATATTCATAATTCATGTATTTACTGGAAATGATAATCTATGTCAGATCATATCTCAGGGAGAATGTCGATTTGAAGGTCGAGTAGAATAATTATTCGAGTGAAACTAGGGTGGAAAATAATACTGGTGGCATATCCTGTTTAATGAACTGGACTGGAAGCTATTTTGAAAGGTCGGTTAATGAAAATAAAATCTGATAGATTGCAGGCTATGGGGTGTATGTGGTCTATACAATACAAGCTTTGCTTCTTTAAATAGACTCCTCCGCTGATTTATTCTTCTTAATTTAGCTTAAATTTATACTTACAGATATTTGTAAAATGTATTATTTCTCATATGCAAATTTATTCTACATATTGTTATTCCTAGAATAAGTATATGTATGTTTATTTAATTATTGTGTTACTTGCATTGTGTGGAAAATAAAGAAACTTCAAACTTCAAACTTCAAACTTCTCAAGAAAAATAATAAAAGTCAATTTAAAGGAGCGGACAGTTACTGAAAAATTGCAGCACAGTATATCGTAGAGCTTCACAAACGCGAACATAAGGGCTTGGTCCTCATTCGTACTATTTTAGAAGTAAGTATAATTAATCTCTGACTTTAAAAAGGATTTTGAGAGAAAATCATTTCAGGTAATTTATGCTTTTGTATTTTCAACGAGTAGTGAACCCTCTCATACAACATAAATTTCCATGAGCGCATTAGATCAAATTCTGAAAATATTTGAGTAATTTTTTCATAACCTTACGCTATTACCGTTGGCGTAATAGGGATGGGGGTGTATATCCCCCCCCCCCCCACCACTTTTTAGAGTGCATGGGCGATGGCGTGTATAGTGTTGCCACAGTGTGTTCACATAGTTATCTATGTGTTAACTATGTGTAAATTATGTGTTCACAATATTGCTACAGTGTGGGATTTTAGATCATGTGATTTAGCACATAATACCCACATAGTTGACATACTAAACACAGAGTGACACACAATACCACAGTGTGGCATGCATTTAACTATGTGTAAGCACCGTGTTCACAGTATTGCTACAGTGTGAGGTTATAGATCATGTGGTTTACCTCATAACACCCACATAGTTGAAAAACTGAACACAGGGTGACACACATTTACCACATTGTGGTATGAATTGCCTTATGTGAAAAGACTGTGTTCACAGTATTGCTACAGTGTGGGATTTAAACACGTGGTTTACCACATAATACCTACATAGTTGACATACTGAACACAGAGACGCACATTTACCACAGTGTGGTATGCATTTTTTTTTAACTATGTGTAAACACTGTGGCTTATTGGCCCATGGCCAATGAGTGGGATCCAAGCCTACACATATACCCCTCGCCTTTCAAAAAAACAAATAATATTCTGATCAACTAATTGTTGAAGTTTTTTTATAAATCTATCATGAACGACGGTTATAGTAGCAAAATTTCGTTTAAAAACCAGGGAGGTGTTTCATAAAGCTGTTCGTAAGTTACGCACGACTTTACGCACGACTTTACGCACGACTGGTGATATGTTCTTGTGCTACATGTAAACGATTGAGAATCTGATTAGCACCCAAGAACATGTTCCAGTAGTGCGTAAAGTCTTGCTTAACTTACGAACAGCTTTATGAAACACCCCCCAGAGATAGGATTAGAAGGTCCCGATAGTGGGTGTGGGTGCGGGTGGGTGAGGGGTGTATGTACTCGGGTGTGAGTTCTCGCTAGAAATTTCGGCGAAAATTTTCGTTCATCTCCCGGCACTCCTCGAAACAGATTTACGTCGGTAGCTATCACACAAATGAAATGGAAAATTTTGACGGAGTAACAATTAGAGATTAATATTTTTGACAATTAATTGGAAAGCATATCTTGCCAAAAGATTTTACATGGTTTCATTGAGCTTCTATGGGGTTAAATATTACAGCCTTTGGTTTTGTCACGTTTGATTTTCCAATATTTAGCAGTGTATGTTTTACGCTAAAAATGGGATATTTTCACAATGATCGTGATGATCATGATGATCATGGTGTCCAACGCTGTGTACGAACATTGAACACGATCAGAAGAGACCGGTGAAAATTGAGTTCGTTTTCCATATTTCTGGAATAAATGAAAAATGAAATAAATTGAAATGAGATGTCATAGAATAGTAAAGATGGTAATGATCGCTATAATTCATATCTGGCGGCATGTGGTCACAAGCTCAAAATCAGACCACTGTCCCCCTAGCCCGAACCAGATATCTAACAATCTACAATCCTGGCGATAGCCCGACCCATCATCGCACCCATTTCATATGCTTGAGGGACCCTGTGTTTTACGGCGCGCTGAATAAGAGGTGAAAAGCGATTACAGTGACATATTTCTATCAAATTTCGTGATCAAAAAGGATAATAAATAAGCTCTCTTTGCTCTTGATCTGTGTCATGTATTGCCGTTATTGGTCTTTAGGGGCTTAGGGCTATGCGACGGGTCAAAAGATATTACTACGGATTGTGTGCTTTTCTCCGATTAGCCGTTCTGTAATAATGAAGTTTGCCTGCTACGAATTTAGTTCTTTTATACAGTGACACGATCACATAAGCAACTAATACCTGATTTTATTATTATCGTTATCATGATAATTATTAAATGTCTCATATTGAAGAGATTCAACGATTAATCAGAAGAATTTAAACTTGATGGGTATTGATGACTGAACTTAATACTGGAGAGCTACGCATGCTAAGGGGAAATGTAAATGGTTAACTTGTGCATGTACTAGTTTCAGCACCCATTGAGAAAACGATTCTTTATCCTTTCTCTTTATCTTACCTTCTACGTCCATTTGTTGAACAATGGCATAAACAAATTAATTATCTACAACTTTTACTGTAACAAAAATGTATTTTTGTATCTT
Source organism: Echinometra lucunter (assembly GCA_029962745.1). Taxonomy (NCBI): domain Eukaryota; kingdom Metazoa; phylum Echinodermata; class Echinoidea; order Camarodonta; family Echinometridae; genus Echinometra; species Echinometra lucunter. The sequence goes on from CM057157.1 coordinate 28,240,873, forward strand.
GTACAATTTTTTCTACTATAGTTTGAACTGATTCTAAATCTAACGATTAACTCATGTAGTATAATATAATCAAAGTCAAATCACTCGTGACATTCTTAGTGAAAGGCGCTACATACTCATTTCAAACAACGGATAACATAGTTAAATGAGGGAGGGAGGTCATTTTCCCTAAAATTTTATTTTAGGGAAATATGTAAGTAGAACCATAACGAATAATATTTGCTCAAGAATTATATAGCTGTAATCTGTTTATAGATGAGTGTAATCTCTTAATTATAACTGGCCATTCAAAAACTGCGGGGAGGGGACGGGATATCCTGACGTATTGAATCTTCAAGAAATATTGTTATGTCTTGCAAGGAAATTTACTTAATCCTAAAATCCTTTAATGAACGGCTGATTCGCTGCACTGAGACCCGCAAGGAAACTACTTATTTCTTCGAGAGCCATTTGATATGCCTTTCGTCGACGTTATCTTGTAATTATAAGATTTAATCTGTTTTCCGATCAGTGTTTAAGTGTGCAATTGAACGAAATATGAAGACTATTAAATCATGAAAGAAATCGAGAGGTTAATTATGATCTCAAGTTTTAAGTCGTTGTTATCTATAGAATATTTTTTCGTATCCTTTCCTTCCATTGTGACTCCAGTTTTTATCGTAGTCTTTAAGTATGCAAGTAAACGAAACATGACGATTATGAAGATGATTAATCATTTTAATTGAGCGAGTCATTATGATCTCAATTTTTAAAGTCTTTGTTCTTTATAGAATATTGTATAGTGGTATATAGTACTGTATTATTCATGTTGTTTCATCCCAGCCCCCCCCCCTCTCTCTCTCTCTCTCTCCGTGACCATTCTTCCTATAATCTTTTTTATAGTAGGCCTATAAATTCCATTTTTAATAGCTTTATATTTCAGTTTCAATTCTAATTATTCTTCATCTTTTGTAAAGTTATTCAGTGTCTGTTTTGTCCATTCGTTTTGAAACTTCTCAGTCCATATCAATAAAATGATAAGAAAAAAATTTGACCCAAAGTACAAGAATGAACTTGACTTAATTCAATAAGACTCCTTTTATTAACTCGTTCGACGTAAAGCACATAGTGATTCTATTGGTCCAACACTTTCGATTTTAAGGACAAAAAAGGTAATGTTTTGAAGAGGAGAAAGGGGTTATCGACTATTTAAGCTTCTTAATAACATTTCAATTCCTGACTACTTTAAGTTTGCTTTCCCTCTATCTTTTTCAGCTTTCAAGCTGACGAATTGATCAGATGAAATCTGATATCCGACTTTTCAACTAGCCAGCCACCCTCCTTCTCTGGAACGCAACTGCTTTCTAAACTTGAAAAAAACTTGATAGCCGACATTCAGAACACACTTCATCCAGCAGAAAGTCTCATATTCATGGACTTCAGTAAAAATACGAATAAATACCACGTCCCGAATATAAAGCAAATATACACCGGTTTCCGGATTAACGGATTATCCCAATGACCTCCTAGAACCGATCCGATGAAACTCGAGAGCTCACGCGCGGAGGGAAAAGAAAGAAAAACGGGCAAAACTGATAACTGAAAATTGAGATAATCTGGTCATAATTCCATTCGGAACGTGACATAGAAACCGCTGCCTGTGTTAGGATCGAGGCGAGACTTAGCGAAAGATCTGGAAAGATTCACCCACTTTAACCACTATCTGTTATGTTTTATCATTTTTTTTAAACATTTAAATCTAAAACCATTTTTGCAAACCTTGAAATTTGGGGGGAATCCTGGCCATTCCTTTGAAACGATATGTTTGATCTTTAACGAATATTTCTGCAAATCTTGAAATTTGCAGAAAATTCCTGGTCATTCCTTTCAAAGATATGTTTGATCTTGTACGTATATTTCTGCGAATCTTGAAATTTGCAGAAAATTCCTGGTCATTCCTTTCAAAGATATGTTTGATCTTTTACGTATATTTCTGCGAATCTTGAAATTTGCAGAAAATTCCTGGTCATTCCTTTCAAAGATATGTTTGATCTTTTACGTATATTTCTGCAAATCTTGACATTTGGAGAAATATCCTGGTCATTCCTATCAAAGATATGTTTGATCTTTTACGTTTATATATACGAATCTTGAAACTTGGAGAAAAATCCTGGGCCCCGTTGCATAAAACTTACCATAAATGTAACTCTGCTATCAATAGTAACCACCATGGTAACATTGCTGAACAGCCAATCAAATTCAAGATTTCCATGGAAATTACCATTGATGGCAAACTTACCCTCATTGGTAACTATTATGCAGCGGGGCCCTTTGAAAAGGTATGTTAGGAATTCAAATAGACGAACCCCATTAAGTTTTTTATAAATTCCAAACACTGTCAGTTTGAAAAAAAAATATCATCGTACAAAAAGTCCCCTGAAAAGGATTACCCTCCAAATACCGTCTTCCTATCTGAAATATGACATGAATGTTCGGCCCGAAGATTGGTGTGAAGTTCCATAAACCCATTTCTCTGTGCAGTTAGTTTGCTTTTCAGTTAGACTGTATTGATTTCTTATCACTGTGATGATTTAAAAAACCTCGAAATAATATACCAACTTCTACTGACTGTTTAATCATCTTTTCCAAAGCTTTGATACAGTTTCTTTCACATTCTAATCGCGGGACCAGAACTCAACGATTATCTTTAAAACGCATTTCAAAGGTTTCCGCAAAGAAATGCAAACTTATTGCTTTTCTGCGTACCCACCTCAACTGACGAAATAGATCGTTATATCAAATGATAAATATTATAAAATGTTTGCGGACGTTGTCGGGGTTGAGGACGGTCAGGCATTTTTCAGAAAATGCAAGGGGCATGCTACGTTGGAGATGGGACAGATCCGGGACAGGAAATCTGAAAAGGTCTATAACTTAGATCAACGCTTGCCACAAATCTCCACAAACCTTCCTCTAGACATGCTTAGACTGCTCTCAAAAGTTGGAAAGATCACATCGAGTCGTTTGAATTCTGATAACCTCCTGAATTACTTCCACAAACCTTGATCAATAATGCCATGACTACAGACACATCTACAAGTTTCTTTCTTAGCGCTAGATTGCTGTTCTTGCCATCGGATGTCCTGACATAAATTCCAGACAATTTTTACATCATCTTCCTTCCTTTAAGACGGTACAGCTGTCTTTTATATTTACTTTAGACTACTTATCTTTTCAGTACTTTCATCGATGACATCGATTATACACTAATGTGTTTTTTGTTGTTGTTTTTTTTTTCATTTCATTCCTCGAACTCTTTACTCTTTCCTTATTTCTTTGCTGTTGTTTTTATCATCAAATATCGCAATTTTTTCACATACTGCATGTTGTTTTCTCCAATACTTTCTTACTTTACAATTTCAGTATTTCTTTTTCATTTTGATTTATTGCTATTTCCAACAAATAAAATACAGAGTTTGATGTATATAGGATAAAATTGATAACTGGAGCTGTTCAGCATTTTAACATGACAGTTTACACTTCATGTCAAAGGTATTCACATGAGTTAGAAGTTAGATAGTAGGTTGGAAATGGAAGGACAGCTAAAATTTTGTTCCTATTTATCATTCTATCTTCTCTATTTTAGCTTTTACATTCCTCCCCTGTCCTTCTTTATCATCCTATTCTTAAGTTGTTGGGGTTTTTTTTCATCATGATTTTATCACATACTTTAGGCATACGTTGTTGTTTTTTCCAATATTTTCTAATTTCACAATTTAAACATTCCTCTTCTGTTCCTATGTATTATCCTTCGTTTTCATTTTGTTATCCTAATCTCTTTTTGTTGTTGTTGTTGTATTTAATCATCTGATATCTCATTAATTTTTCATACTTTTTTCGCCAGTATTCTAACTTCATATTTTCAACATTCCTCTTAAATTTGTTCATATTGTATCGTTTTTCTTTCCCTTGGATACATTAGGTTGTTTTCTTTTGCAATATTTTCCTACCTCATAATTTCAACATTCCTCTTTTACTGCTATGTTGCTATCACAGTAAAAAAAAAAAAATATGTTAAACAACTGTTTAAGCCATCACTCTAACAACTATTGTTTAAACTACTAATGTTGTTTAAACTTTAAACAGTTTGTTGTTTAATTTTTTAGCGAATTTCCAATTGTTTAAAACTGTTAAACAATATCATTGGAATTTCCATCGATGCATTTAACAACGTATTTCTACAGTACAAGTTATGTCTTTTAAACAGTATTGCTCAAAATTTAAACAACACAATTTTAAACATCGCCAATTTAAACAGCGTTTTTACAGTGTATATACATTACTTCCTAACTATTATTTTACAATGCAATACAATGGGCTAGTGAAGATTTGACGTGATTTCTTAAAAAATTGAAGAGATCCAAGCATAAAAATGAAAATTGTTTTCAGTGCTCATAATCTTATATATGGTCATCATGGTCATTAGAAGGATTACTGATAACTTGATTATTACCATAATAGTGCTATATCCTTGTTAACAACGCTTCACTTTTTTAAATTCTTCTATGTTATCTCGTGCAAGGCCGTCTGTCACGTATGATTATGAATGATGTGATCTTTGTTTAATTGAAAGAGGGCTGTGAACGCAATTAATTGCTCATTAAAAAAACGACCCGGGGATGCCTACGACATTAAGTCTTTTTCGAAAGACGGTATAATAGTGAATAACAGATTTTAAAAATTGATAAAGACATTGTGATAAATCTCTATTTGGAGGGGATTGTTTTCATTTTTAATTGAGCTGTCTACATCACTTTATTTTTTCGTAATCTCTTACAAGATAATAAGCATAAATTTATATAGCGCAGTTACTATGAAAAATATATGCAGCTGCGGTGGTTCAGAGCTCCTTTTTACTTAATTCTCCAAAACATATTATCCTAACTGAACAATTATGATTTCACCTTGGATTTGAAGATATTTAAGGATGGAGAGCTTTAGGGATGGAGACCATCTACAATGAAAGCTGCAACTGACATAGCATGTTTGGTGACAGATGATTACGACATAGTCCTCGTCATAACACAACTAGAGGATGACGCTGCTTCAGGGTGTCTTACCTGGGACTAAGCTATCTCATCTCTAGATCCCAATCACATTCAACATCAGCCTCAGGGTCCCAGAGAGCAAGATGATCACCCTGATATTTTGATAGGGGGGCTTCTGTGACCCCGTCCGATGACGCATTTAGCGGACCCATCGCGCTGACAGCTCGCCGAGCTAGTTGCCCGAGCCGTTGACGCGCGCTTGCAGACGTTTTACGGGGAACTCTGTTTTCACTGACTTAGGGAACCGCTATGAACAATGTTCGGAAGCGCGGCTGCCCATTGACGCTACGCCCTTCACCCCCCCCCCCCCCCATGTGACCAGCCCCAGAATTTAAATTCAACGAAAAAATTGTGACCAAATGATGACAAATTATATGTTGTAGAAATAGAAAGAAAAACAACTTTTCATAATAACAACGTCTCCTAATAAAACTGTGAATTAATGGAAGTCTGTAATAGCATTATTGACATTGAAACGTATAGTGCTTGTGCCTTGTTATGTTTCTGTATATTAATGTCATGTTTTTAAATCTTAATTTTAATAAAGTCTCTTATTACATATTTTTTTTAAATGCTCAATGAAATTAATAATTCAATGCGAAATGTCAAAAGCAGTGACAACTTTTGTCAAGTTTTGACTAAAAAATGCATTTGAAAAGATTTCTCGTTATTTTTTCCCCATTCGATATACATGATGCCTGAGTTTAATTTTTGCCGGAGTCGGGGTTCTAGTCCTGTTTGTGAAAACAGACCCGTTGTGCACTCTTTACAAAGTCATGCTTACGATTATCATAACCGGTATTGTTTTCAGGTAAACAGGCTAGAATTACATCGGGAAGATTTCGAAGTTATTGAGGGTATCCAAAGGGCGTCGACCTGGGGCAAACAGGAGCCTTAGCTCCTCCCCTGATAAACACAACTTCAACTACATATTTATAGATATAGTTTTATTTATACATGCATTTATTCATCTATTTATCTAATTCATTAATTCATTTACTGAATTGTTTTGTAATTACGCCTATCTATTTATTCAATCTGTGAATCATTCATCAATTCATTCATTTCTTTTGCATGCTTCTGATCAATACGATTGTATCCAACAGCCCCCCCCCCCCTCCTGAAAATTTTCCAACGCGTCTGAATCTATCCATTCGGGGGACACTCAAAAATTCTGAGGGGACATACACATACACCAAAACATGTCCTCAGATTAAAATTTATGGGACATACTCTATTGTGTCCCCCAACCTTGGGACGTGTCTCCCTGTCCCCCCCCCCTATTGACTCCCGTGACCGAGGTTACTTTCAAGCAAGAAACAACCGAAAGTACTGCCCCCTTTGTCATGTTTGTAAGAAAATAAATGCCCAGATATTTCGGTGCGCTGCTGAAGATGTTGTGATGAATTGTAAGTACATACGAATCCCTCTTTCAAGTTGTCACTGATTGCCCTGTGAAACACTCTTAAAAAAAAAAAAAAGAGGGAAAGCATTCACTCTGTTAGAGGTGAATTTAAGAAAAGAGTGCATTCAGAGTTAATTAAAAGTAAAAAATTGTGATATTCACTATTTTAGGGGTGACCCCAGTGATCACTCAAGGATTTTGAGTGATCACTGAGGTCACCCCTAAAAGAGTGAATATCACAATTTTTACTCTTTAATTCACTCTTAATTCACTCTCAATTCACTTTTTTCTTGAATTCACCCCTAACAGAGTGAATGTTTTCCCTCTCTTTTTTTTAAAGAGAGTACGATTCCTTAAGCTGTTATTTCCTATTCAGCATGTCTTTTTTTATCATATCCAGTGGCGGCACCAAGGGGGGGCATGGGGGGGCATTTGCCCCCCCCCCCCCCCCCACTCAGAAGCTTTGCCCCCCAGTTGCCCCCCCCCCCCAGAAATTTTGAGGACTGAAAAGAAAAAGTATACAGTGATTTGTAAATAAGTAGATGTTGTCATAAGCATCATATTCAAGCTGTGAAGTGCTCTAAAATACCATTTTCCGCTCTTCAAAACTTCTAATGAAAACCAAAAAAGTGGTTATTTTTGGCTCACTCGCTTCGCTCGCTCGTCATATTTTTAAATTTCTTTACTAAAGTGCGATTAATATCAAGAAAAGTAGCCATTTTTGGCTCGCTCGCTTCGCTCGCTCGTCATATTTCAGAATATTTATTCGAAAATGTGATGAAAAACAAAAAAAAGCGGTTATTTTTTGTTCGCTCGCTGGTCATATTTCAGAACATTTATTCGAAAATGCGATTAAAAAGCAGTTATATTTTGTTCGCTCGCGACTAAAACTCGTGCTTCACGCTCAATTTTTCCATACACACACCAAAAAATTAACTGCCCCTGCCCCCCCCCCAACATTTTCTTTTGCCCACAATTTGCCCCCCCCCCCCCCCCACTTAAGCAATCCTGGTGCCGCCACTGATCATATCGTGGCTAATACGCCGAGAAATTAGTCGAAAGTGTTGAAGGAAGATTGAACCAACCAAGCAAAGCTAACTCAAGAGAAATACCTTTTTGAAATGTGCTATTCGTTACGTCAATTTCTTTTTAAGTTTTGCTAGAAAGTTTTTTAAAAGGATATTACATGCAAATTTAGCGCAGTAGACTACTCTCATATATTTTTTGATTGTCAAACCTATTACAGCACTTTAACTACGGAGAAATGTAGCTTGCAAATCCAGGTTTACGACGTGAGCACAAAAAGTGGCCATGTGAGTCAGTTGATTCTTGTCACACATTTCTCAACCTGCGTAACGTTGATAAAAACCCAGACCTATAGAAACAGAAATCACAGCTTATAGAATCTAGAGCATATTCAAGAGTAACGGAAACAATTCGATTTACTCCGATTTATGGTTATTATTTCGTGATATTTGTATTAAGCTTTTTGATTCCCCATCTTGCATTTTAGTAACCTTGACGTTATCGGAACGTTCTTCGAGCTTTTCTGCTCGTCTTCACCGAATCTCCTAGAATTTCAGACCCGGATGGACCTCAAGCTACTGTCCTTAACAGATATACCTTGGTCCATATATCGGTCTAATTTAGGACCTGGACCGACTAAAAATAGGCCTAGTCTGTTTGTTTGTCTGCTGATGAAAGACAGTGAGTGCCCTCTTCTCCTTCCTTTTTTATCTCCAAGAGCTGGGATGAATCTTGTTATCGGAATATCTTGTGTCTAGCTATTGCTTGGCTGGAGAATCGGGTCAATGCCATTCAACTTGTACTTTCCATTGAAACATTGACGATTTCATGTTTAATTGGTATGTCGTTGTGGGTTTTTATTTCTGGGTTGCCCCATTTATTTTGTAAAACTTCTATCTACGTCAATAAGCTAAATACATACAGTGATATAATGTCAGAGGGCATTGCCAAGAATTGTGAATAAGTGTGAAGTTTGTTTCCCAAACCTCCTCTAATCGCGTGACAATTGTCCAATTAGTGTGTTTAAAACAAAGTGATTTCTGGTGAACTATCATAGTCAGATAGTAGAAAAGTTCTCTGAAAAGCATTGATCTTGATCTTTCCATGCCTTTATATTCAAAATATGATGTTACACGGCTAAAGAATTTTGGTCCATACGCCACTTGTATGATGTAGTCCAATATGCCTATTTCTGTGTGAGGTGTATGTGATTTTCAACAAGACTTATGCATTCAATGTCTTATCATTTTGACGAATCTTAGAGGTCAGGAAACAGTGATTCTGCAGGTAGTTTCTTTCACACTGTGAATGCGTGACCAGTTTATCCTTAGGTTTAGAAATGTATGTGTGATTACAGCCATCGCGTGATGAGATGTTACTGTATCCATACGAGAAGCCATTCAAAAAAGTAATCCCTCTGTCTTATAGCATACCGGTATAATGAAAACTTGCATGTGTTGTTTTTTCCAACTGAAAATTTTTTTTTTCAACACCTTTTGACATTTAATTGACTGCTGAAAACCCGCTGAGATTTACAGTAAACAGGAATTCCGTTTCCTCCATGTGATTTTTTAAAGATTTAAATTCTTTTATTTATTTATTTATTTTTATTTTTTATTTTTTTTTTTTTTGGTGTAAGGACTACTCTGACAGCTTGCACAAAACTTATTGCCCGCACTTAAATTAATACTATTATATCATTCTCCTATTTGCCTTATCCGAATGATGTGACATAATTATCAGTATCAGGTTTGTATTAATCATATTTCATATTTAGGACAGAATAACGAAATTAGTGTAATCTTTCATTTAAAAACGTTTGTGCATAAGTTATGAACGATTTCCCTTGCGATATAGTTTTTCTACCATGTGATTTTTAGATGACACACCTAGCCCATTTCATCTTTCACATTCATAGTTTTCTAAAATATCTTCTCTGCCATCAAAGAAAAACGAGATAAGTTACCTAAAGAAAAGACAGATAAATATATTGATATGAGATTTTTAAAAATCAAATGGCAAAGATATAGGTAAAGCCGAAAGGATTCCCCCCCCCCCTCCCCCCAAAATGATGATAGTGATAATAGTGACATGTCTTTCGGCATCAAACTTTTGTAAACTTCAGCCCATTTAAGACAAAGTAAAATCTGTGGGTCTAGTTTGGTCTGTCTTTATAATTTTTTAGATTTCACTTTTTTGACATTCAACTTTTTGGTAAAATTCTGCTCTGACAACCCCCCCCCCCCCCCCCCCCCCGAAATCATTCATTGGACACCCTTAAAGGAACTCGGTGTCGTGGCTCAAAACGAAGATCGCGGCAGTTGATGAACTCCGTAGCACTTGGCATTACGAAGTTCCATCAATGACGTTGCTGGAAGGGAGTGGGATTGTGACGCCTCCTCTCTGCCCCTGCCCCTACCCCCCCCCCCCACACCGCATTCTATATTTTAAGTTTTCTCGGCAAATCCGTCATTATCATCAGAAAATTTAATCTTTAAAGAACTCTGTTCTTCCTTGCTTGTTTGGATGGAAGACTATTAAGCCAAAATTTTGGCAAAAATCGTCCGATCTCTTCGCCTCATACCCCCCCCCCCCCCAATAAAGGAAGGTCTAGCGGCACCCCTAGGTTCTATTCTGAACGCCTAAGGCTATTATGTCGTGTCGACATGAACTTGGCCGATCACCCATTCCATGTAAACGTTCTTCTTACCAGTGGTGTAACACGGGTCGAGACATTGAGGGGGGGGGGGGGTCAACAGCATCATGGGGACAACAATCTTAGCTTACTGTAGACAAAATGCAGGAGAACAAGTTAACCAACTATAGGGGTTGATGCATAAAAGGGGGTAGTAGTGTTTCGGTTTTATATTCCCTTCCCCCGTCTCTCTTTTCCTCTCTCCATTTTATGGGGTATGTACCTCCCCTCCCCCTCTCCCCTCTATGCGCGCCCCTGTAGCTATGTTATCACTGAAAACATCTGAATGTAACGGGGTCACCCCCATATATCAGATCAGACATTGGCAGTCAAAATGTGGCAGTCAAAATGTCAGGCATTACCTGACTTACCCGGGATGAGCTACTGTCAGCCTATAGTCTAAACTCGCAGTCTTCTTGTCTCAAAACAGGTCGATGCGTTAATAGTTCGCAGGCACAAACCCTAATCAGTCGAAACACGTTATATAAAGTCTAAGTAGGAGACTACAGGAGGTCAATGGGAATCGCGTACTAAGGCTGCTCCAGACTAGCCACTGGGCACGTAGGCTAGGCTTCTCTCAAGACCCAAATGTAATTTAGGAAAGTGTCAGTTACGGTCTGTGCCTGCAAACTAATGCGTCAATTCGATTGCGTCATAACCTTGCGCTAACCCCATGCGCCAGTCATCAAAAGTATTGTTCGCGCTATTCATTTCATGATCACTTTTTGAACGATATTTATGCTAAGTTGTTCAGGCGAGCCCGTCACAAGCACTCGCTTTGGGGGACTTCGCCTTCTTCCTTGATTTATGTTGTATAAAATGTACACAATCGAAAAAAAAAATGATTGTCAACTCTTGCAAGTCAAGTGGAAGAAAATAAATGTTTCTTTGAATTGAATTGAATTGATATCATTCTGCATGACAAGCAAAGGTCTGAATTCACAGAGGGGTAAACCATGGTTTATGTAGATGAAAATATTTAAAGTAAGAATAGATAATATGTATAGATAAGCGTAGATAAGCCTATAAAAGCCCGCCCATCGGGCCTATAAGGCACTGACGCGGTTCTGTCCTCGGCAAATGTCGCCTCGATTGGGTCAGGCCTGAAACAACGCGCTATGCGTCAATTTTATTATTTTTTTATGCACTGAATTTTGAATTCATTTTTTTTTATGATGTCGCGCTCTGTTGATTCGTCAAAGGCTGAACCACTTATTGATGCAGCGATACGTTAGTGTCTCGTATGCTGTATAATCCTACATGCCTCTCATGAATGAGCTTGGATATTGACTCGTCTTTCCATCCTTTCTTAATTGATTTACTATATTGAAATTTATTTTGAAATAGATATCTAAACTAAAGAATTTGAATATTTTCTTTTCATATTCAACATTCTTCATAATCTTATGTGATAACAAAGTTAAGTTCTTGATATCTCAAAGGAGTTAATCTTTGAACTAAAGCGTGTAACTTGCACCAATATAAAAAATAACAAAGAACTATAATTACCGGCATTTCTTTAAGGGGGCAATTTTAGTTAGTACCATAAAGGGAACTTGTAAAAAAAAAAAAGTGCACCAAAAACATATAATCAATACTCGATATCGCAAAGATGTTCAATTAAGTTTTTCCTATATTACTCAAGTTACCTTTAAATCGGGACAGATATAAAAATGTCTTAAACTAATATCATTGCAAATTGAGTCTGTCTATGTTAGGCTACAGCAGGCCGTCCGTTCTCGTATAGCTAGATGACAGGAAATGACTTGAGCGCATGTCAAACCGATACTTTCCTTCCTCTCTCACGGCTCGTTCACATGCCTTTATCGGGAATGCCGAGAGACATGTATTTACTTAAGATATGAATCTTAAATTTTGAATACTTAGAGACACTCAGAGACATTTATTCAGTTGAGACATAAAAGTGTCATCTTTTAAATGCCACAGAATGTCTCCAAAGAATCTAAAAACAATGCGGGACCGTTTCTGTCTTGAAGTAGCAATAAAGGATTTCAGGTATGAGGCAAGTTTACAGAGTGAACTCTGTTTTCACAGTAAGGCGATCACTATGATGAACAGAATTTTACATTAATCATTAAATTATGCAGCTAGTCTCAGGGGGCATATATCTTACAAGCATCGCTTCTTCACCTTGTCCCTCCATTTCACTGTTCAATTTTTTAAAGTCAAAAATTGTTTTGTATATTTTAGTTCTGTTCTATTACTACATTGTGTGATGTTATTTTAAATTCCAATTTACTTGGTACATGCTTGAATAATTATGTTCCAATTGAAACAGATATATAAAAATCAATCAATCAGTCAACCTTTACAGTAAAAAAATGGTAGTTCCTGTCAGTGTCATTTTAGTTGTAGACATTTCCGGAAAGGTGTTGTTCAAGAAATTGACAGAATATTTATCTAATGTCTCTTGAATGGCTCCTACCTGATCAAACATATTGTCTTCAGGAGAACATTCCACATCATTAACATGATTAAAGGCATTGGCTAACTTTGTGAGTAGCTGATTTAAAAAAATTTCTCAAACTAAGATGAAACATGGGTATGAGTACTTGTATTTGTACTCAAAAACCCTGAAACCAACCATAATTTGGAATGAAAAAGTGTGAGTTAGACGCAAACGGCGATTTTTATTATCCTTCGTCTCAGGAGACAATCACTAAGAGGACCACTTTGCTTGAATTTGAAAATGACGTTATGTGTCTCCCGCCGCGTGATACGCCAATACACAAAGTACGGTAAGGTGAGTCATACGCGCATGCGCAATCGTTATGTCTATTCTGTGCAACCGACCCTCGTATATATTTCAAACATTGGTTCACATTTTTGATATTTAAAAATACTTCCTGTGGATATTATACTTTTAAACTTTCAGACTGGTATTTTTACACTATAACTCTTATGTTTATCCCATTTTCAAGTAACAAAACAAGATTTTTTTTAAAATCATAACAATGTTAACCAATGTCTTTAAAAGTCTGGGATAGGACTTTTTTTATATTTCGACTAATCTGTGCTTTAATATGTAGATATTTTAGTCTGCTATCGAAACCTCTCAAAAGGACAAAAGAAAAAACCTGGGGGCGATCGGTATTACAGGTGAAAAACAGAATATTATTAGATTGCCAATTTTAAGTCTTTTCAAAATGATATACAACCATGAAATGGGTTTGAATTAAAATGGGGGCGAAAATACTAAATATATTCCCTTTTCTTTCAGTCTTTTCCAAATGACACACACAGGGGAGAAACAGATAAAGTTCGATGACCGAATTATGTCTTATTTAAAAAAAAAAAAAAGTGATATGTAATGAAACGGGTAAAAAAAAAGATGAAATCATCCAAGATTGTGCACGTTTCTTGCGAAATTTGCCATGTGATTAAGTTTTTTTTTTAATCAAGTATTTATTAAGCATAAGCAAATGACAAACAAAACAATAAGAATCGGTAGAAAAAACAAGCAAATTACAAGAAATAAAAAAAGAAGAATTACAGATACACAAAGTAGTAAGAATCAGCATAACAACATATAAACAAATAGGGCAAGAAAAAAAGCCATGTGATGAAGTTGCTTTAGCCTTGTGGTTTAAGCTGTGCCAGTCTTATCCAGGTGTGCGGAATGATTTACATTGACCATTAAAACAACTAATAATCTTGTCAAAAGGTCAGTGACCTCTCCTGAAATCCAGTCGTTAACCTTTGACCTCTCATCTCGATGTACCCAACAAATGACACGTCATCTCGTCATTTACAGCTCGTGTTAAACGTCAAGTCGGCTCGTCACGTTATCTTACACCACTCTTTACCCCATTACGGCTTTATGAGCTGTGTCTGGGGTGTACTTAACGCTAACTTCTAGCACAATGAATGGGGGTCGGATTTCAGTCTCTTGGAATGTTAATTGCTTTCTCTCCAACCAGACTGAATCTTGACAGAGATGGGGATCAGTCGGTATATTTCGTGACAAATTTCGGAATGGCTCGCCAAACGAAAGGTGGGTTGACGAATGGCGAAAAGTCGAGATTAAAAAATTGTGTTCAAAGACAAACTGTGTTAAACTCTTGAACTGCATCTGACCCATTATTTCACATCATAAGAGGGGAAACAGAACTATAAATACACTGTAAAAAAAAAAGATATTGGGTAAAATTTTAACCAGACGAAGGTAATTATAATATGTCCAACCAACTTTAGGCAAGCAATATTTTTACCCAATGCGGGAAGCATTATTGTCCAGTTAGGGTAAAAATAAGCCGTAAGTACTTTACAATGGGCAAATTTTCCATCGAATTGGATAAGAAGAAATGCCCAAACAAATGCCCAAATTTGGTTGTACACAATCATAATTACCCTCATGGCACATTTTTACCCAATATTTTTTCAGATTGTAGGGCATACTACATTATAACTCACAAACACACGCCCACTCACTCATTTCAACAAGTGTGACAGCGTCGTGGCCCACTTTACTTAATTTGCAATCGATTAAGGGACGAGAGTTCAAATCCGAGACCGATACTACTTCCCTTTTGGGACTGATTGTTTACAAACTCATTTACATATGCCTCTCTCGACCCAGGAGTAGTAATTGAGTATAACTTGTTTAGTGGTAGAAAGACATTCCTCGAATATCAGAGAAGGGAAGTAGCGAGCAATTATGGAGCGCCATAATGCGTGAGCGTGAGCAGAAATGAGCGAACTGGGGAGCGTTTCATGAAGTGTCTTGTCAGTGATTTTTACCGACAACTCTTTTAAGCTACTGAAATCCTTGCATCTGATTGGTTGACAGCAAATTTGTCAGTAAAAATCACTGACAAGACACTTCATGAAACGCTCTCCTGATCGCCATTCAAAAAAAAAAAAAAAAACATTCTTATTAGTTGGAAGTCTGGACCTCTCAGAAGAATAGTCTTCGGCTGAGGAGAGCAATCCAGCCCATGTGAAGAAAATATATAATTTTCTATTAAAAGTATTAAATTGTCGTAATAAGAAATACTGAGAAATAAAATTAGAACTTGAACTTTAGTATGCATCTAAATTGAATTGATAAGTTAGACATTGGATTTATTGGTTGATGTCATCTCATGCTTACGTAATATATTGGTTTTGGCATCATTCGTCGTTATTTTCTTGTTTTTATAAGATTTTCGACTACATTACCACTTAATAATCGTCCAAGAAGCATAACTGCGGTAGAGGTAGAGGTAGAGGTGCCGAGTAGTAGAGTGGTTTAAAGCGCTTGACTGGAGACGCGAGAATTGGGGGTTCGATCCCCGGCACGGCACTTATGCCCTTGGGGCAAGGCATTTTATCTACATTGCTCTTTTATCGTACATCAAATAAATTAACGTGCTATAGGCATATTGATACTAACGTGTGCATGTGTGTGTGTTTTTAATTGATTCTACAACAGTCGACAATTGTGTAAGACACCGTTCCGAATTACTTATACATCAGCAGTACGATTAAGGTTTCTTCGATCTCTCCTTGACATTTAATTTCCTTTTAACCTACTGAAAATGTCTTCAAGTTTGCTTGATAATGATGCACAAGGTGCGTAATTCCACCATCCAATGTCGGTGAACACTTTCGATGACCGTTTCATCGACCATGACTCGACATCATATGTCGATAATAAAACTATTTCACCTCGTGTCCGTTGCTTAAGCCCACTTGAGTCAGAAGAGATTGGCGATTACAACTAATTAAGGTGACACATACGTCTCCAGGTAATTAGAACAACAATTGTAAGTATACAAAACAATCTAATTGCACCATTGTAAACTAAGAAGGAAGCCAGAAATTGATACAAGATGTCAGGATTACTGACAAGGAAACTTGTAATACGATTTGGGAGTTTGACGACGTTGAGGGAATGTGTTTTATGTAAATATCTTGTGCGCTTCCCGGAATCCACATCAGAAATTAGTTTTAGGTAAAAGTTTTCTTTTCGCATTTTTCTAAAGTACACAATTGTTATTCTTATACACTTCTTTATACATCCGCAGCGCCTGCTCGAACGAAAAAAAAATAGTCATGATTGTTTGCTTCTAACATGATAATGAAAAAGAAAATACCTGTGTTTCTTATTATATGAATTCATTGTTATTTATAACAAGGTGGATTGAAATAATGTCACCCCCACCTTTAAAAACAAACAAAAAAAGGAAAACCAACATTACCTTGAATTTGAATGTGGCAAGAATTTTTGCCATTAGAGTACTCCGAAGAACTTTCATACCGCAAACGATTTACTTTATCTTAAATATGGGATTGTAGATCACTGAAATTCCTTTAAGATTCATCTTCCTCTGCGGAATCTAAATCTATTTCTTTTATTGTTCCATTTTTTTTTATAATCATTTTGGGTACTTCTGAGCTACAAGTCTGCGGAGAGAATTAGCAAGTTCGGTGAAAGTTCAAACACGTGCAATTGATTTTGAAGTGAGCGATGAGCTGTCCAAAAGCAGGGGAGTCTTTTATCGGAACAACGCAGGCGAGAGTTTGGGGGATATTCCAATTTCGCCTTTGTACTCGTCCCTTCATAAAGCTACAATTCTCTGATCCAAGGAGAAATTTAAGAAGTTCATATATGTATACTATATCCCTGAATATCCCTTTGACTTGGTTATTCGTTTTCATGGCCTTTATAATGATAATGATTCTTTTTCTTTCTTTTTTCATTATTCTAACAAAATATACTCCTCTATTTCGCTCTCTTTTCAAAACTGATCCCAACACTACTGTAATTTCTTCTTCTATTGCTACTATACTCTAGATACTACCCTAACATATATATATGCTTTTATTTTTCTGTTTTTTCACAACTTCTAATGAACTTCCGATCTATTCTTTTTTTTTTTTTTTTTGTTACAAATTTAACGTTCAAGCAAGATGTGTTATTCACTGCGGCGTAATGAGCAAAAACTTTTGGGGAGCAAAAAGAAAAAAAAAACAAAATTTGCATCACCACCGGGTGGCATAATGGGCAATCGTTTCTTAAAGGGGGTGAATACGGATTTTGTCCTTTTCCAACAAACACACAAAAAGTATAAGTTACAAAAAAGCGAGGAAAAAACCCGAAAAACCATGTCATTTCAGCAACATTTGTAAATCACTGTTATCAAATTAGAAATAAACCACGTTTGAATTTTATCACGCCAGTGTTATTCGAATTCTGATGGTTATCCGATCTCGCAGTTCAAGGAAACGAAGAGCGTCTTCCCCCCCTCTCATTTCGGTTATTCTGATCCAGTGGAAGCATATCTAAAAACTATTTGACAACCTCCTGTACAGGGGGATGATTCACACTCGACTCATGACAAGCTTCACTCAAGAGTAATTGATTCAAAAATAAGACGACACTTTTGTCAGCGTATCGTTATTGTCGAAGGAAAACCGCCTATTAGCCCCACGGTCGCCAATTTGTGTAAGGTTATAATTGCATTTCCGAACGTCTTTCGCTGCTGAGCTTTGCACAAAGTTTTCTTTTTTTTTTCCTCGACCGCTGTTGGTCCTCACACTTCATATTTTTCCTTTCTTTGTCGTAACAAATGAGGTTGCCCAAATCATTCTATTGTTTGTTCTCTCTCTAGCTCCCCCTTTCCCAGAGGCGTCGATCCTGGGGGGGGGGGGCAGGGGGGCAGTTGCCCCCCAAAGAAAATTTCGGGGGGGGCAAAGATATCATTTTGCCCCCCCCCCCCAATAATTTCCCAATCAAAAAAAAAAAAAAAAGAAAAAAGAAAAAAGAAAGAGAAAAGAAAGGAAAAGGAAGAAAGGAAGTGAAATGAAAGCGTAAAACAAGAAAAATAAAGAAAATGGGACACTGGGAAGCGCTCGCTCGCATTTAAGTATCTTAACCAATGCCGATGATAATTACTATTCTTATGAAAGGAAATCGGTTTGCATCTTGTGTTTCTATCTAATGTTATACTATTCTTCTACTCATAGGAAGTAATATAACCAAACAAGATATCACTTCTAGAAATCGAGCGGCCAGTTGACCTAAAAATTGATAAATTTTCAGGAGATAACAGTATGGATAAAAAGAAAAACGCAAAACAAAAACATATTTTTCGTTAACTCGCTCGCTATATACTCTCGCTGGTAAAAGCTAGATACAAGATGATTTCGAGCAGCAAGTAGCATCTTGTGTTTCTATCTAATGTTATACTATTCTTCTACTCATAGGAAGTAATATAACCAAACAAGATATCACTTCTAGAAATCGAAGGGCCAGTTGACCTAAAAATGGATAAACTTTCAGGAGATAACGGTATGGATAAAAAGATGATTTCGAGCAGCAAGTAGCTCAGTATAACAGCGAGGTTCCAAAATATCATTATATTTGGGCAGCAAGGTGGTTGACAAAGTTTTTGGGACGAATCCATATAATTTTGCCAGGATCGGTCGTTGACTTTGCTCGCTATTGTAGAAACAGAATGGATTCGGACTGCAAGCGAGGTAGCTAAAATAGTGTCATATTCGGCACACAGGTGATCGGATGTATTATTTAGATATCATACAGGCATGACAGGTTTAAAGTGTATTCTGATGATAATGATGATAATAATATTCCGTTCTTGTATAGCGCATATCACATTTTTATCACATTATTATGGTGACGAAGTAACACTTCTATCATATGGAAAAGGGTATATTTTTCCTCGCTCGCTGCGCTCGCTCGTTTCATATTAATGGTTTTGAAAAGCAAACGAATTCGGTGAGATGAGACCGAATAGATAATGTAGATGTTTCATTGGCTCACAGCGTAATTTGCCGAAGGGTTTACTACATCTACCATGAAAAACAGTGTGTGCTTCCTCGCTCGCTTCGCTCGCTCGTAATATTAAAAAAAAAGAGTGGTTTGGGGGGCAGCAACAATGGACCAGCGATGTGACAAAATAGAGTTCATATTTGGCAGCGAGGTAACCATATACATACATATTAGGTATCATTTATGCCTATATGATAACTAAACCCTTCTCTCATAACAAGAAATTTGTTATTTTTTGCTCGCTCGCTTCATTGAAAAAAAAAGCAGGATGGTTCACATAATTTCCCCAATTTGAAAATGCTTCACGTTAATATAGGCCTATGTTATGTGTGTGTGTGTGTGTGTGTGCGTGTGTGTGTGTGCGTATGTATGTGTGTGAGGGTGTGTGTATGTACAAATAGTAGCCGTGGGTTCATCTCTGCTTGGTCGTCTTGCCCGGGGTCTTGCCCCCCCCCCCCCATCCGAAAAATAGATCGACGCCTCTGCCCTTTCCTATTTTTGAGTATGATTTACGCTGTCACTTGCACATGGAATATAGAAGGAAATATATTTTCTATGAAAAATTTTCTGAAAGAAAGGATTGCAACCAGTGGCTGAGCGAATGATCATTCATTGTTCTCCTTATCCGTCAAGCTTTCTGTTTTTCTTTTTTCTTTTTTTTTTTCTCTTTTTTTCCTTTCTTTTTTTTTTTTGGGGGGGGAGGGGGGGTCATTTTCATTGTTATTATCTTTATTATTATTATTACTATTATTGTTGGTGTTATCACCATCAGTATCAGCATAAGCAGTAGTAGTAGGAGTAGCAGTAGTATAGTAGTAGTAGTAGTAGTAGTAGTAGTAGTAGTAGTAGTAGTAGTAGTAGTAGTAGTAGAAGTAGTAGTAGTCAATTGACCAATCAGAATGCTTAGATTCTAGAACCCGTTCAAACTATTGTATTCCATTGTGAATTTTTCGTTCGCAAATCTATTACAATATCATTGTCAAAGCTACAGTGTATCGCGTGGAGAGTACCTTGGACTTTGCATTGAGAAAAGCTTTAAAAATTGTTTTTGTTTGTTTGTTTGTTGTTGTTTTTTTTTTTGTCTTACTAATTTTTTTCTGCATTCGTATGGGTGCACGTACGTTTGCCTGCTCACTTCTTGCAAGCGGTCAATTTGAAATGGAAATTAGAGAATCACGGAACCAATTCAATAACACCACCCGGACTGATTTGCATCATTATGATTACCACTTCTCGAGCGAGAATTAGTGAAAGCACTTCTCAAAAGTCTATACGGCTCAAGTAATCACTTTCCTGCGGAATTTCTTGGACAAAATATATATGTATTGAAGAAAAATATTAAGCAAGGCCTTTTGTTGAAGCTATAATTTTCATCACAAATCTATGCTCAGAAGTCTCCTAAATTTTGGAAACCACACGCCATCTTAAACAATTGGAATAATTATGCGTAATCTTCATTCCATAGTATATGGTTACTCCATTATTTTCTTTCCTCAATTTTCCAGAACTTCGATATCTTATTTTTCTTGTACTACAATATGTATTTCGCATGATTTCACCTTTTGGGCCGGTTTATCGGAAAGATGTTGATTTATGAAACATGGAAATACATCATATTTTACCCGTTTGACCTGTTGCCGAATCTCTATATTATTTTGTCATGTTTTGTATGATTGGTACGAATGAAACGTTGATATAGCACGAATTACACGTGGATGTGAGAATGACTTTGTTATTCATCATAAAATATACCCGTGCACAGTAAAAACGCTTTATACAACCTGGTTTACTATATGAACTGATCAGAAACACAAGTTTAAACTTCTAAACAATACCTGATCAGTTCATATAGTAAACCTGGTTGTATGAAATTTATACAAATTGTTTAATTTTACTTTTACTGTGATGTTACATCATGTTTTTATCAGTAATTTGTTTCCATACGGATTCAGTGGTTTATTGAGCCAAAGAATTCTGACGGAGCTGAGAACTTAAATATTTTCTTACTATTTTAACACAAAACACAGCTATCTCTCTCTCTCTCTCTCTCTCTCTCTCTCTCTCTTTCTTTCTTTTTCTCTTTTCCCCTCTTTCATTCTCTTTAGTTAGAACAAAAACAAACATTATTTAAAAAAAAAAAACAAGCAATAGTACAAGATTCTGTATTTTGTAGCAAAATATATTATTTGAGTATAATCAGATGATTGGGACTCTTCATATCTCTTACTATTTTATGTGAATTTATATCACTGGGAAAATTCCACTAGATTCCATGCTTTCATGCAGTCGTTTTGTCTTGGAATATTGTGCGAAATATCACCCCTTATACAATTTGAAGTAAAAGGTCGTGAACAGTAATAGTATGCAAAGGTAAAAAATGATATGTCGTTTTCTTAAAAGGAGAATTTCATTTACATCGTCAAACGAATCTCTGCAAATCATTGATATCATGATAATTGAAAGAGTTCAATTTCGAGGAATAGAAATCACTGACACCCCCATACAATACAGCTTCACCGATATACAATTAAAATCAACGTAATGCGTTTTATGAGAAACGCGTCATGATCACAAATCTCATTAACCATGTATATCATGTTGAATGTTGAATGGTTTCATTAATATTGTCCATTTTCATAATTCCTGATAATTATTTTCTATAAAAATGACAACATAGAGCTTCTTTGTCTTGTATGAGTGGGAAGCGAGATCATCTGCGTCAAAGGAATTCTTGGCTGAGAATTACATTGAGGTGGTGTAGCGTAAGTCCAGACATTTTGTGGGAGCATCATTCGGGGCGCCGGCCTGACTCGATGGATACGGATTACCATCTTCATTACACACTAAAATAAGTTGTGTAATTTTTATATATTGTTTAAAAGAGGGGGATTTACCGGAAGTACGAAATCTAACAGAATGTAACTCAATATGTGGTACAAATACGATGCATCCAAATTACGGTAAGGTCCATTTCAATATTCGATAAAGTTCTACCTATTAACAAGCACGTAAAATTTTACAAGACGAAAAACGTGCACGTTCTCGTTTTACCCAGTAATGCGTAAATTTTACCAGATTTTTTTTAAATAGGTGAGTAGATGAGGATGTCATCATGGTCATTATCTCCTTTTCATGTTCCCTTTTTCTCTCCTCGATGTGCATCTTTGAGGGCTCGCGATGGCTCAGCGGTAGAAGGCAGTTGTCTTGTTAATGGGAGTACCCGAGTTCGAATCCCAACGGATGCAATAGTGCCCTTCAGGCATGCATTAATTTACTATCATCCAGTCCCTCGGATAGGATTTAAAACCGTTGGTCCACGGGTTGCTTACTGATAAGCATTCATGTGTGTTCTTGGGCACTCAAGTGATAAACAGCCAACCAACCCCTCTCGCACGCTCTCTCTCTCTCTCTCTCTCTCTCTCTCTCTCTCCCTCTCTTATCAATCAATCTCATCCTGCTCATTCTCTCTTTACATTTCTCTCCATTTTTTTTATTTGTCTTTGTCTTTCTGCTCCAGGAGGGATACGTTCCCCTCGTGCCTCTCTGAAGCTACGCCTTCGGTTTTCTATGGTTTCACAAGTATTCACAGCCGAACAGTCGGTAATGGACGTCACGACCTCCTTCCCACATCGGAGCCGACGCGAGTCGGGTCGGCATGGTGCGGTCTAGACTGAGAAAACACCGCCGAGCACTCTCCCAAGGTCTTCTCGGAAACATTCGTATCGCCCACGGCCGAGTGTTTCCGAGTACTCCCGAATGCACCCGACCGTCGCGGCAGCTTTGTAGAGTCATGATCAAGTACGTACATATGGTGCAATTGCTACGTTCTCTGGCTTTCTGATTTCAGACATTGGCCAGCCAAATAGAACAGGAGGCTGATACACTAGAAAACCAAAAGGAGACAGAGAATTATAGAAAGGAACAAAATGGAAGATGAACGAGGGAGTGGCGGAGAGAAGGAGAAAGAGGAGAAAGAGGAAAAGACAAACATTGAAAGAGAATAGCAGGAGGGAATGAAAAGGTTGAGATGGTTCAGAGGGAAGAGGTACATCTTTCACTGGTCAAAACCAATTGAATGTATCTCAAAAACTTGCAGTACAGAAAAACAGATCGAAAGAAGAGGATGAGTTAAAGTAATATAGAGATATATTACGGAATTATACTTTCAGAAAAATTATTAGGTCGGTTAAAATGTGAAACGACCAAATGTTGGTTTTAAATAAATTGTTTTGTAAAACATACGGCTTTTTTAACCAACAGGTAGTTGGTTCATATTTTAACAAATATGATTTTCAATCAACTTTTCTGAGAGCGTAGGGTCAGAATATGCGAGAAGACTGTCATGTCCAGAAAAAGGCATTGTTCAAGTAAAAGTTGCTTGAGTGGGAATCAAACATGTTTGAAATCCAGGGCTCTGCTCCAAACACGGGTATTCGGTGCGTGGAGCGGGTTGGTGCCAAAGAGTTCGGCGCATTCGATCATCCAGTATGGGATCGGTGAATCGGGAATGATCATGATGATGGCGGCCGCTCTGAAAATGGTGATGCGAATGATGATCACGTTGATGAACATGATCATGACGACGACTGTGAAATGATGAAGATGATGACGACAGAAGTTATGATTGAGATGAAAGTGACAATGAGGAGAACGATGATGATGACAACGACGACGATGATGATGATAAAGGAAAATGCACACTTTAAAAAAGGTTTACCCACTATTGGGTAAAAAGGGAACATGCATGTTGGGTAAAATGAATTTTCCCCAATGTTGCGTTGAAATTTAATAATAAATCATGTACCTCATATGGGGCAAAATTTTACCCAACAAACATGCATGTTCCCTTTTTAGCCAACATTGGGTAAATTTTCACTCGACCTTTTCTCACAGCGCAAATGATGAAAACAATATGAACTGTATTATGATGATGATAACAATAATGATAATCATGATGACAAAGACAGTAGGCCCTAATCATGATATAATTGCGATTGTAACAACTGCGACACCGGAATTCTGAGAAATGACCAGTCCCTCAAAACAAAGTATAATAAAAATGAATCAAAGAAAGCAATATGGTCACCCCAAAAAGCTGTCATGCCCATAAGATATGAGACTAATAATGAAACGCGATACTGACTATTAATTCAATAGTACCTCCTTTCCTTCCAACTCTGAACGCTCACCTGTCAGAAGATTGATCTCTCAGACCGGAAGCCCGTACATTTCTTGACGTCATAATAGAAGGTGTACCCCCTTATTCAAATTTGCTTCCCTGAAGTGGCTTGCAAGCATGTAGGCTGCCTGTATGGCAGGGACAGTGATTAAGTGAAGTTTCGAGTTAAGAAATGTCGTATGTCAAGTTCACAGACAATTATGGACAATTATGATAATGGTTATGTTTTATTACAAACACAGCATTGCAGCCGAAGGGCTGAATTGGACAACACTTCTTACAGAGTAACTTCAATACAATAATTTGATAAACTATAAAGAATTCAACATCATCACCATTAGCAACGATAAAAGAAAAATGTTTTACATAAGGGAAATTTCTATTTCTAATATCGTTTCGTGGCATTCGTGTAATATCATTATAATATTAAAACAAATCATTAATTTCCAATGCCCATTTGAGCTCACCGTTGCATTTATGAATATATATAATTCTAATTAAGAATACTTGATTAAGAGTGTTAGTAAGACCGGATAATTCATACATTTTTCACGGAGCAATAAGAATCGGGTCAATATCAACTTACAGAACAAAAAAAACCGACATTCCTATGTTTTCAGTATTTTCTTTACTCAAATCATTTCTCCCTCCGCAGTCGATGTGGTGAACAAAAATGATTAACCTCTAATTGCGAAACCTCACGAAAACAAAAGTCACCAAAAGCATTAAATCTCGACCAAATATTTAATCACTGAAATTTAATCTTCTTTGTTCGGTTTGCGTGTCGTATTTTGTTTCAAATATTCCCGGTTTTAGGAAGGCACCTGACTGGAAAACCACAATAATAACGGGCCAACTTTAGAAGCGTTTTAATGAAAGTCAAAGGGTTGCCGATGACACACTATTTGGGGTGAGTATTTTATAAACTCAATTATTTTGTTGTCACTTAATTAAGCTGACCACGCTGCTTCCTTCCTCGATTAGTTCGCGATCCCTTCTGTTTTCCTCTCGGCAGTTCACACGTGTTCGGCAGCAGCAGTTGGACGAAAAGAGCTATAGCGTTTGTGCTCCGCCTCCTCACTTAACCTCTCTCTCTCTCTCTCTCTCTCTCTCTCTCTCTCTCTCTCTCTCTCTCTCTCTCTCTCTCTGAGTGTCTATCTATTCATCTATATCTATCTGTCTCTATCTATCTTTCATTCTCTCTCTCTCTCTTTCTCTCTCTCTTTTTCCTTCTTTAAACTGATACCTTAAATCAGTTTTATAGACTTTGCTCGCTGTGCTCTCTCGCAATATATGGATAGCTGAAAAATTGAAATTCAAGTCCTGTCCTCTCCCAAGCGGAATTGAACCCGTACTCCTTATGTTTTTATGTTCCTTTGCGTGTCTCATGCAGTCTAAGCAACTTTTTTAAAAATTGAAATAATGGTAAAGCATTTATTTTCTTCCTGATCGAATCAATTACGTCAAATGTTTAGGTTCCCTTCCCTTACTTCATAGAATTCTCAATCCAATCCTTAACGTGGCCTTTCTCTAGGTAAGAAAAATAGTTTTTCATTCAGAGTACCGACAATTTTTTAACCACTAGGTTATTAACTAATTAACAGAAAAGGAACTTCAACACTAACGAAGAAAAGAGAAATCGTTCATTTTATAAGAAAAACGTCAACTTCTGTTCGATGCAATAAACCACACTTTCTATATGGGGCTTACGACTAACGACACATTCTTGTGGAAGATTGTCCAATTACACCAATAACTAGATAAGCTTGGTCATACTTCAAGCGCTGATGAGATGGCGAACAGCCAGGGGAGCAGTTGTTGGCGAATAGCGTGACCGACTCTCCTTCACGGTGTTTTCAAACTGCCAAACGATATTAGCCCAAAGCGCTCCGCCAAGTTCACCACCTAGGCTCCGCTCCAACCTGCGTTCTTGAACGTCATGGTCAGTTGCATGATTTGAAATACGGAATATTGATGGTAGAAAGGGCATAAATAATTGTCATAATAAGGAAACGATTCTTGAGTGTGTTGTTTTTAGTTAAACAATCCAAACAGTGGTATTAATTCCATGAAAAAAATACTTATCTTTAGCAGGATGGAGAGGTAATACGAAATAGGTGAAGGCCCTGCTAAAAAAAAAAAGCACCTTCTTTTAAAAAAAGATACCCCCCCCCCCCGGAAAAGTAGAAAGTGCTTGCTCTTCGGGAGACGGTGAAATCTAAAGAAGATGGTAACCAACCTCTTTGAGATGGCGTTTTGGCGCTGGTGATGGTGTTAGGAGTAGTTTTGGTAGTAATTCTTGTACTGCATGCTGGTGTTGATGGTGACGGTGGCGGTGGTGGCGGCGGTGATAATATTGGTAGTGGTGATGATGGTGATAATGGCTTGGTGGTGGCGGTGGTGGTGATTGGGGTAGCGACAGTGTTTAAGAATAACGCTTTACTATGGCAACATTGCTTAATTTTGACAAGTGCAGCGTGGTGCCTTTCTGGTGGTATGATATAACCATGATAGTTATAGCCACAATGGTGACCTAGGATGAAGCTGAGATGGTGATAGATGAATAATGCAGTCTGCAACAGAACTGATTCATAAAGGGTTATTCATTCAGTAATAACCAAGTTCAAAGAGGAATTGTGCACTTGCGTGCTAGGAATGTAACAGATTGCATCATGTATGAAGTTAGCCAGCCTTAATAAGAAAATACAAAACACTGTCTTCTTCTCCATAAAAATATCACCTTGTTAAAAGACGCAATTTTAACAAGGTGATATTTGCGTCTTTTAACAAGGTGATATCACTCTGTCTCTTCATTAACTCGTGACCTGTCAAAAAATTAGTTTTATTGCTTTGTTATCATTTTCATTTTTTGTATCGTTCAAACGGAAGCGGAATCTTTACCCCTCTAACCCGGCCACCCCTAACGTGACCTTTCTTTAAAACACACATGCACACGTTGGTGCAATATGCCTATAGCATTTTCATTTATTTGATGTCCGATAAAAGAGCAATGCCGATAAAAATGCCTTGCTCAAGGGCATAAGTACCGTGCCGAGGATCGAACCCCCGATTCTCGCGTCTCCGGTCAAGCGCCTTCAACCACTGGACCATGGCACCACCACTAACGTGACGTCTGCATCATGAATGAATCGACGAAACGAATGGGGCGAGAAGGCTAAACGCCCTGACGTGGAATGTCAGGTGACCCTTCACCATGGACAGGTAACGAACTGTCAAAAAACATGACTGATCACCTGATCATGGATAGAAGTCTTCCTAAATGGATCATCTCCCATCCCGATCTGCTTAATCCAGTTTAATCCGCAAAGGAAAGCCATGTGTGCCAATAAACACAAGTTGGGATATCGGCCGCTGTCCCATCTTAGTTTACAGAATCATACTTTATTTCCCATCAAAATACCAACAGTAGTAATTTGAAGTAGTTTACTATTAAAAAAAAAAAGTTGAAAATAAAACTTGTGAGCAACAGTTTGCTTTAAAATGATTTAGAAAGTTATAAAAGCCGGATGCAGTAAATGCAGAATATAATAAGCCATCAAAGTGATTAATGTCTTACTTTACTTGACATCATGCATATTCATTGAATCTCAAATATTCATTTTTAAAAAGTACATGAAATCATTCAGCGAAAATTAATTGAGATCATTTGTGATTACGTAAACCTGTATAAATCTTGGGGAGACCCCCTTCTTTCTTTTTCTTTCTCTAACACACACATTCTTTCTTTCTGTTAATATTCAAATTTCACAAACTCATAAAGAACAATCTTCTAAACCACCGTTTTATTCCAAACTATGTCTTTTGACAGTGACACAACAATAAAGATTTGGAATAGATATTGGTTATGACAAACAATTTTCATGAAAATTCATGATATTAATCACCATATTATTTCGATATAGAAATCGCTCGAAACATGAAAGCAAGGCCTGAGAGAGAATTTGGCCTACAATGTTCATGATTATGTCTTGTACTCGTGGAAAGACTTCTTGGTGGGGAAAAAAAATCGCCTCAAAGTGGAGACTAAAGACAGAAAATGGTTTAAGCGGATGCATAACTGTGTTAAAAATAACCCAGTATAAAAGAGGGCTAGCTCTGGTGACCCCAAGGCCTGACAAGGGGCTGCGCTTGATAAGCGAGCCGCCCGCAACTTGCCGCGTCATTCCCAGTCAGAGACGAGGTCGAGGAAGGATCCTCTGCAACCCGGTGTCCTCATGGTGCTCGTCACCCAATTTAGTACCCTCTGTGACAAAACATAAAATCTTTTAAAGCAAATATATAACTTTCAACTTTCTAATGCCCGATGACTAAAAAAATTAATTTGTTTTATTTATTTTACTTTAGATATACATCGATCACACATATACATGCAGGGGGAAGAGGTAGACTCATTAAAATGTTGTATGTCCATGATAATTAGAATTACATATAAAATGCATAAGATACATTGAATTTCCGAATGATTTTCATTTTTTTTTTCTGTTTATTGTATTTCTCTAAAGTCTGTTCTTTGAATATCACCTGAGTATTAGGAATGTGTTATTTACATATTTCATCATTATTCGTTAATTGAAATTTCCTTTCAGTATGAGGCAAATTTGAACTATTTCATGTTCATTTGTTATTTGTTGGTTATGTATAATAGCATGAAATTATAGAATTACATAATATTAAAAAAACAATCAATAGCGTGAAGACCATGAAGACACAACCCTGAGTCACTCGTGATACACACAATCTTAATGACCACCAGGAGCACAACTGATATGACTTTAATTATAATAATGCTGATTGATTGCATTTCTTTTATCAGTTGGTGTTGTGAGGGCACGTCTATGCAACGGGATACTCCTTGAGAATCTACGTTTCACATGGTCGAAAAGTGGTTTTAAGTTATCCAGCCTATGCGATATCATTATTTCAGATTTGGAACATAATGAAATAAGGCTGTGGGTGAAATACCATATTGACGTTGTGTCTGAATGTTGGGACTCAGTTGGCCTAATTTCTATTCATGTCATGAAATCAAAATAATAATTGGGTCTTCCTTTCTTTCAAACTTTGTATATTCGTTTAGATATATAGATCACACACTCGCCTCCATATCCTTTGCTCAATGACATTATTTTGTTTAAAATTCCACCCATTGTAACCAAAATAAATGCATTATGTTAATTGATTGAAACTGACATGAATATAAAATATATAATCTGTTATAAGCGTAATACGTATTTGAGATGTTGAATTTATATCGTTATTGGAAGGACTGTTACATCCTGTACATTTTGAATTCTCACTCTCCAAAAATTAGGAATTGGAACTTTTAACTTCATTTTTATTGTCAACGTAAAGCATCGAAAGCTTATTATTTTGGTTGCGGTGATATTTGCATGGTTATAACCAGACAATTTTTCATTATAACTGTTTAGCTTATCATGTGACAGTTAAAATTTTGCTAGGTTATACCAGCAGTTTGGATATGCAAAAGCCTTCAATATTATAGAACTGCTGACTTTCATTTGAAAGTTACCCAAGTTGATTCCTTATACACATTTTTAGTCGAGCTGTAATGGTGAAAACGCGAAACAGCAGATTGTGATTCTATAGCAATTTGGAGAGCGAATATGAATAATTGATTTAGGCAAATCAGGTTGATAAATTAATGGAAGAAAAGAATGCGCATTGTTCTTTATTCATAATCTCTCAATCGCCACAGGGCTGATTATTCATTTGGATTGTTCAGAAAAATGTTGCAGCGATAACTCGACCACTAAATCTGTGCCAGCAGAGAAATTACTGTCGGTGAAATCTCATCAGGGGAGAGTCCGAACCTCACCCCGGACTAACGGCGGGGATGACAATCATGCTCCCGCTCGCTGTAACTCGATATCTATCATAACTTTGGTCTGTTCAGAAATATTCAAATGTCACAAATACACACACCCTCACTCACCCACACACAAATGAGACCCCCCCCCCCCAAAAAAAAAAAAAAAAAAAAAGAAAAAAATTGTAAAAATGAATGAAGCATGCGATCCCCGCACGTGCACCGTTGTCTGCACAAAATAGCGCTTTTTTATCAGATAAAAAAAAGCTATCATAAAAATGCATCTCTTAATTAATGACAAGCGGCATAAGTGAGAATCGAGGATCAAATCACCTTTTCCTTTCTGCATGCGACAAAAATAGATACAAAAATGATATGCATGGAGTGCGTTGGTGTCTTATCTATATGGTAATTGATATGAGTTGGATTTTAAAGCCCTATAATTGTTATTTATTTCGTGAGCATTGTTGACACAAATAAATCGTTACCTCTTTTGTTCGGCGGCCACGAATAGAAGAGGCACGTGTCGGTAAATACGAATTAGAGGCCTCCTGAATAAACAAGCCGTCAAACCATTTTGGTTTGGTTGTACAAATGAGATGAGTTCTCATTCATGATTGGTGTTGAGTATTCCACTCTTTTTTAATGAGAGTGGGAAGGGAAAAAGTGATTGCAGTTGTCTGCGTTAGCACTCCAATTTGTATACGTTTTTATTCATCAATTAAATGCATTTATTAGATTGAATGGATGGGAACGCAGATGAAAGAGGAGAGGAGATGGGATAAAATGAGGGAAGCGTAAAAAAGGAGAAAGAAGAGAAAGGGGTTGATAATGATTAATGGCTAAATGGTGCTGTTTTAAACGCGATATAATTCTTTTGAAGAAGTTTCCCTTTAACCTATTAGAATTGCAATGAATTGAATTTAACTGAATTGAAGAGGTTTTATTGCACTTCGCAGCAAAAAGGCTGAATTATGTACAATTTATAGGTTTTGAAATGACAAAAACAACATAAAGAAACATAAAGATTATCATTTTTAAAAAAAGGTTGCGAAATTATTCTTTTAAAAAATAAATATGGTGGGGTTTTGTCATGTTTTTCTAAGTGCGTTTTCGAGACAGAGTCCACCAAAAAAGGGGAACAAAAATGTTTTTATAAAATTATTTCTGATGATAACTTTTCCGGAATCTTTCTGAAATACTTCTTCTAAGTATATTGGTTTAGATTTATGCACAATACGAATTCTTTTGTCGTTTACTGAAAACTTTTTGAAATGCTTTAAAGTAGAAAGGGGAAAATTGTTTTTGAAAGCTGCGCAAATTCTGTTTTACGCATGAAGTTAGCCATTCGAAAGGTCGAATGGGCCGATTTTGAATATCCAAAGACATTTATAAAAGGTTTTATGACGGCTCCTTGATAATCAAGCGAGGGAACATTATAGACAAGGAAAACATTTATTAGGGGCAAATATCTTTACGACCGACTCGGCGAAACGAAGTTTGAGGTTACCAGTGAGTTTGGTTCACATTCTTAACCGACGCCGCCACAGATCTAAGCCCCTTTCCTTAAATATACCACACCGCCAACAGCCGCAGTTATTCATAAAAGAAACATTCCCCGATGCTCTAAATTTAGCCGCATGTTCGGTTATTTTAAGGCATGGATTTATGCTCTTGCAATGTATGAGCCAATGATTGCTTTCTGGGCTGAAGTTAGACGGTAATTCTTTCGGAGTCTGGTTTTTAGTAATAAGCAATCGAGAAGGTGTGAGGTAATGGATTGATTCCGTCTAGTCCTTGCCGATCCGCTATCGAGATAACCACGTGACTTCTCTGTTTAATACGGTAGGATATAGACAATAATGCAAGTAGGCCTATTAGCAAGATGCATTCTTTAAAATTAAAATTTTCGAAAAACACACACACATACACACGTTGGTATCGATATGCCTATAGCACGATAATTTATTTGATGTACGATAAAATATCAATGTAGATAAAATGCCTTGCTCAAGAGCATACGTAAGTGGCGTGCCGGGGACCGAATCCCCGGTTCTCGCATCTCCAGTCAAGCGCCTTAAACCACTTGACTACGACACCCCCCCCCCCCCCTCCCCCGTCCCCTCCCCTCAGCACTAACCACGAAAATAAAAGGTAAATATTCAAGATAAGTTGGAGAATTTTGCAAGGAGAATAAGAATTGGATTGTTAAATCTCATAAAATATGGGTATTTTTCATAAATTTGAGTCTCACCAAACAGTGATGGTATGGAAAAGTTATAATCTTCAAAAATGACGGAAGAGGCAAACACTTTGAACATGGCGGACATAGAAAGCGGACAAAATAAACAACCTCTCATTCTACCCTTCACAATGGTTCTGGTAGTCAAAAGAACATCCCTTCACTACTATTGTCTAAAATATGTGGAACAGGTGTCACACGCATATTCAGCTGAAACTACATGATTAAACATAATAGCTGTGAAGGGATGTTCTTTTGACTGCCAGAACCATTGTGAAGGGTAGAATGAGGGGTTGTTTATTTTGTCCGCTTTCTTTTTCCGTCATGTTCATAGTGATAAACTGTATAAACTCACGTAGATGAGAGTAGAGAAAGGTGAGGGGGAGGAGAAATAGAAAGGCGAGATAGAGTGGGAGAGAGTAGAGATTATCTTT
Organism: Echinometra lucunter; assembly: GCA_029962745.1. Lineage (NCBI taxonomy): Eukaryota > Metazoa > Echinodermata > Echinoidea > Camarodonta > Echinometridae > Echinometra > Echinometra lucunter. The sequence goes on from CM057157.1 coordinate 28,273,586, forward strand.
CTTCATATTGAGTGAAGTCCTAAGAAAGGAATGATGTACATTATCGTTATTGTGACATCCTCTTTATGCTTCATTGATTTGAAGAACATTGAAAAATAAGAGTTTCAGACTCCTTTGTTTTGGAAATGAGTGATTGAAAGTGTTTCTTGACATAAACTGATTCTCCACCAAGTGTTTTGTATTTTACAGATACCGTTAAGTGATTGTCGTTTACATAATAAGTGCTGATTTAAGCTGTGCTTTGATAATAGCTGAGCGAGCACAAGACATGTTTTCGAGGTCAAAGTTTTATGTTACTCCTGTACAGTTTTTGACGCTGCAATGTCCAGTTTTTGTGATTTGAAATAGACATTCGGTCGGAGAATCACAAGCTTGTCCCGAAAGAAGTGAGTACAGCTTTGTGTGATCATTTCATATCCAAATATCTCATACCATTCCATGATATTTGTGTTTGGTTGTGAATGACGTTGTTTTGAAACGATGAGAAAACGCACGTATGGCGTGGATATGGTCGGATGTTCTTGAGTAGCGGCGCGGGAGCGATAATGGGCGTCGATTTAAACTATTTATTTTGATTCATTGTTATTCCAATTATGTTCTGTATTCATATATTTGTTTTGTATTTCTTGTATCGTTATGTTTGTTTTCTGTTCAAGGCCTTGCTGAAAAGCAGCTTTTTGCTGATGGCAGGTTTTTACCCGTGATTAAATAAAATAAATACAAAAATACAATACAAATACTGGCGTTGCCGTCAATGGGCGTCGGCGTCGTCAGCATTACTCCTATATGTCTTCCTTGGCCCAGGTGTATCAAATGGTTCTATCTGGCAATACTGATTCCTTGGCCCTCAGAAAGAGCAGTAATAATACTGTTACTAATATCAAAACCCAATTATTATTACTTTTATGTATTTCAAATGTGTATGTCAAAAAGTTTCAAACTTATGCACAAACACAACGAAGGTAAGATTCGATCATAGAACCAGTAGGCATGTTTACTAATTCCATACATACTTTGTTGAACAAAAGCTTATACCCTCGTCAACTGAGTAGCTTGCCAGAGGACTGCTGACATCGCAACAGCTAATGTATGCAAACCGGATTTAATCTATCCAGATGCCACTATGTTTAACAGGTGAACTGAATATATAGTTGGTAACCAAGGGTTCTGGAGAGATACCTGCACTCTCTTCCTAAGACCAGCTCATCAGCAAGGTCCTTCCAGAAGAACTTAAAGACATTTCTCATGAAGAAAGCATGTAATTGATTTTCCACCTAAGGCTAATTATCATTATTATTGTATGTTCATCTGTATTATGTTATGTATATGTAGCTTTAATTTGTAATATTGTCCTTGATTACTCAACTATTGTTCTTGTTTAAATAATTTTGTGCGCCTAGGGTGCCTTTGGCAGATTTGTGCGCAGTATAAATACAGAATTATTATTATTATTATTATCATCATTATTATTATTATTATTATAAATTCAAATACATTAGTAAACCGTTCTATTGCAGGTCACCATTCCGGTCAAGGGTTGGGTAATGCCTGTTATGCTAAATTATGCTAAATTATGATTCAAGGGGGAACTACGTTTATATTCTTTCATCCTAAATAAACAAATTAATTCCTCTGATTTCCCCCCCCCCTTTTTTTTAAAGTATTTTTCCTCATAGTATTTTTCTTCGGCTATTAAATCTCCTCATCAAACTTTCAAATACAATAACACAATGCACACTGATTAACACTCTACAATAAATTGACCTTCAAAATCTATTGAGAAAGAATAAAAAAAAAAGATAAAAGAGAAAGGAGGAATACATATTAGAGCCATATTGGAGCCGAAAAATGAAGAGAGACAGTATATTCTATATAATCAATCATCAAAACTTTCGAAAATATGTTTGGAGATTAATTCTTAAAGCGGGAATATCAAGTCCCAAACTGTAAATTTGGAATCAAAGTTTTTGCCAGGTCCAAGAACTTTTAAAGAACTTTTTAAGTACTTTCAGAAGTGTTATGCAAAACAACTGACTCCCGTGCTAAGAAATCACGTGTCCAAAGAGTATAGGCGTAGCTGACCTATATTGGCCGATTAATCCCACGTTGTTGGTGTTAATTCGTTCTGCAATACACTTGAACTGGGAGAGGAAATTTCTTTCGCTGCCTAACTAAGGGTGGAACATCTTTATTCACGGAACAAGGGCACTGATGAGATGCTAGCTAGAAAAAAAGGATGAGATTTAAAGTTGGAAACACGAACCGCCCTGCAGCAGATCCCCGTCTTATGGGCGTTCTCCGTCTTTTCGATAAATTGGCGCGAAGTTGAGATTAAATTAAGCGCGTCGTCGCAACACCAGCTGACGACGGCGCAAAGCGGGACAAGTGAAAATGGCGAAAACGTCGATCGTCCTAAATTTCAAATTAAATTTTCTCTCCACCCTATATTACCTTTTTTCTTGTACTAGATGTTTCTTTATTTTGCTGAAGTTCCCCCTGTTCCAACTTCAGTCATTTTATTTGAAATTTGTTCTGTATCTTAAGCTATTTTTCCTTGTTCCTTAAACTATTATAATTATGCAGTCATATAATTTTGTGTATATGCTCTTAGTTTAATGCTTTAGGTTCAGTATGTTAAATTGTACATTCTGTTGTATTTTATTTGTATCTGTATGCATAGCGCCATGAGAATGAGCCTAACGGACCTTAGCGCTATAAAGTCCGTCGCACACTTTATGATCGGACTGCGACCATATTTTCGAACAAAAATGGCATTTTGCATTAAATATAGAAGTTTAAACAAGTAAAAGCTCGGAATAATGATATGAATACTAAAATCGAAATTTCGGTTAACTGCACGCCTTGTGGTCGGAGTAAAGGCCAAATCGGCTTCAAATTGTAGCCGATCGCAAGAGTGTTATGATGTCACTACGATTTGGAATTGAGTTCGCTTTTATTCCAACAGGGAGGCTCACAGTAGCCCGGAATTTCGATTTTAGTATTCATACCACTGTTCAGAACTTTGGTCGTTAAGATTTTACATGTTTGAATGTTCATATCAAATGCTATAACAAATGTTTCCAAAATCGGATCGCAGACGGATCGTATAGTGCGAGGTGGGCTTAAGAAGTAACCATTTTCATTGATATTGGTCATCTTAGCCCCACATGATTCCTAACCACCCCCCCCCCCCCCCCCTTTCGAGAATACACTGCGCGGAGAGCAAGGATATTAAAACCAAGCTGCCCCAAAAGCAAAAAATCATTGTTCGCTAATTTTACCATCTGGGGCATGAAATTTCATTCAAGATGACAACTAAGAATTTGCGGTAACTTTTATCTTTAGGCTGTCTTTCAAGTGTGCTTTAATACTGCCAAATTCAGTCATTGAAAGTTGCCCATGTAGGCTTAACCACTATTTGCTTCCGTGCTGATCTATAGTTACCACAGTGCTTGGAAAACATATCGGTCTTATTCTTTTGATATGCTATTGGATTTTTTTTTTTTTAATCCACAACAAAAGAATAACACTATTGATTCTACCAAAGAAGAGAGGAAATGGTGACACTTTCTCATGATTTTGTTTTGGTTTGATCTACAACAGCTAACCCTTCTTCCCTTCTCATTCCCAAACCTCGCAAAAAAGACCTGGGGAGCGTTTCATGAAAGGACTTGTCGGATGTTTTATCCGACAAAGTCTGTTTTATCCGACAGTTGCCAAAGTAACGATGCTTCTCAGCCAATCAAAATCAAGGAAAGATGTCAGATCTGACAACTTGTCAGACATCAAATGTTGATGAAACGCCCCCCAGCTTCAGGTCCTTGCAATCCTTTGCCCCGCTCCTTTGGAACAAACTCCCTGCCCTTCTTAGAAACACTTGATTTCCTGACAAAAAAAAATCTTTTTCAAACCTCGCAAAAAAGACCAGCTTCAGGTACTTGCAATCCTTTGCCCCGCTCCTTTGGGACAAACTCCCTGCCCTTCTTAGAAACACTTGATTTCCTGACAAAAAAAAATCTTTTTCAAACAATTAGAAAGCCGACGGCAGGATATTGGGTTGATAATTACTTGAATCAGTTATACTCGTTTCGTTTTCACGTTTGTTCATTTTGTTTGTACTTCGTTTCACTAATTTTAATCTTTGCAGTCTCCTTTTTACCTCAGCTATTTTTACTCCTTTTTTTTTCATTTTCTTTATCTTTTTGTCTTCCTCATTCGTACTTTGCCCTGTTCACGCATCTAATAACAATAAACATAATCACTGTCAAGTTACACAAGACTAATTTTCAGTCTTCCGTTTCCGGCATTAGCGAGGAAAATTAACTTCCTTTCTTCGCTTGGATATACTGCAAGTCAGAATTGAATTTTATGCTTCTAATGTTGCATTTAAGTCATTCTCTGTTCCTTCTTGTTGTTACTTCATCTTGTTGAAAAGAGATTAAATTTTTCTCTATTTTATTAGGTATTGATCACTTCCCATTTTACTGTGATACTTGCGTTAAGATTTTTAAATCGTTGGGATTCTATATACTGTTAACTAGAATTGAATTTTATGCTTCTAATGTTGCAATTTAGAAATTCTGTGTTCCTTCTGTGTTCCTCCTTCTTGTTGTTTTTACTCCATCTTGTTGAAAAAAAGTAACTTTTTAAAATTTATTTATTGTATTAGGTATTGATCCATTACCATTGTACTATGATTTTTGTGTTAATTTTTTTTTAATCGTTGCCTTTTTTTCTGGAAATAAAAAAAAAAAAAAAACTCGACCTGCAGCCTTTGTTGAGCTTCGTTCTCAACCAAAGCAGAAAATTGTCCTTCCAACTTCCCACCTCTCCTCCAAGAACAAAATGGAAAGAATTTTCAGATTGTCCCACATCTCTTTATAAAAATAAAAATGTAGGTATAATTCCCCTTTCTCACTGCAGCCCCACGTCCGCCCTCCCCGGGTCCCTTTTGACAGCCCTTCATTTGGAAAGTTTTGACGCAAGTAAAAACCCTTATGGCCTTTGCTCTACGTCCTTTATCTGATACTAGCGCAGCCTTTGATGCACCATTTAAAAATGATAAGTATAAAAGTGAATGCATAATGAACAGTGCAAGCATTTGCGTCGAATTGCTAGTGTATGCGCTAATACATTTCACAGGATTGTTTGACGCAGGGAATAACGCAATCGACGTGACCCCTTGTTTAAAACGCGTTTAATTGACATGCTCCATGTGTAATCAGTGATCGGATATGATGCGTCAGTATGGTTGAATCACCGGTGTAAAAATTAACAATATAAGAGAATGCGTCATGATAGCGCCTCGGTGATGTTAATGCAATCTCGTGATTCATAATCGCTTTGTTTAAGAGCCGGAATTCTCACCCTAAAGAAGCAATAGCTAGACAATCATAACGGGACTCTTGTGTCAGTCACCTAACGTTCCACAAGCCTGAGACCAAATAAATATAGATACTTACTTCCATCATGAGTCGACCCCCCCCCCCCCCCCCCCCCAATCCTTCTCCCATCCTCACTTAAAATCGACGCAACGCTCTGACTCATTCATGCATTTGTCATGAGGATAATTATTCGCGCGTTGCGTCATCAGCATCTCGGGGGGTAGCCCCTGGGCTGAAGTCAGCGATCGTGTTCTTCACACTGTCGGCAGCCCTATCGATGCTTATCTGCTTCCGGTGAATCGACTAACGTGTTAATGCGAATTACTAATACCCTTCTTGCAACACAGATCAGACAGATTCGCTTCTTTTGATTTCGAAAACAGATTTGGATGTCAGCCAGCCCCTTTCAAATAAGTTGCTTCCACATTCGAAATTAGATGCACTTTTAGTTTTGGCCTAGCACCTGTGATTGAGTTTTAATCTGAGGCAATCAGGCATCACACAAGAGTGACTGACGTATTAGGGGAGAGTATTTTTATTACTGCTGTCTCTTAGCCTTCCCATCTTCTGCGAAATTCCTTTAAATTGTAACGAGCTAAATGTGATTGAAGGAAATAATACTGCATGAATCTAATGTTTGATATCCTTTAAATTTCTAAGGCAAAAGTGCCATGGAAGTGCTGTTAAAGCATGTTGCTTGCCAAGACTGATATGCAGTTTTTTAAACAACCAAAAGTAACTTTACAGAATGCCCCAAAACCTAATTATTCAGCATCAGAGTCGGCTCTTCCCCATTTTTTTTTTCTTAAGAAAATATTCTGGCATACCTTGAGTGTACAAAACATTTCCCTCTCCTGGGCCCCGTTGCATAAAACTTACCATTAATAGTAACTCTTCCATCAGTGGTAACCATGTTAACATAACTCAACAGCCAATCAAATTCAAGGTTTCCAGGCAAGTTACCATTGCTGGCAAAGTTACCATCAATGGTAAGTTTTTTGCAACGGGGGCCCAGATAGTGTTCTTGTGTCCATTTTTACTTTTGGACCTAAAAAAGGTACATGATAATTTCCTTTGAACCACCACCCCTAATCTCAAAATCCTTGATTCAACCCGAGATTAGATGGTTTTGCTTAAAACATGTGAAGTAGCTAGTGATATAATGATAGTTTTCCAATGCTCATTTCCATTTTGTGAAAATAATGCGGATTATGAACATCGTAAAGTCACAAATCTTACTTGGTCTTAAGTGATGTCACTCTGCCAGCTGTATCTTAGCCTTAAAAGGACTGGGGGCCCCATGCCCCCCTGGAAAATTTTCGCTTTTTTACGCCACGCCACTTTCTGACCTTTTTCTTTGTAGTCTTGCGCATCTTTTGACACCAATGTCATTAAAATCGGTAGGACCGTTACCGAGTCACGTGACCTTTTGTGACCTCATATCAGCCCGAAAACTGAGAATTTCTGAAGTTTGTGTACAAAATAAGTATGAAACTGCATGTCCCCATAATCTCCTATTTTATTTCTTTTATGGTGGTCCACATGACACCCTGAAATAGCTAACTTTATTTTTTTAAGACATTGGTTAACATTGTTATGATTTTAAAAAAAATTGTTTTGTTAGTTGAAAATGGGATAAACATAAGGGTTATATATTGTAAAAATACCAGTCTGAAAGTTTCAAAGTATAATATCCACAGGAAGTATTTTTAAATATCAAAAATGTGAACCAATGTTTAAAAACTATACGAGGGTTGGTTGCACAAAATAGACACAAGGAGTGCGCATGCGCGTATGACTCACCTGACCGTACTGTGTGTATTGGCGAATCACGCGGCGGGAGGCACATAACGGCATTTTCAAATTCAAGCAAAGTGGTCCTCTTAGTGATTGTCTCATGAGACGAAGGATAATAAAATCGCCGTTTGCGTCTAACTTACACTTTTTCATTCCAAATTATGGTTGGTTTCAGGGTTTTTGAGTACAAATACAAATACTCATACACATGTTTCATCTTAGTTTGAGAATTTTTTAAATCTACTCACAAAGTTGGCCAATGCCTTTAAGTTAAAGTTAAAATAAAGAAATACATAAGAAATTCGTAAAACAAGAAATACATCAGAATTGAAATCACTTTCTTTTTTTAATGGTAACTTCTTGCATAGTAATTTCATCTCCAAGGGTTGTTTCATAAAGCTGTTCGTAAGGTACGCATGCATATTGAGATGATTGAAATTATGAACAAAATAAACGTATGCAAGAATTCTCATGGAACTTGGTACCTCGTCATATTCAGTTATAGAGAGCACTTAATTCACTGTCGACATGATTGATAATAAATCGTTTAGAAACGTTTTGGATTTAGAGCGTAGCGATCACCGATTCGGTGTAAAAGTGATCATCTGGGATTTGTTGAAATGTGTAACAGAAAAATATTACTTTATATCATTTTTGCTACAATGCCATGCCGTCAGCTGGGACTAATGGCGTGGCGGTCCTCCTTCCACGCCGTTTATAATTTGTGCAATGTTAAGAGTATGCGAATACTCTCTCTCTCTCTCCCTCTCGCTCTCTCTCCCCTCTCGCTCTCTCTCGCTCTCTCTCTCTCTTAGGCCAGGTAAAATTGATTCCTAGTTTCTCGTCCGGGTATTTTCAAACTGAGGAGGAGGGGGTTCCATGTTATTTGATATTTGGTATTTTTGTGCATGAAATGCCATTCGGACAATTTTAATCTAACTTCTTTTTGTTTTTCTTTTTGATGTTTCTTTTTGATATTTCATTGATATAAGCACTTGAGAGGCTCATAACAATATGAAAATGAATGGTATAAATGATTGTTTTGTAATCTCATTGTTTAGATGTACTCGGATTAAAACTAATTTCATTTCAGAACAAAAATGACAAATTAAAATGTTGAGGCTCACCGAAAAAAGGAAGGAGGAGGGGACGAGGAACTGGATATTATTTTTATTTGGCCTTAATCATGTATCCTTTTTTTTTCTTTCCAGTCTCTCTTTCTCTCCCTCTTTCTCTCCTTTCACTTTCTCTCCCCTCTCTCCCTCTCTCCCTCCCTCTCTCTCTATCTCTCTTTATCCCTTTCTCCTTTTCCCTCTCTCTTTCTCTCTCCAATGAGCACATTAACACGTACTCACGTTTTACGCTTTTCGTGTCGTGTTGCAGTTCGATCTTACGACCTTTGCTTTCTCTCTCTGAACTCTCTGCCAATTAAGGTCTTAAATGTTCATATCAAATATCAAAATGACTCTTAAGAAATCCAGGGTTTCTTTGATATTATCCCCATTTTATTGAAAATTGTGAGATATACAGTGCCTTAATTCCCTGGGAATATCTTACCTGCAACTATCACTTTACGGCTTTCAATACACATGCATACTCGTACTAGTAATGCTGTATTTCCTGTATCACATTTTTAAAGATAAAAATCTATCATTCTAGGCTCCCTTCCACCCTCTGAAAAGTGAAACAAATCAGAAAACATTATCGCAGTGTCCTCGAGTAGAATTAAGACTGTAGTATCAATTATCTCGATTTTGGCCAATTAGGAATACCTCATTTCCTTCGTACGTCAAAGGTGTTTTGCAAAGCAAAAAAAAGGAAGGAAAATAATATTGACATGTAAAATTCGAGAAAGTTTTGCCGCAAATGTAATGCAACCCGAGGAGGGGTGAACTCATAGGTAGATTTTTCTTGAATCCATGTACTGGTAATGGATAGTTTGTTTTTTTTTCAACATGAAACCGAAATGGGAAATAAAAAATATAGGGTTCTCGGAGTGACACTCAAAACAAGCATTTGTAACCTCACTAATTAAGAAGATTAACGAGGTATTCTCGTGTTTCAAAGCAGGCAGGTTAAAGCGGGAGTATTTCATTAGGGCAAGAGCAGCGATTGTATTTCCACAAACCCAGGCATATCCGAACATGCAATAGTTAAACACGTATCCCTATACGCGACAGAGTGACGGCCACTCACATTAGACGAGGGGAAGAATTTAATAAACGCTCTTAGAGGGCGATATATCTATATGAAATGTGCAGAGAGAAGAAATTGCAAAATTGGTGGGGTGATAAACCCTGTTTCTCAAATTTTGGTGAACATTACTTTTTTTATATCAATCTCCAGATAATCAATCATGATGTCCTGTCCAAATCCCATCACTCTTACCCCAAAAATGAAGCCACCACAGCATGTCAAAGGGAAGGCAGTACCATTGCTTATATAGTGTTTTGGCAGCAATGTTTTTCACTCTCCTGAACATTTAATATATATTTTTTTAGATAGGAGGTTTAATCGCCCCATCAGTGATATGAAACAATGAAATTATAATGGTGGTTACGCAACAATCTTCTTATTTCTGTATCTCTTCTTTTTTAAATCCCCATTTATATCCTTTTAAGGAAGACTTGCTTTTATAAATTTTGAAGGAAATCAATCTGATCATGCTCTGCACTCTGTAGGGTACAGCAAAGAAAATGCATTAAGAGTTGGTAAAAGACATCAAACTACGTTTTCTAAAGATAATTAGTTGTAATCTATTGATATAAACAAATAAACAAATATGTTCTGACAACAAGGAAAAAATAGAAGTGAAATATATATTCAAAAAAATATATGGATGAAATATATATTGATTGATTTGATTTGATTTATTTATTTTTCCGTTTCACAGAAGAAATATATAGAAGAAACATGTATAGAAGAAATATTATATACCCTCTAAAAAATTCCGAGTCAAACTTGACCCGGAAAAGAGTCCGTTGGAGCCACACTCCGTTCCGGGTCAAAAATGACCTGGAATAAAGTAAAAAATGACCCTGAATAAGTTCAAATGTGACCCAGAAATAAGTCTTCATGACCCTATCCCGGGTCATTTTTTGCCCCGGAACGGAGTGTGGCCCCAACGGACTCTTTTCCGAGTCATTCTGACCCGGAATTTTTAAAAGTGTAGAAGAAATATATAGAAGAATTTCTTCCCGCGGACACACCTTAAGATACAAGGGTGCATATGCCACCCTCTCCCCTTGACAAGTCACTGACAAAAGAAAATTACCAAACGTCACACCTTTCGAAGTCGGTCTTAGGCATACGTGCTGGTACCTAAAGGTGAGTGACCTCCTCCGATGAAGCAGTTCCGGTATAACCAGGTTCATTGTCTTGCTTGTTCAAAACAACTTTTCCCCTTTTCGTATTTACAACTATCGGATTTCGCAGGGGAAATTTGTGTTTGTTTTCTTACAACTATTACTAATTATCAAGGATTATATTGCTTTTATAATATAATAATTCATTCTCCGGGTATTCGAAATGGGGTTAACCTTTGACATTACCAGTTGGCTAAATTTCTAGGAGGCCGTGAACAGCTGCTTTACATGAAACAGATAAGCTATAAAATAAGAAGAGAAGAAGCAGGAAAAAAAAAACATTGAATAGAAATAAAAATCGAAGAATCCCTATGAAGACATGAACACGTGCGTTTTCTTCTTCTTTCTTTCTTTTTCATGAACATGAGAATGAAAAATCAAAAGCGTAGATTTTTTTGTAAAATAATTCTAGTGGCTAGATTTGTTGTTTTGTTTTTGTATATAGTGAAATGCATGCTCTACTTGTATGTATCCCATATGTGAACTCGTAATTTGACTTTACATATACAGTTGTGGCATTAAATGAAAGATGGTAATTGTGTTTGCTGTGCTGCATTACATGAAAGATAACACGGTTTATATTCTTGATTGCATTTAGAAGATTCTTTTTTTTTTCCTCTCTCTCTCTCTCTCTCTCTCTCTCTTCTTTTCTTATTTCGACGTCGTCAATTCTATCTTTACAACGTATTCCCGGAAACAATGGAATAATTCTAATATTCTTGATATGTCTATGGTGATTATTCTTCCTTGTTTTCTTTGTTCTTTTCTGTTCCTGAACATTTCTTAATTTATACCCCAGATCCCAGCAATGTCCAATCGTCATGTTTGACTGAAATTGTTAATTATAGTCCAGAAATATGACACAGATTTTTTGATAATAATAAATGATGATGATGATAATGATAATAATAATAATAATAATAATAATAATAATAATAATAATAATAATAATAATAATAATAATAATAATAATAATAATAATAATAATAATAATAATAATAATAATAATAATAATAATAATAATGATAATAATAACAATAATGGTGATAACTAATAGAGCGCGCACACCGTCCAAAGACGCTCATGGCACTAGCCCAGCCACAATTCTCTTTATTGCAGAGATATGCGCTCCTTAAAAACATTAACAGATGTTTACTTTTGCTTAGCCTTTTTCATATGACTGTTTAGTAAAGGACAGTAAACATTAAATTTTATCCGTGTGTAAAGATGAACATCTATAGGAAGGATATTTGGAGGATTAATGTCCTTCGTGTTAGCATAATAGACTTGGTTTCGAACCCGGAACCTACCGGTTACGAGACCACTGTTCTACTGTTGAGCTAATCGGGTCTCCTTAGCATAATCTCTTGACATCAAACACACTAACATTAAAAAAAAAAAAATTAAAAATTAAAAATTAAAAAAAAGCTCCGTGAGATGAGTGCTTGGCATGAGAGCTCTTTATAACTATCCATCACTCAATATCATCATTACCAGTCTTGATCTCGAAGCTTAAGAAGCTGGCACCAAGCTTCTCTCTCTCTTATAAGGTGTTAAGCCGTCCCAACCCATACCCTTACCCCAACGAAGCCATTACTCCTCCTTGTTAATTAAACCTCATTAATATTTGTTGTTTTGTTATTGTATTCCCTGATGTGGTCTGTCATCACGTCACGTTCAAACACCTTGTTTCGGGTTTAATTACCCCCAATTATTTCTAAGCAAACTGGACATTTCCAGCCCAGACATTTCGTCTGCTCTGGGCACGGGTTCACGACCTGGATTCATCTAATTAAAGATTAAAGACAACATCCCGCCAACATGGTTAACTTGTGACTTGACATTTGATTCGACAACCTCTTTCGTTCCGATGTCTTCCCGAACCTTATTGATAAGACTCATATGCTTTCATCACTGGCACAATTTTGCTTAACCCTATGAAATAGGTAGGTCTAAGCCGCCCCCCCCCCCTCCCTTAGCCCCACCTATTTTTTTGTCACTTTCTGCTCACACTCATTTTTTAATTGTGCACCAAGTGTGCCTCTTCAGGCAGATTTAAGCGCTATATAAATATAGAATTATCATTATTACTATTGGTCCGTATTCACGAAGGTGTACTAAGTTAAGCCATGGTTTAAATCAGTGGTCTAACTATGGGTAGCCAAATGTAACACAAATCTCTAACAGTAAATGTTTGATTTATCAGCGTTTTTGGTACTAAAGCTTATGAAAAAAAAAACTGCCTGGGAATGATAAGTACAATAGTTTTCTTGACCATTAAAGCATGAGACCACAAATCTAGTAAACATAAGGAACATTGACAGCGTAGACAACTTGTTACTTTTGGCTACCCATAGTTAAGCCACAGATTTAAACCATGGTTTAACTTAGTACACCTTGGTGAATATGGGCCCTTATCATTAACCAAAGTGGGCTAGCCCCGAAGATAGTACGGTATCATTTGGTCATGGAAAAAAAGCAGAGTTAGCACGGCAGTTGCGGCGTGAGGACTACGGGTTAGGCAGATAGTAGAGACTAAAATTCTGAAAATAAAGATTCAAAACTGATAGTCCGGGGTTAACAATAAAATAGGGGTTAAGTATGAGCTTACCACGCAAAATAAACATTCAGAATCGTTTAAGGTTCGTTTAAGAATCGTTTCATTTTACGTTAATATGTCAAATGTCTGGAAAAGTGGCATAAAAGCGAGAGTTTTTCATTATTGTTACAATTGTTATCGTTATCATTATCTTATTTATTATCATTATTATTATTATTACCATCATCGCTATTATTGTCATCATTACTATCATCATCATCATCATCATCATCATCATGAACGTTATTGTTATTATTATCATTGAGTTTTTGTTTTTTGTTTTTGTTTTGTTGTTGTTTTGCTTGTTATGATTATTTTTTGGTTTGGCGTCACCTGTGCCTGGGAGGCGAAAAGCGAACTGAATCGCTGTAACCCTCAGGTCTCTTTCTGCGAGAATTAACCTTTACCTTTATATCATGTTCGTACCTCGACAGAGATATCCACAAATACTGTTTTGAGGAAAAGGGCGGCGACAGACCACAGTAAATTAGGGGGAGCTGTAGGGCCAAAAATTGCTCACCATTAGATTGTACTGTTTGTTTGTTTGTTTGTTTGTTTTTGTTTGTGTTTCTTCTGCACTGCTTAAAATCATGGCCAGTATCAATGGTATATTATCTTTGAAGTGCGTACTTGTACCAGATTACCCGGTGAGGCCGAACAGAATATTCAAGAAATCAGAATTGAATTTCCGCAACCGCTGTTTAATGCTATTAAGCCGACGAAAATAGATACCTTACAAAACACACACACACACAAAACGAGATTAATCCAGAACAACATAACCGAGGACGTTTCACAAGCATTTCTGTAATTTTTTCGGTAATTTTTCATTTCCAGCTTTCGCAAACAATCAGCTGGCCAATCCTTTATCGTGAAATACGAGCCAAACCTTGGGTTGGAATTGTCATTGACGAAGGGGTATTGGGTTACGCAACAACAAGGCTTTTTGAACATGAATTGGCGCCAGAACCGACATTCCGGTAATTGCAGTTGACCATGCAAGCTGAATCGAAAGAATTAACCTTTACCTCTATATTATAATTATTCGTACCGCGACGGATGCACAAATACTCTTTTTGGTGAAAAGGGCGGCGATAGACCACAGTAAATTAGGGGGGCTGAAGGGCCAAAATTTGCTCTCCATACATTGTTCACGGAGAACCATATCATTTTCTGACAAATTTATGGGAACCAAAATCAGTGGTTATGTCCCTTACCCCCCCCCCCCCCGATACACTTAGGGAATGCCTTGTTTAGCTCGGAAAAGGGAAATATTCATTACGAGAAGGTATTTCTGTAACGCCCTCTTGTTGTTTGTTCTTTGAAGGTCAAATGCACATAAAATCGTATTATTTGAATTATCAGTAGATCACGTGACTTAACTGGATTGAATCATCACAAGTCATGAATGACCTTCGTACTGAGTGCCTTTAATGTAGCCTATGGTTTTGGTGTTTTGTCCCAATTTGTTCACATGGTCACATCTAGGTCGTTTGTCCAAACATTCGTTAACATTATTCAGATAGGCGGTGACTCTTACAGCTACAATAATATTAAGTTACATGAATCGAAGTTTTAATCTATACAACAGCCCTTTAGTTGGTGTTTGTCCTAATTCATGTAACCTGGTATAAATTATGTTTTATCATTTCTTTCTAAAAATAAAAACAATAGTAAAGATAAAATTTATCTTTGTCTCTCTCTCCCACCCCCCTTCCTTCTCTCATCTAGCAATTTCAAGCTAATGATTAAAGGGAATTGGTAACTTTGTCACTGTTTGTAGAGGCTTGATTTAATAAATTGTTGAATTTTGATGTCCGTATTGTATAAAGATGTTCAGAAGGATAAATAAACAGCCAGGAATATAAAGGTTTTGAAATATAAGATGTTATTAAGATATCTGTCACTAAATTCCGCCATTTGTAAAACCAACCTGAGTATGCTTTTGACTAACACTGCAGTCTAGGGGTAAATAAAGTCTTGCATTTCCAGTCATTTGCATATTTTCACTTTTTGTGAAGCACGCGATGATGTTCTTTAAGTGCATTTTTCAGGGCTTCATATTTACACAATATTACATACACTGACAACATGCATGGCCATGCAGCTCAAATTTTTAAAAGTTACTCAATGGGTTTAAGGGTTCAAAGAGCTGCCTGGTTCGTATATGTATGTGTTAAGACAAAGCAATTTATACTAAGTTGTTTCTCCCCACCCAGGTGTTGAGTGGATACATGCATGCATGCCAGTATTCTGGCAATCTTGACATTCGCTGATAACACCTTCAGAAGCCCAAAACCAAGGTATCTGGTTGCAACGCATTTTTGAAACATGGTACATTATTTCATAATGTGGTGAATGCGGAATATTATCGTTTTCACTCAGTTCCACTCACAGCTTACAAGATAATTCGCAACCGCACACTGTACGGTCCGTCTGTGATTTGATTTTGGAAAAATTTATTATAGCATTTGATATGAACATTCAAACATGTAAAATCTTAATGATCAAAGTTCCGAATAGTCGTATGAATACTAAAATCGAAATTCCGGGCTATTGCAAGCCTCCCTGTAGGAATAAAAGCTAATTAAATTCCAAATCGTAGTGACGTCATAGCAATTTTGCGATCGGCTGCGATTTGAAGCCGATTTGGCCTTTACTTCGACCACAAGGCTTGCAGTTAACCAAATTTCGATTTTAGTATTCCTATAATTCTTCCGAACTACAAATAAGGTAATTTTACTGGATTAAACTTTCATATTTAAAGCAAAATGCCATTTGTTCGAAAATCGGGTGGCAGTCGGATCGTATAGTGTGCGGTGGGCTTTAGAAAACTCCAGTAATATGTCTCCTATGGCGGAAAGAGGAAATTGGTATGACTCTAAAAGTTCGAAAATTAAAGGTTGCGTTTCGACTGAGCGTGTATGGTAGTTTAGGGGCAGGACAAAATAGGCAAATAGCAAGGGAGCTCGAAAGTAGATTTGAAACAAGGGTTGTGTCCAAGTTTCACATCTCAAACTCGGAAATTCATAAGACTTGACACCCCGCCAGTCATGGGGTTGTTTTCAAAGTGTTTCAAGATGACACAAAAGGCTGATTCTTTTTCAGATACTTTAAATTTCAGGGGAGCGTTTCATCAAGTGTCTTGTCAGTGATTTTTACTCACAACTGTTATAAGCTGCTGAAATCCTTGCATCTGATTGGCTGAGAGCGAATTTGTCGGTAAAAAATCACTGACAAGACACATGATGAAACGCCCCCCCCCCCCCCGATTTGAATGCCATGTCAGTCAAAGCGGCAGGAATGAGAACAATATCATGTGCATGTGATACTTTTGGAATGTTTTCCTGTCTTGTGTGTCCCGAGAGGGCCATCAAATTCAAATTTCCGGCTGCTTCCTCGAATCAGGAAGCTCTACCATCACTTACTTATAAGGAGAGTGTCAGATGATAGCATCCAACATCTTCAGCATGTTCAGGAACATCTTCTCCTACTTCTCTCCTTCTCTCCCTCTCTCTCCCTCCCCCTTCCTCCCTCTCTCTCTCTCTCTTTCTTTCATTTTCTCTTTCTCTCCCTCTCTTTTTCTTCATCTCTCTATTTCACTCTGCTGTCTTTTCTCTCCTTTCCTTCACTCCCTCTCCTTTTTTTCCTCTCCCTTTCTCTCTCTGTTTCTCTCATTCACTCTATCTCTCTCGTCTCTTCTCTCCTTTATTTCTTCCCTGCCTCTTTCTCCCCTTTCTCTTTCTCTTTCTCTTTTCCTTTTCATGTCTCTTTGTTTATGTATTTCTTCCTCTCTCTCTCTCTCTCTCTATCTTTCTTACTATTTCTTTGTTTATTTTTCTAACCTAGCTTTCCTTCCTTCTTTCTCTCTTCTCCCATCATGCCCATTTTCTCCTTGTTTTCTGTATGTCTCCCTTCCCCTCTTACTCTTTCCCCAATTTTCTTCCCATCTCTCTCCTCTCCTAGAGCTCCCCCCCCCCCCTCTCTCTCTATCTATTTATCTATTTCAAATCCTCTTCTTTATATTTCTTCACATCTCCTCATCCTGTCATAACCTCCTTCTTTAATTTCCTTTCAATAAACGTAATACTAACAAAACATTAGGAGAAACGCGAATATGGACCTCAGGACACTTTATTCAATTCAATTCCATCTTTAAAAACATTTTAGAACACACTGAATAAAAACATGCAATTCAAGATAAAATGGGACTTATTCAGGATAAAATAAGACATATTGAAGTATAGACTTAAATGTGAAAATGGTAATGGAACTGAAATTGTATACAGTTGTAAACATTTGAAGAAAAAAAAGTCTTGTCGAGACAGCTTCAAAGATAAAAATAAGATTTGGTCATTATAGATGCCGGCAGAGAACAAATTTCGTGTAGCCGTAGAATAAAATAATGAATTGCACCTTGTACCCAGACAAACCCCAAACATGCCAAATGTTGCCTTCCTTTTGTTATCATCTTTTTGTTTATATTCTTTGTTACTGTATCATGAATGTGATTTCGTATATCTAGAATACACATCTTTCATATACCGCCAAAAATATAACATTGTGGTGGTTATCAAAGTTCGCCCCGTTTTTTTTTTTAACGTGGGCCAACAAACACCAGCTGCACTAATTATACCTTTCACGTTCTTCGTTCCGTAACGCCATTTTCCACGCACTTCTGAACACCATTATAATGGGGAACATGACAATCTGTTCTCATCGAACGTTCACGTGTGCGTTCGGAACTTATAATTGCACGAATGTTGCATTTTATATCATTTTCATGGAAAAAGAACATAATTTTAAAAAAAAATCAATTCTCATACATTCAATGCACGTTTTGCTCATGGCTTTGTAAGCGCCTCCTAACACAAGCTTTCACGATTAAAATACACGTGCGAATGCCCGACAACCCAGGTTAGGGCCTTCTCAACATTTTTAAAGGTAGTAGACCACATTTGCACAACACTGGTTCAGAATTTGAAGAGACATAAGCCAATTTCAATTTCAAATGACAGATATATATATGTAGAACTATCATGTTATCAAATTCACAATAGTATTCCAAAGAATAAGTGAAAATTAATGGTTTTACTCTTAAAGCGTCATGAAGACGCCTTTACAAAACAAAGAAAATAAAAGAAACTTTGTGTTGAGTATTTTTTTCTCATTCCTAAACGGGAATGTAAAGGGCTCTAAAACTTTACGGGTGTTTTTCTGTGGCTTAAAGCAATATAAGTAAAAACTTTTGTGCAGATTGGGTGCCACTTGCAAATGTGGGCTACTACTTTTAACACGAGAGCCACTTAAGCTCTTAAAAATTTCCGTCACCAATCATACAAAATAAAAAAAAACCTGAATAAAGAAAACATGACAATAAAAGCACGAATCGCGTGTTAATTATCTAGAATATATACATTATGTTTTGTGTTTGTTTGTTTAGTTTTGTTTTCTTTGTGTTTTTAAAAATATTTTTTTTTTTTTTTTTTTTTTTACTTAAATGCAGTTTGGGATTAGCCTTTGATAGGCCAATGGCCTTTGCAAATTTTGTATTCTTTGTATTTTATGCCTGTATACTCAACTTTTTATGTGAATGTGAAATAAATGAACTGAATCGAATATATATTACCTCCCTCGATTTCGCATTGAAATCTTTTAAACGCTTCGCTGATGTCCGGCTGAGAAGCGCTGCTCTCAACCATGCACATCGTTATTGTTTCTGCATGCGCTGGCTAACGTACTTCTACGTGAAAATGTATACATGTTGACAATCGATGGTCACAGCCACTTGATAGCCAATGAACCAATTAGAGTGTGAAAAGAGGGGACCTTTTCTGCTTTTTTTTTAATTATTTTTTTTTTTAAGATCACATTGGCGCCTAACTTCTGTTGCGAATAAGGTCACACATTATAGCGGACATGACCTACATTTTCCCCGTATGAATTCATAACCCCCTCCCCCTTCTATCTCTCTCTCTCTCTCTCTCTCTCTCTCTCTCTCTCTCTCTCTCTCTCTCCTAATTCCACCTCTTTGTCTCTTTTCTAACCATATACATTCAGTGTTTTTTTTTTTAATTCTTCTTTTCTTTCCCATTACTTTTCTCTTTGACTGAGTGAGTCCATATTACCCCGAGTGCAAACTAGAGAAATTTTCCCAGCCGCCTATTTTTATATTTATATGTTTTATTAGAACATTGGTCACAACATGTGTACTTACAAGCAATCATACAAGAGATTAATGAGAAAAATAAAAGAAACAAAATAGAAATTCGACATAGAAACAACATAAGCTTTGATTTTCATGGTACATAGGACTTGGGAGGTTTTTCCATTGGTTTGATAATTTGTTTTGTTAATTTTTGAATTATTTATTGTTTCTATATTTCCATCAGGGGTGTGTCTACAGGAGGTTGACGGGGTGAACAACCCCCCCCCCCCACCCCTTTGCCTTCGAAATTTTTGCAGGCATTATTATGAATTGAGAAATACACATTTATTCTTTCTTTCTTCCTAATACACTCCATTCACTTGACTGTCAATCGAAAGGTTGAGGGTTCGAATCCCAGCCCGGCACTAACGTCTTACTCTCACCCATGTGCTAACTGGGCACCCCGTAGGATGCAAAGGTCAGTGATTGTATTGAAGTTTCTTTACTTTTCCACATAATGCAAGTAGCACAGTTAAATAAACATACACATACTTATTCTTGGAATAACAAAATATAAAGCAAATTTGCATATGAGAAATAATACATTTTACATATATCTGTAAGTATTAACTTAAGTTAAATTAAGAAGAATAAATAAGTGGAGGAGTCTATTTAAAGAAGCAGAGCTTGTATTGAATAGCCCCCTATCTGGCTTACACAAATGATAAAATAAAAATGTAATACAAATGTATGCGCTTTTATGTTATTCCACCACCACCCCCCCCCCCCCCTCCCCGCGGCCCCGCCCATACAAAAGAAAGAGTGATGTGACTTACATTAGTTAGTGCATGTAAAAAATTTTTTAAAAAGAGAAAATTATCCTATGCGCGCCCATAAAATGGGCGATTGGCTGGAATGCTCCCTAGGGAGTGAAGAATGTACACACTAATGTGTGCGGAATAGTAATTGAATCCAGTGACTGGAGCAATTACACTTAATTTGTTTGAATCTCACAAGAATGGAATTTTATCAAGAATTGGTGAAAGGAGAACGAATACGCCATTCACTAAACTTTGTAAGCGTTTTGGTCAGTTTTTATACTGTTAAAGCGCTTCAAAAAAAACCCTACCAAACCGGTTTTTGTTGTTATTGGTATTATTTTATTGAAGTTAGAAGACGTGGTGTTTAACTGCGAAATTGATCTTAGCCCCCCCCCCCCCCCCCCCCATCTCTCCTCAAGATGATTTGGCAACGTCCGTCATGTCCGTGATCTCAGTTAATGTTTTATTTACACTGATGGCCATTCGAAGATAGCTTTGGCTTTGTACACAGTATCCTGCGTCCATTCTGATATTAACATCATAACCCTTTTTTCCGTTTTCATTAATTCGGGGCGGAGTGGCAAGTGCTGGCTAGTCACGTGACATAATTTTTATCCCGTTTGTAAAACTAAGAAAACAGATAAGCGCATGTCATCCGTGGATTCTCTCACATATAGGCCTTCTCTGTTCTTGTCTGTTTGCTAATCTTTACGCTTCTCATAGCTTTGGACATCAATCATAACCAAGCTTCTATTTGACAAGAAGGCCACTGATCACCAAGAAAAGTATGGAAAATTGCGCAGATTTTACAGAGTTATCATTTTCCAAAGGTCTTAACTCGATGCGTCTCGACTTGGCTTTGGGCTACATGTCGTTTTCTCGGGGTTTTATGATTCCATTGTTATCTACCCTGATGAAGGTTCGCAGTCCCGAAGGTTCGTAATTAAGAAATAAAATAGGGTTCAGTATCCCAGAAATGTAAAATGGTTCGTGAATTCGAAAATGAAATGGGGTTCATAATTCAGAAGGTTCATGCTTCCGAAAAAAATGAAATAGCACAATGTATCGTTTTTCACAATAACGCACCTTCTGAAAACCCCGCGTGCGCTTGGAAACGCCCGTATAAAGTTTTTACCATTCTGCCTGCATCGTTTTCTCAAAAGGTTGTATCCTTCTACTGTCTCCTGTAAACCTGTCGTGGTTGAGTGGTTCACTTCACTAGAAATTCGAAGATCCTGGGTTCGAATCTTGGCATAGCACTCGTGTCTTTTCGAGAGTTTTTTTAACATTTGCCACTCTCCACCCAGGTGTAACGAGACACTTTGGAACGCCTTGAGCTTCATTTATGGTAGATATAAGTGCTACAAATAAAAGTATTCTATTCTATAATATCATTCATCTTAATTTACCGTCGCCTCAAGGTAAATTGCCAACCATCAGCATTCCAGATGGGTAATTTACCATCAATATTCTGACACCCTTATATTGGGCAACGGAGTCACCAGAATACAAAATGATACTTCTTTCCAAAAACTGGAACAAAAATGTTCATCCTTGTTGAATAGTTTCACAAATTGCATGGCACCTGTACAGTGGTCTCCATGCAGGGTTGCCATTAAACCTCCTTTGTTGGCTTCACCTGTACTTGCAGAATCTTTCCAATATCAAAACTGTAAGATTTTGGACAGAAAATATCTAGTATCTAGATGACAGAGTATTTGTTATTCAGGCAGAGATGTTGATACTCTCTGAGCAAAATGTGGGGTTTATCAAAGAGAATCTTGAAAAAAAGGTGAAAAATAATTCATGAGCTTTCTCATTTTCTTTCCATGTCAGTTTAGGAAGAATATTATAGTAAAAATGTCCCCTCGAAAATAATGATTGCTCTTCAAATGCCCTCACATTGGAAATATGACAAGAAAATGCTGAAAAGTTCGGGGGAAATTAATTGAATTTCTTTTTATCAATTCTATAATCTCCAAATCTCACGCTAGACACCTGTGTTTATATACAACCATGGATCCTACGAGAACCACGATACAACTAATCTAGCTCTCCCAGTTGCTTTGGAACAATTTCTTTCACATTGCGATCACGTGACCAGAACTCGAAACATGATGACTGCTTGGAAATTTTTGATTCTGCGATTCTGCCCATCGTCCAACAAAGACTTTTTGAGAATGGCGATTATGAAGACGACGACACCATTAGTCTGGGCAGAATAATTTGCTCTGTTCATGATTATATTCCCGATTATTTTGATAGTAAATTAGTTCTATGATGCATGATCTAAATTTAGATCTTAATTTCTTTTAATGCATGCATCGTGATTCAATTTCATTGCTTTTTGCCGCTTCACACCTGTTATTATGAATGTCTGAAAATGGCAAGTATTATAAGTCTACATTTATAGACTTTTGATAATTTTTTTCTCTCCTCTTACCCAGATCTTTTATTTCAAAGTCATATTTTCTGAAGGGATTTCAAACAGCTTAACACATATTTCAGTTCTCTGTCTGGGACAGATTGATTTGTAGGCCTAAAAGGGGAATTATTTGAAGAACTAAAAAGTTTAAATAAAAACCCGCCACGCTGAGCTGTCTGCACCTTTGCGAACAAGAGCGTATTGGACGGAGTGATATATCGGCATCGCGTCCGGCGGCCTGCCGATATGTACTTACGTCTCGTCTGCTCGTGTTTCGCTTCTTCAGCCCCTTATTTTGCCTCTTGTTCGCCATATTTACCCCCAACACTTGATCTTCAGCATTCTCTTCTCCTGTTCTTCCTTTTTGTCCCCTCCGAGAACAGAGGAAGGTACCAGTGGGTACCAAGCTGCGATGGACCGCCCGGCGAGAGACGAAAGTACGGGAGGAGTCTGGGTCTATTCTTCGCCATCCTTTAGGGGGACTGCGTATTAAATAAGACAAACGTACATTTTCCCCAAGGGAATGATACGTTATCATCTCAGAAAATCAAGACAAAGCAAACTGACAGGGATCGAAAAGTTTTTAAGGGAAGAGGCGACGGCACCTTTGCGCGTTTTTCTCTTCCTTTTCGTGTTGCCTTTTCCCACGCTCGGCACCCACTTGTTGCCGAGTGAGGGTGACGAAAGCCCAGGTGACGAATCGCTATATTTGTCTTCTAACAACACAAAGAAATCAAAGCTAAAAGGGATCGAAAATTCGTTTCTCGTTCGGAAGTTGCTATCAGCTGTTCAACTCGCCAGTTGAATGTGTGCTCACTTGCATTGTTCCCCTCAAAAAACCTGAGCAGACTTTGAAGAAGGAATCCGAGTTCGACATCACTTGGTGGTGAGAGTCATCTCGCGTCCAGACTGTCGAACATGTTCACCCCATGTGGTCTCCCCAACCTGGCCGACTCGGGAAAGGTTTCGCCCTCGGTAAACTAATCTCAGAGGGAGACACGTTAATGTTATCCTTGACGAAATCATTCATTCAGTTTATAATTTCACGACTGCATTTATTATAGATTTGGGGGGGGATGCTATATTCTAAGTAAAATAGAGAAAGATGTGGGCGTGGCAGTGGCAAACACAAACAGAATGTCGAACATTTGGTCCTGTTTGAAAAGGAAACCTGTGTCTTCCTTTTCACTGACTCGCTTTATCATATTATTATCAAAAAATTTAATCTATTGATATATCATACATCACTTTATTACTATTATTGCTTTCCCTACAATGGTAATAATCAGGGAAGCTTCGGGCAGCATGTGCTTTTCCCGTCGCGCACTCCCATTCGAACAAAAAAAAACCGATTTCATTTACTCTAAGGCATTAGCATGAAACTATATCCATGGTCGACGTGACTTTCCCAGACTTGAAATAATCGTCTCATTTGGGCAGTTCACCATTCTTCTCTGCGGTAGTTAGTCATATGCGTCTTGTAGCCAATGAACTGTCTCTCTCATAATTTTGTAAACTTTGTCCTCAAAAACTTCATAATGATAAACTGATAGTAGCAATTGGGTTTTATTAACCCATGGTAGCCGCATCAGTACTACTACTGCTCTTCCGGCAAGCCCTGCAATTATTATTACCCCAGCAACGCCAGGTGCCTTTTTAATACACCTGGGTCGAGAGGGGCATATGTGAGCAAAACACCTTGTCCAAGGATGTAAGCACCCGGCGAGGATCGAACCCAGGACCTCTCGTATGAGGGGCAAGAACCTTGACCACTATACCACCGTGCTCCTACGACACCCGGGGTGTGTTTCATAAAGCTGTTCGTAAAGTGACGCATGACTTTACGAACGACTTGAATATGAAGTGCCAATTTGGCATGCCCAGAGTTTTTCCTGACGGTTTAACAAAGTATGACGACATTTCCCATAATTTCAATTAAATTGTGGCAAAAATATACTTCACTTCAATAAAAATGTTTGTAAACAATGATAATGTTAATCTACGTCTGCATATTTCACAGTTAGCTGATGCAATTTGTATTGATTGAGCATCCCATTTGGCTTGCCATATGCAAGTCGTTCGTAAAGTCATTCGTAACTTTACGAACAGCTTTATGAATCAGGGGTACTCCGGCATTATGCTCCGGCCATAGTGACTGATTCGAGCTACATTCGAAGGTGTAGGTTTAGGGTTAGGTCTAGTGTTTGGCCTGGGTTGAAATTCAATTTTCGCTGGGTGTGGAGGGAGCAGGAGTTGGTCTCGCGGTATACGTCCGCGGTCAGTTCTGTGTCTTCGCTTATGAACTGACTCTGATCGGCCCCAAGTTCGAACCTGAGTCACGTCTTTCGGATGGTGGCATTAAAGGTTCGGTCCCATACGTTAAAAAAATCACATCTGGGCCCCGTTTCATAAAACTTGTTATCAGTAACAACTCCTATATTTCTATAACAACAAATTTGCTCTCAGCCAGTCAGATGCAAGGATTTCAGTAGCTTATAACAATTATTGCAACTTGTTATTGATAATGAGTTTTATGAAACGGGGCCCTGATTGATACACGACTGTAAAAACCCAAATTACACACATAATTTTATAATTGACGAGAAGCAAATGTCGCCAGACCGTGTGTCGACGAAACATGGGTCGTATGACCGAACAAGGGACGACATTCTTTGTCGTTCTTGGTGGAATGATGTGCAAAGGAGCGGAGCATACACTTTAAAAAATGGTCAGATTTGACTAAAATCAGCCGCGCACTTCCTCTATTTCTAGTCAAAATGACCAGAATTGTAGTCATTTTACGGTATTCTAGTCAAAATTGACTTGGATTCTAGTGAAAATGACAGAACAGAAATGCAAGATCATGATGGAAGAGTTGCGATTGCTCAATTGGTAGAGCGATCGATGGTTTCGTAATCCGGTGACCATGGTGACCCGGGTTCGAAACTATAGTACCCTTTGGTATGACATCAATCTTCATTACCAGGTCCCCTCAGAGAGAACTTACGTCGTCGGTCCTCTGGTCATGCTGGTCGCTTACTTACAAGCATGCATGCTTTCTTAGCAGTCAGGTAAAACAAATCAATAACCAATAACCAATAACCAACATTTCGAACAATTTAAAGAGGTACCAGTCGGAGGCGGCGCCAGTGTATTTTTTCTTTGTACGGGTCTCAAATTCTCACTGTGTTTTATGTCATGTCTTTTAGCAGATCATTTGATGTAATTGCCCCCAACTCTGCTACCCCGCCAGTGAGCATTAATAAGTTATATATGCCGTATGAATCTTAAAGAAAATCTGTCTTATTTATCCATTATAATCATCTGTATAATTATCTATCTATCTCAGTTACAAGTCTGAAAAAAAGCTACATGCGTACTATAATAATTGCTTATTATATTAGTCGCAAGTCATGTAGTTTAAAGAGATAATTTTACCCCTCCCCCCAACATTATTTGATGCCCAGAAAAAAAGAAATCAATCAACTTGCAATAGGTAAAAACGGTACGTGGGGTTGCCCATGTATATTCCCCTCCCCTCCCCTCCCTCCCTCCTCTTCCCCTTTCCCCTCCCCTCCCCTCCCCCCCCCCCCCGGTCCTATAAGAAGGACCTTCATTATCTTCATTTCGTGTGATCTTCGGATAGGCCATTTTAAAATGATGCATAAGTGAGAACATGAAATAATTCATAAGTTAGAGCATGCTTGTTTCATGCGTGAAAAATGTGTGAAAAAAAAAAAACGGCGTACATGCATGGAAAGTAGAGTAGTATACAGATATAGTAGCTGCGCTATATAGATTTATCTTATTATTACTGCTATTTTTTTTTCTTTATAGAAACATCTTTATTAGGAATTGCTCTTGATTATTGTTATTATTATCATTTACCCGAGATGGAAGGTGAAAATAAATTTAGGCTTTCCTCTTTCTACCGATCGTTGTAACCGACAACAGGGGTAATTTTATCATTAAATACTTCCCAAGGAGAAGTAATTAGTCCGATCCGTGATGATGTGGATGGTTCACCCTGTCGGCTTCCCCTCTTGCCTGAGTCAACTCCAATGCTTGCGATACACAGAACTAGAAACCGGCTCTACAAGACGTGTTCCAGTTCTGTGATGGGATACCCCATATAGACATAAATTTACTAGACGAAAAGCATAACTATGAGTCGACGTAGATGGGGTAGGACTTTCCTTTCTCTCGACTTTGTAGGCTGTCATGCTTATTCTTTCTCTCTCCCTCCACCTCTTACTTTTTCTCTTTCTCTCTCATTTTCTCTCTCTCCCTCTCTATCTGTCTATCTTTATCTCCCCTCTCTCCCCCTCTCCCCCTCTTTTCTTTATGTATCTCTCTTCATTTCTCCTTATTAACCCTTTTTCGCCTCTACTTGTCCATTTCTCCTGCTCTTTCCATATATCTATTTTTATTATCTTCTTCATTTATATTTATCATCATTTTGTTGGTTTCTCTCTCTCTCTCTCTTTCTCTCTCTCTCTCTCTCTCTCTCTCTCTCTCTCTCTCTCTCTCTCTCTCTCTCTCTCAAAATTCATTTCTTTAGCAATATTCACTTCTTTTTCTAGTCAGCAGATTCACAATCACTCCTTGGCTTCCATGCGTTGAATCATTGTTCTGTCGTTATGGGACGTGGGTATTTAACTCGTGTTTCTCCCATTTGCAAGACAATTTTCTTGTGCAGTTAATTCAATTCAAACCCACCTTCCCTTTTTTTCATTTTTTCGCAAAATATCTTATTTCAAGTACAATAAACTCAGGCCTTCCGTCACAATATAGACCTTATCAACCTTTATAGGCAATTCTATAATATAGTACTTCCGATATAGCTTTTTATTTGACAAGATGTACTGTTTTTTATTTTTTTCATATATCAGAAATATTTAATGCATTAGAACACTTTATACTTCTTTGTATCCATCACATCATAGACAAATTCTGTTTTGGAGAGTTACACTAAAAACATTCAGATATTTCTATACAATTTGCAAAATATCATTCTGTTCATTTTGTTCTCTTTTTTGATAAATTTGATAGTCTTTTCCGATGGCTTAAATTGCATTTTTTTTTTAGAAATTGATGTGAACACTCACTTCAATTTACTTCGCACACAAATGTGAAATATATAATCTTACTATCATCGACATTTATCCCATCTGTGGCATATTCATTGAGTGTACCCTTCTTCCAGGACAACATCCTATCTCTTGATCTATTTCTCACCTGTAGTCCCATACACTCACCTTAAAGCTGTCTTCCTATAACGGTTCACCGACCCCTACCAGTCTCCTCTACACATTGTCTCATAAAAAATACTTACTCAGTGGCCTTAGCAATGTCTCCTTAGTCATATACAGGATTGTCCGTAGACGACGTCCAGAATGATACCATATCTCTTGATCTATTTCTCACCTGTAGTCCCACACACTCACCTTGTAGCTGTCTTCCTCTGACGGTTCACCGACCCCCATCAGTCTCCTCTACACACTGTCTCATAAAAAAATACCTACTTAGTAAGCAATGTCCCTTCTTCATCTACAGGATTGTCCATAGACTGCATCCAGAATGATACCCTATCTCTTAATCTATTTCTCACATGCAGTCCCATATACTCACCTCACCTCTGTCTTCCTGTACAGGTTCACCAACCTTCATAAGTCTCCTCTACACCCTGTCTCATAAAAATAAAATCTAGATGAAAAATGACTTATCCTCTCCTTTTTCATGTTGTTTGACAACTGACCTTCATATTCCATCTGACAAAAAAAATGCATATGTATCATACAGTCAGTTACAAAAAAAAAAATGTATATTTGTCTCATCTTAAAATTTGCCGACTTCTGTAACAGTGCAATCGTGTTTTGTTTGTTTGTTTGTTTGTTTGTTTGTTTGTTTTTACTTATACTATATGCACTCTTTTACTTTACGTCATTTTACCATTTACTGAATATGTAATGAATATCTTAACGTCTTATGATAGATATGGAAAATATGGGTTGTGATATTACGGATATCTATTTTCATTCTTGTTCGTATGGTGCCTTTTCTTGTGTCAGACTTTTGTTGTCTATTTGCTGTGTTTTGTTTTATGTCCTTTTCTTCGTTTTATTTTGAACCTCATACATCGACACGATTTAGAGCAGCGAATGATCATTTACTCTTAATCATTTTTTAACACAAAGACCTGTTTGTGATGTAACATTTAGGCGAACAATCCTGTTTAAAGATTCATAAGGAACATTTTTCTTGAGAGAGTGGGGGCACACTGTGTCAACCCCCCCCCCCCGCTACTCTGCCGCTATATCATTTTAACACAAGCTGCATTCTTTGAAACATCATTATATACGTGGAGTGCACTTGTCACCAGGGGCGGCGCCAGGTTTTTTTTTTTTATATTGGGGCAAGATGACCTATATTTGATTTTATTTGATTTGATTTGATTTGATTTATTCACCAACAATAACATAAATTATGTACAAGATTTGTCTTACAGTAAATATTGTTGCAGGATTGAAACATACAATAAGACCAGAAAAAAACACAAGTGGCATTCGAGCCTGGCCCCTCTTATGTGAGTTTATTTACGTTTAAATAAACAAATATTATGATTCCATACAAATCATGGCTGTTTTAGAGTTGCATGACCCTGCCCTATCTTCCCCCATACTCTTCTTTCTTCTTCTTCTTCTTCTTCTTCTTCTTCTTTGGTCACTTGAAAAATCATAGGGGGCAGCCGCCCCCGTAGCCCCCCCCCCCCCCCTGCTTGTCACCAATTAGGGCTCTGCTAATCACATCATCATACATGTAGTGAGCTCCTGTCATCAAAAGTATTTTTCGCATGAAAAAATCACTTGGCAGTCTATCTAGCGGAGCCATCTCACGTGCGGTGGGTCTAGATTCCACTTTTGATGGCGCAATCTGTACCCCACCCCACCCCCCCCCCTCACCTTAACTTGCATCCTTCCCCAGTCAGATGCCGTCATCTTCCCTTCGCTTATCCTCTCACCTGCCAGCCAACTCCAAGGTCAGTGACCAGGGAGAAGGAGTCAAAAGAACAGCGAAAGCGAAGGTCGCTTTACCATGTTAAGCCTACCGCTCACTATACGATTGATTTGCAACCAGATTTTAAAACAAATGGCATTTTGTATTAAATATGAAAGGTTAAACAAATAAAATCGTCTTATTTGAAGTTCCGAATAATGATAGGAATACTAAAATTAAAATTTTGGTTAACTGCAAGCCTTGTGGTCGGAGCAAAGACCAAATCGGCTTCAAATCGTAGTCGATCGCAAGATTGCTATGACGTCACTACGATTCGAAATTGAATTCGCTTTTATTCCTACAGGGAGGCTCGCAATAGCCTGGAATTTCAAGTTTAGTATTTATACGACTATTCGGAATTCTTATCATTAAGATTTTACATGTTTGAATGATCATATCAAATGCTATAATAACTTTTTTTCCAAAATCGGATCGCAGACCGACCGTATAGTGTGCGGTCGGCTTTAAAGTGATTGCACAATGGTAAAAAAAAATTGATATATGATCGAGAATAGAATTCTAAGAAGAATAACATTAAAAATATGATGATTTTTCAATCGAAATCAATGCATTTTGGCTAATTTTCTCATAAAAAGTCAAGAGTTGACCAAAAATTTGAGTATGAGGTATGACGTAAAAGTGGATACCCAGCTTCGCGCATTGCAGTTGTGCTGCGCGCTAGACTGTACAATATGTATTATACCTTGCGCATATTGCTAGAAATGCGGGCAAGGTACCCACTTTGACGTCATTTTGACGTAAAAATGGGTACCCAGTTGAAACTGGGTCACACCTGAGGGGTCAAAAATATCCTGATTTCTTACCACATTTGGGGGTTTCCTTGACAAGACGACCTTTAAAAAAACTTTAGGCAGATGATTTTCTGCTAATAAAATCATGCTCTTTTAAATGAACTAACATTGTTTCAACATTGGGTACCCCCCTTTAACCATTGTATAGAGATTATGCAGCTGAGCCTTATTGGAAGGTGAAACACTAGAGGTTACCACTACTTTAGCTTGAAAAAATTAATGATAAAATTTGATATCCTTCACATACTTCTACTATGTCCTTGTCGTTATTCTATGTAATCATTGTCATGCGTCTTGAAATATGATTTTTGTATTTTTGAATCAATTGTTGATGTTGTTTTATGATTTTAATTTCTCATAAAGATAATTCATATTCATTTCAAACAGCGGGACCTACACCCTATACAAGTCGGCCCACCTTCCCTTTCATTTTCATGTTATGTATGTCTTGTATTGTGCAATTTGATCTACATGCATGTTAACATAAAGATGTATACTGCATTATCATTGTAAATATGAGAAACCGAAAGTGGAAAAATAAATGAATGAATGAATGATGAGCTACAAAACAACTAGCTCTTTTCGTAGCTTTACTATACAGCCAGGCCTTCTCAGACTTGTACTTGCTTCATTGAATTCTTGTCACTTTCTTGCCCAATATCTATTAAAGTCCGATAATGAGTTCTGTAATTAAGTAATTATGTATGTTCTTTCTTATCATTTTTTGTTTTGTTTCATGCTGTGTGCTTGTATATGTATTATGATTTCATCATTATCATTGATTACTTCATGTTTCTTACTTACTTCCATTATGTTTTATTGATTGTCATTTCTCATGTGTATATTGATTTATTATTGTGCGCCAAGGGTCTCTCTTCAGGCAGATTTGAGAGCTATATAAATATAAAATTATTATTATTATTATTATTATTATTATTATTATTATTATTATTATTATTATTATTATTATTATTAATTATTATTATTATTATTATTATTATCATCATCATTATTATATAATATTTTTATAATTAGTAGTTTTCCCTTGCTTTTTCACTTTTTTGTTTACTTAGCTTTTTTAAAATCTATTTTCAATATCTTTATGTTAACTTACTCAATTACATTTCTCGTACCTCCCCTCCCCCTGTTTACTACTTTCTTATCTACCTTTTCCTACCCTAATGCGTGTTCAATATTTGGCAAATAAGTTTTCATCAAGTAAAAAGTGATTACAAAAAACATCAGATCTTCAAATTTGCTGACACTGTTAAGAAAGTGAGTTTTTTCGAACAAGGATAAAACAAGGCTTCTGAAGAGAGTTTCAGTTGATGCACCAACAGTCATCGATTTATCGACAGTAGGCCTAATTATAAACGGAAGAGAATAAAAGCCCCCCCCCCCCTCCAAAACAAAAATCGAAAGAAGGTGATAAAAGTGCTAGAGGGAAAAAGTCTAGTTTCAACTAAGTTGTGTCCTTCATATATTTCGGTCATATTCAGAAAGATTCTTGTACTTTTCTGTCCGTCATCTAAACCCTCCGCTCAGTTGGGAGCAAGGTCTCTTTTGAAGGTTATCCGTTGACGCATTTCTTCTTAACCGCTAACCCGCGAATGGATTAGACTAACCAACCATTATGATTTTCAGACTTATATGCAAATGGTGGATGAAATCCACCAGGTAAAGTCAAATTGACCAATAACCAGAACAGTAAGGTGTGGTAGTTGGTGGTTAGGCATCTATCTCAATCTAACGCCCCTTTTGAAATGTGATTTCTTGTTTTCAATTTAGCTACAAAGCGCGAAGGATTTCTATCTTAGTCTGACATGGAGTCACAAGGGAAGAGTAAAATACAAACTGGAAATAATGAGAATGAAATATAAATCCATAAATGTGGGACAAGAAAAGATTCAGATCAGCACCATTTGTTTTTTCTGCATGATGAATTCGGAATAAATTTGTAGGCGTTTTCTTTTGTATGACGTTCCATCTTCAGAGCTCAGTATTACCTTTAAGATACATGACGCTGCATTGTAACAAACATGATGACGGTTATCATCAACATGCTCTACCATCTCTGAATCTCCGGACTGCTACCCAGTTTCTAAAGGTTACGACGATGATACATACCATCCCCTTACCTCTAAGATGCGACATCAATCTCTGTTGTTTCCCGCCTTTTTAAACGCGGGAAACTGTTTTCTTTCAGAAGCTAAACGGAGAACACATGTGAAACGTCAGTCGTGTTGATGGAGGGATAACTTGGAGAGAAAAAGAAAAACTCCATAGTTTACCTATACAGATGTGGCGCTACAGAAGGCTGGGGGAGCCCCCATGATTTTCCAAGTGATCTAAAAAAGAAGAAGAAGAAGAAGAAGAAGAAGGAGAAGAAGAAGAAGAAGAAGAAGAAGAAGAAGAAGAAGAAGAAGAAGAAGAAGAAGAAGAAGAAGAAGAAGAAGAAGAAGAAAGAAAGAAAGAAAGAAAGAAAGAAAGATTATGGGGAAGAGAGGGCAGGGTTAAGCAACTACATAAAAGCCCCATTTGATCATTTAAAACCTAAATAAACTCACATGTGGGTCATCTTGCACCCCCCCCCCCCCTCAAAATACCCTGGCGCCGCCCCTGTACCTATTTTGCTAAACTCGTTCTTCTGAGGATAAAGTAAAAAAAGGAACAGAATGGAATTATAACATACATGAAGAGATACGAGTGGGCTAGGGGGTACGGTTACTCCCCCCCCCCCCCCCATAAAAAGAAAGGACTACGGCTATACAGCCCACGAGAACGACGGCCAACTAGATCGACTCGACCCGTCGGTCTCTTGACTTGTTGCTTACTGGAACTAGTTGCTAAAGATGCTGATGAATGGAGAGAAATAAGATCTTGAAGACTAGGATGGAGCTATAGACCGCGAATGATTTTGTAGACAAGAAGAAGAACGTTGAAGACTTAAATTGTCGGTCTTTTGGGCTATCGGTCTCGTGGGCTATTGGTCTCGTGAACTATTGGTCGACCTTCTGAAATCAGAGGTGCACACTAGCGCCTTTTGATTTCCACTGGGAGCGAATTACGCACACTAAGAAAAAATTGCACCCTAAATGCAACACTGGCTGCACCGTTTTGGGTGCAATCTTGCACCCCGGACGAAAAAGGTGCAAAATGCACCTTTTTGTTTTTGTTTGCACCCTGAAATGCCCGTTTGCACCTTTTAGGGTGCAGAGATTTACATATACCATGTGTACTTATCGTTTATTTCAGATGAATTCCCGGTGGTTTTCGCAAGGCAGAGATACAGACGATATAGACCACTGGTCTTGTAAAACATCTTGGGATTAATGATATTGCAACATTTGATGTAAGTGAAATATATTCCAACTTTATTTTAAGAAAATCTGAGTTTGGAAGGTTATTTTTACAGTGATCCCGTTTCCCTCAAAAAAGAGATAAAATTTATGCATTTCAAACAATTTCAAAATAATGATAAAAAGTTAAGTTAAATAATTTATACGCAGTGATATTCTAGGTTAATTACAAAAGAGTTAAAACCTTGTAGTTAAGTTGATAAAAGACAAGCAGCTAAAACATGGTTGTGTTGGTAGCTGGGTTATACCATATAAACCTTGAATTCAAATTATTCGAGAATCCTCATTACTTTGTAAAATATATTATTGGTTACCTTCAATTAGAAAGTAAGAAGCAGATGTATTTTTGAATAGCACAAGAAATTATTGTTGTACAGGATGTAATGTTTACTTCACTGTAACCAAATTAACGTTACTTCAGATACATCAGTCTTTTTTCAATCTCTGATTCACAATGCATATCATTTTCATTAAAATAATGGGCGATTCCGGCGTGCAATGTGTCCCGTATATGACTGTCTTCTTTCTTCGTATAGTTCGTCACCAAATGAAAATCTTGGGATACGACCAATAGGCCCTGATTTTTTGTTTCTGATATCACTACCCCTATTTATTTATGGTCATATTGAGAGGTTTGGCATGATGGATGGTATGATCATATGGGTGATATACATGGATCAGTGTCATTCATCGTTCGGGACACAATGAACGGAGGTCAGAGTTCTTTTATCATCTTTCTGACGCATGTTTTCAAAACTACGGATAAAACTCATCCATGATGATTTGGGGATATGGCTTCACTTTATGTCCTATCAACGATTATCGTGGCCGTCTGTATCTGTAATGGAATAATTCCTCAGCGGCCGTGACGCATGCGTCATTGGAGGTCCATTCATTCATCTCCACTCCAGCTTCCCCTTCCTACAAAAATTTCATGCAAGTGGTTTCAAAACAGGGATATTAGTAGCGAGAAGGGGAGAGGGGTGGGGGCGGGCGCGGGTGTGTTATCACGATGAAATTATGAGGGGTTGTTTTTGTTGTTGATGATTGATTGTTTGTTTGTTTGTTTGGTTGGTTGGGGTTTTTTTTTTTTGGGGGGGGGTTGGGGGTTAGGTTTGATATAAATGATGACGGTTGTCCATGTGATACGAAAATCGTCTAGATACTCCTTGTCGTGTATACAGGGTACTATAGCTTCATTACGTTCTTCGTAGGCCAATGCAGTATATGGTACAAGATTTCCCGCAATTTCAAGAAATATTCCTGAAATCTCGCACTAAAGACCCGGCTCACACGGGGCGTCATTTCCTGAAGCTAGGACCACGTCACTGACGTACGAGCACGGTCTTTTGCAGGTCTTGACAAAGTGATATCCTTGTTTACAAAAAAAAAATGATTGCAAGATGAACAGCTCTAACAATACTTTTAATAGCAGGCATATGGGTCAGTTGCCTTTACATACTTGATTATATAGCGCAAGTAATAGCGCAAACGAAATGACACATTGGGGGTGCCGAGCCTTACCATCTTGCAGCAGAGGCCTGAAGTAGAACTGCAGTGCGTAAGTGACAAACTGGCGAGACCTGCGATGCACCATGCGTACAAAATTTGAATAAAAACATCAACTGTACAAGCGTTGCAAATGAATGTGCATGATTGACTTTACAGAATTGATTAGCGCAGGTAATAACGCAATCAAAATATCGCCTGTTTGTAACGGGACTTTCAGACAGCGAGCCTTAAACCAGTCAAGATGACCAGAAACGCGCGGAATCCGCCGTGTGAACACAGCTCAAGTTCAGTCTTCAGAAGGTCATTGGTATTTCACTTTCTTGTCAAACTTTACACAGACACAGAGAAATAAAAACGACCGTGGGCCTGACGGAGTATAGGGTTTCCTCTGTCAACACTTATCCACTCACTCTGAGTGAGAACGGACTCGGTTTATAAACAGGTTCTTCTGATTAGTGAATAATCACTGATGTGGATGCGAGAGGCTGGAAAATGCGATTCAGGTGTATAGACCCCTTTTCATAATTGGGTTTTCGGTTCCTTTAAAGTTTTCACGGGCAAGCGAACGATTTTCGAAAGACGCGAATGTCGAAAAATGGAAAAATCCAACATTCATATTTTATGCGCCGAAAATTCGTCAAACGTTCGAAGAGGTTTGGAAGAAACGTCAGTTATTGTTACTGGGATGCGGGAAACGTTCGCAAAAGTGTCAAACTTTTTTGAAATTCTGCCGAACTGAAGACGAACAATTGGCGCCGCTTCCGAACCCCCGCGGCAAGTTTGCGAGCTTTTGGAGCATAAAATGCGAATGCTAGACTTTGCCATTTTTTTCGACATTCGCATCCTTCGCAAAACGTTCGCATGCCGGTGAAAACTATGCTCAAGCGGAACGCGGTCTCTCAAACAAAAGTCCCTAGTTCGAAGCTCGTTTTGGTATCAATCTGTCGGATGCAGACGAGAATAATTGTGCACCTTCCTGATGTAAATAATGCAAATTATTTGATTGATCCAAGTCTGTGAAAATGCAAAGAACGGCAACAGCAAAACTGGTGATAGATGGACAAGCCGAGATTTAAAAAAAAACAGTTCTAAGATTGTGATTATGAAAAGTTGTCTATAAGAAAAATGTTCACAATCGTCAAGTTTGTAAGTCAACTTCTTTAAATAACTCTTCGAGTTATTTGGTCTGTTTAAATTTCATTCAAAACGATATGAATACGAGAGAACTAGGCAGGTGCAGATCATTAAGAATAGATAATACATGTAATTTAAAGGGAAAAAAAAATTATCTATGGACGTCCGACGTATACGACGTGTGGTTCAGGCGAGGGGCGAAAATGTTGCCGGTTTGAAAACAGAATTCATCCTATTCTCTTCTGTGCGTTTTTTTTAACCATCATTTATGTTTTTCTTCTTCTTCTTCTCTTCCTCCCTTTTCTTCTTCAACTTCTAACCTTTTTCTTGTCCTTCTTCTTGTTCTTATTTCAATTAACATTACATTATTGTATCATTATTATTGTTGTTAGTAGCAGCGGTAGCGGTATTGTCGTTGTTGTTTTCCTGCTTTTGTTGTTGTTGCTGTTGCTGTTGTTGTTGTTATTTTTGCTGTTGTTGTTGTTGTTAATGTTGTTATTGTTATTGTATAGTTCTCATGACGGCAATGACGATGATAGTGATTATGCTTGTTACTAATTTCTGACTCATCATCATCGTCATCTTTACATCTTTACTTCTTGATCTTTTTTTCCCCTTCTATACAACGAAGGTTAATGACCTAATTACTATCCTCCAAAAAATCATAACGGAGACAAGTCGTTTCTCAAAGTCTCATTCCATCCTTGAGGAGAAAATCTTATTAAGTCTGGACATCGTTAATCCTTCTGACATTGACCAAGAAAGGATGATTCATGGTGCTCAATATTTCCTATGACTTTTGACGTCGTTCATCTTGTAATAGTTTCTTCCAGGTTCCTCCTTTTTCTTATAGCTCTGAGTTTCTGAGGTTGGTCTCGGTCTAGAGGCAGGTAAACCGGCGTGTGATGACTGCATGCATCGGCGTGAAGACAGGTACCACTGGCGTACTTGAAGGGGGCAAGGGGGCAATTTACCCTTCCTGCATGACAGCAGGGGCGGTCTGGCCATATAGGTAGTCTGGGAGTTTGAGTATCCCCCCCCCCCCCCCCCTCCACTCCCCCAGGTATATTTTTGGCCTGAGGTCTGGTCAGTCAATGGTCTGAGGGCTGAAGTTATAGGTTAGAGGGCCGGTGTCGTCGAATTTCTCCTATCCAAATTTCAGTCCCATGCAGTCTGTCCCTACATGAGTGATTCCTGACCAGGGATTAAATGGAGCCACAATTTTCGCTGATCATTATTTTGTCAGTCAGTACTCTTCAGATTGCTCTCAGATTAACTACACATGACTACTACACGAGTGCTGTGGGATAATAATAATGATAATAATGATGATAATGATAATGCAGACATTTATAATGCGCACCATATCCACCCAAACCATTGGGAAAGGCTCTTGACATTTTTGTCTTTTTATTTTTTATTAAGAACTAAACAAACAACAGTAAGTTTTACACATGCAGATCTATAATAATAAGATTAAGGATAGCTCTTGGCTTCCATACGAGAGGTTACTATTTTCAGTACGTGCATTGCTATGAATTCATATGTCATGCACAAGCAGTGTTCTTCAGCACTATAAATATTTGCTCGGTCGTCTTGTTCGCTGGGAAATGAATAAATAGGCTTCTATGCTTGTTGGGTGCCAACATCTTTGCACAAGATTTTCCCTCTTTAACAAGGTGTATATGAGTGCCTGGCAGTGGTCTGTGTATTACATTGCTCTCGACAATGTTCCCTTGCCATGAACAATCGTAAGCTGAGATGTTTCGCAGCCCCTCCTGAAGACAACGTTCTGGATACGCCCCTGGCATGGAGACGTCGTAAGGTGTACAGGTGAGCTCCGACTGCCAAACTCCCAAATTAAGGACGTGTGTTACATTGGCTTCTTCCCCGACCTGTCACCGTTAATATCCTTTCACTCGACCGATGCATACCTGGGGGATGACGTTACGATGTGGACGTGTATACCCTTTATCCAAGAGCCCCCCCCCCCCCCGCTTCTTCCTCTCCAAAACACTCATTATGCGTATCCGGGATTTAAATTTTCTCTCTCCATCTTTTTACTTGTGAATCTGAATCCTTTCTCCAATTTTTGGTTCTTCATTCCATTGTCTTACGTTTGAAAATATATTTTTTTTATTTCTTTTTGTTCAAAATCAGAAACAGACGTGGTTTTGTGTGTGTGTGTGTGTGTGTGTGTGTGTGTGTTTTTAATTTGCTTATATTTTTGTTTTGGTTCTTGATACCCTTTTCTTCGGTTTGAATTTATTTTTAAAAAAATCCTTTTCTGTTCAAAATTCATATACTGCTTTTTGTTTTGATTCGTTTATGTATTTGTTTTGCTTTGCTTCTGTGTTTTGTTTTGTTTATTTTGTTCTTTTTTGTGTGTTTTTTTTTTGTTTGTTTGTTTGTTTCTGTTTATGTCTTTTCATTTCATTGATGTTTTAGACTTTTGTCATTGAAGCACTACTTTTCCCCATTCCATGTTTAAAATAAGGGTGCGCTGCAGTTTGATTCTTTCTTGTACCGAATAGATAATACAGGAGAGTTTGTCATCGGATATTATGTGGTGTTTTCCATCAAACCCACATTCAAAAGCTCAAGTTAATGATTAAAAAAAACCCGAAAATAATAGACCTATTTACTAATTTTATGCATACTTGTGCAACAGAAGTTTCCCTTGACAATTACTAAGAAGCTTGCCGGAGGCTTTGCCGACATAACAACAAGTAATGTATGCAAACTGGATGTATAATAGGGTCCTCCTGCAGCGCAAAGTTGCATCGATCTAGATGATATCGGATCGGGCTTAAAAGGGACAAAAAGTGTGGTGTAATGTTCCAATTTCTCCCCTTTTAAAGGCAACCGACGGGAAAAGTTGGAGAAAATTAAAGTTGGTTCCTGCAAGATGGAGACGATATATTGGTCACATAATTGGAATAACATCATATTCTGGTTTCACGTCCCAATTTAGCTCGAGTGAATTTTCTTTCATGATTTTTGTCTCTCACCGCATTCATTTGACCAAGACGGGGGCTCTTGATAGGTTAATGTAATTCGTAAATCAGTTTAATGATTGACTGAATGAAGTCCTGCCACTCACCCGAAAGCGGAAACTCTAATTGAATTTTTCCTTCGGACCAGACAAAAGTGACACTCCAGTTCAAGCGCGGGAAAAAGTTCATCCAGCAGAACGACTGTCTGCTCCCCCGGTCCCATACATTGTCATTCTTGTTGGCTCGGACCCAATTAAGTTCTCCCCCTTTTACAGGTCTGGTTCCTTCCCCCCAACCGCTGGCAATGTTTGGCTCCATCCAAGCAAGCCCAGGTGTGCGAATGTCCAGGGCATTGCTCTGTAATATCATAACCATGTATCGGATGATATGGATTTGAAGAGTGGGGGTGAAAGGGGAGAGAGAATAAAAGTGAACCAGACATCGCCGGAGGGCTAAAACCTGGCTTCCTCTTGCAAACTTTCCGGGCAGCCTTTGCCGATGAAAAACTGCTTCGATATATGACATGAATCATCACCTTTTCTTCTTTCAGAAACAGGGCACTTTGTTTTTCTTGCCATGCACCGAGACTGGATCATCACAAACCGTTGCCCAAGCATAATAAATTCGCTACCGAGATATCATCTGCGGGGCCCCCTTCCTTTAAAAATAAAATAGGGGGAAGATTTTGTACAATGTCATCTCCTCCGGGAGGGAGAAAGGGGAAGTCCCCGAAGTGTATGGGTATGATTAAGGTCTATTTGATTTGCTGAGGTAAAGGGACTGGAATTGGTTGCTGTGTTTGAGGCGGGTGGACTCCTACGTTGTTTTGGGCGGCTCAAGAGACATACCCTGACGTCATCAACGTCACTCATGCATATTCATATAGTATTTTCTTCCATTTATCCTATATTTTTAAAGGGTTTTGACTTATGGCAGAGCCGAACTTGAACACACGAGAGCGCTCGTAAGATGCGGATTGCAAGGGGCTACATGAGCTTCAGCCCCGAGAATTTTACTCTCTTTAAAAAAAAAAAAAAAAGTAAACGCGTTCACTCTGTTTCGGGTGAATTTCAGAAGATAGTGAACTTCGAGTAAATTAAAAGTGAATTAAGAGCCGGTGTCATAGAAAAATTTGTTCCGGGTTCCGGAGGAACGAAACGACTAGTCGATTCGTTCCCCGGAAAAGCGTTTCCAGGTTCAAAATGCTGTATTATCGTACTGGAGAGTCAAAATTATCGTTTTTGGAGAAAATTATCGTACACACAGCTGACTCTACAATACATACACTATGCATATGATTACGGCCCCTTAACCAGTTAACTTTAGGAAAACTCATTCTGATTGGCTGCAAATTCAATGTAGGGGCCTACAAGACGCGTAGACGGGTTAATTAACTGTTAGGTATGCAAAGTAAGCATGTACTTTGCAGAGACTTTGAGTAAGTTGGAATGACTATGACTATCGCATCGACTGAACCGAGGCGGATCCAATCGGCGGGTGAACATTCAGGCGATTGGTTCAAAAGGATCCAATCGCCTGCCCGGAACAAATCGCTTATGACGCCGGATTAAGAGTAAGAATTTTTGATATTCACTCTTTATTCACTCTTTTAGGGTGAACTCAGTGATCACTCAGAATTCTTGAGTGATCACTGAGGTCATCCTTCAAAGAGTGAATATCTCAATTTTTACTCTTAATTCACTCTTAATTCACTCTAAATGCACTCTCTGCTGAAATTCACCCTTGAACGCGTTCACTCTTTTTTTAAGAGAGTAGAATCACTTCGAGATGGCCTATTTGTAGTTTTGTGGGCCTATATCTTATCTACTATCTTCATGACGAAATGTAATTTAACTTCACAATTTTAAGACTTAGAATAACCGTTATAAAATGCCACAATTTTTGCTGGCTCGTTTTGTTCCCCTCGCAAAATGGAGAAACTGGATTTTCTATTTCCTATAGCAAGATACGTCGGCATGTACCCCTGTGGAAGATCCGACCACACTCGGTATCTAGAGCGCTACGAAATGATGGTGTTACACGAACATAGATACATAATACAGGTTGCAAAAATAAACACGACTTTCAGAATACTGTACAATGGCCTACAATTCCCAGTTAAATGAATGATGTAAAATTCTGATGCATTTCCATTTTTATACAAAGCTCTATCATTATGAACAAAATATAACAAAAAAGGTAAAGGGTAAGAAAATTAACCGACCCTATCATGGTAGAAGAGAACTGGAATTTGCCGATATAAATTTTTCAAGATTCATTTGAATGCATACCCTGCCATGATTTTCCAGGTCATTGACGGAAAGGGATGAGAAATGATTTAGTCTCATTTCCTATTTTAGATTATCCCTTATAAGACTTGGAATTAACCGCTTGGAAATCTAACGAAAATAGTGCCGAGAAAATGCACACGAATCATAACGAGATCTTTAAAGAGGCAAACTATGTAATTTTGTTTTCAGTAATATATCACTTGTAAGTATTTTCCCGTTATTTTTTTTTAATGCTTTCTTTGTTATAACTTATGTTGTTTTTTATGTTGACGTTAGTATCGGATAGAGTTATTGATGTTAGTATACTAACATCAATATTGATAGAGTTATTGATGTTGGTTGCTGTTGATAGAGTTGTTGATGTTGCTGTTGATGGAGTTGATTATGTTGACAGAGTTGTTGATTGAGTTGCTGATGTCGCTGTTGATGGTTGCTGTTGAAAGAGTTGTTGATGTTGCTGTTGGTGGAGTTGTTGGTGCATAGCTGTTGAAAGAGTTGTTGATGATGCTGTTGATGGAGTTGTTTATGTTGCTTTATGTTGTTTAAGTGTATTAAAAAATTAATGGTGATGAGTTTTATCAAGAATCGTTTGGCCTGTGAAAAACTAAGATTGGTTTTATTCGCATTTTAACTGTTTTACGTGGTTCTTAATTGTTTGTTTGTTTGCTTTTTAATCGTTGTTTGTTTATTCATTCTTTTTATATTTGTGTGTATGTGGAGAAAATATTTGTCCTTATTTCATGTCGGCCTTCTGTCGTCAAACAGATAAAGCTAAAAGGTCGATATGGAAAAGTCTGGACCGTCTTCAAAATATTCAGAAATTCGTATTTTCGGTCTATAAAAGTTCAAACCTATATATTTCAGGATTCTAAACCAGATAAAGTCTAACTATATAGTGGATGATTAGTGGGTGATTTTTACAGAAAGCTTTTTATACTGTCTCTTACCAGTTGTCCCGGTAGTTCTTGTCCCATATACCCGGCTAATTATCCTCGGCATAGTTGTCCAGGGGGTTGGTATAATGGCTACAACTAGCCTATATAATTTGTATCAAAAGAAAAAATAGCAGACTTGACGGATCGAATTTCGCCTACTCATACTCATTTCGTGTTCTTGCACACACATGAAACTTCATCGAAAACCTAGCTGCAGAAAGGGGCTGATGGTGACTTGGGAAATAACAAAAATTTCTTTTCTTCGACACA
Organism: Echinometra lucunter; assembly: GCA_029962745.1. NCBI lineage: Eukaryota > Metazoa > Echinodermata > Echinoidea > Camarodonta > Echinometridae > Echinometra > Echinometra lucunter. Next base: position 28,316,490 of record CM057157.1, read on the forward strand.
ATATTCTCCAAATGGCAAGTTTCGGAGACATTGGAAAAACATTTACAATTCCTCAGTGGTGGTCGTAGTCCCCTGATTGTCTCTGCGTTGTTGTTTTTCCATGGGTTGCGCTATTTTCATGTCTGTTTCTTCCCCCATTGTTTCAAAGACCTATTCCCTGATCAGGATGTGTGTTCGCAATACCGAGATTTTGCCGAGACCAATCCCAAACCGTGCATGATTCGTGGTGAGATGACTTTATGATCTTTGGTAAATCACTGCCATGGCAGATCCGGGATCCGTTAAACAAAGGGTACAACATGTTGGAAAAAACACCA
>CM057157.1:28317306-28497183 GCA_029962745.1 Echinometra lucunter
CCCCCCCCCCCGCTTGTCACCAATTAGGGGCTCTGCTAATCACATCATCATACATGTAGTGAGCTCCTGTCATCAAAAGTATTTTTCGCATGAAAAAAAATCACTTGGCAGTCTATCTAGCGGAGCCATCTCACGTGCGGTGGGTCTAGATTCCACTTTTGATGGCGCATTCTGTACCCCTCCCCACCCCCCCCCCCCCCCCCCCCTCACCTTAACTTGCATCCTTCCCCAGTAAGATGCCGTCATCTTCCCTTCGCTTATCCTTCTCTCCACTGCCAGCCAACTCCAAGGTCAGTGACCAGGGAGAAGGAGTCAAAAGAACAGCGAAAGCGAAGGTCGCTTTACCATGTTAAGCCTACCGCTCACTATACGATTGATTTGCAACCAGATTTTCAAACAAATGGCATTTTTTATTAAATATGAAAGGTTAAACAAATAAAATCATCTTATTTGAAGTTCCGAATAATGATAGGAATACTAAAATCAAAATTTTGGTTAACTGCAAGCCTTGTGGTCGGAGTTAAAACCAAATCGGCTTCAAATCGTAGTCGATCGCAAGATTGCTATGACGTCATTACGATTCGAAATTGAATTCGCTTTTATTCCTACAGGGAGGCTCACAATAGCCTGGAATTTCAAGTTTAGTATTTATACGACTATTCGGAATTCTTATCATTAAGATTTTACATGTTTGAATGATCATATCAAATGCTATAACAACTTTTTTTCCAAAATCAGATCGCAGACCGACCGTATAGTGTGCGGTCGGTTTTAACCATTGTATAGAGATTATGCAGCTGAGCCTTATTGCAAGGTGAAACACTATAGGTTACCACTTCTTTAGCTTAAAAAAATTAATGATAAAATTTGATATCCTTCACATACTTCTACTATATCCTGGTCGTTATTCTATGTAATCATTGTCATGCGTCTTGAAATATGATTTTTGTATTATTGAATCAATTGTTGATGTTGTTTTATGATTTTAATTTCTCATAAAGATAATTCATATTCATTTCAAACAGCGGGACCTACACCCTATACAAGTCGGCCCACCTTCCCTTTCATTTTCATGTTATGTATGTCTTGTATTGTGCAATTTGATCTACATGCATATTAACATAAAGATGTATACTGCATTATCATTGTAAATATGAGAAACCGAAAGTGGAAAAATAAATGAATGAATGATGAGCTACAAAACAACTAGCTTTTCGCAGCTTTACTATACAGCCAGGCCTTCTCATGACTACTTGCTTCATTGAATTCTTGTCACTTTCTTGCCCAATATCTATTAAAGTCCGATAATTAGTTCTGTAATTAAGTAATTATGTATGTTCTGTCTTATCATACTTTTGTTTTATGCTGTGTGCTTGTATATGTATCATGATTTCATCATTATCATTGATTACTTCATGTTTCTTACTTACTTCCATTATGTTTTATTGATTATGAATATAAACTTATTATTATAGGCCTAATTATGAACGGAAGAGAATGAAAGCCCCCCCCCCCCCCCCCGAAAAAAAGAAGATTTTTCGCAAGAAGGTGATAAAAGTGCTAGAGGGAAAAAGTCTAGTTTCAACTAAGTTGTGTCCTTCATATATTTCGGTCATATTCAGAGAGATTCTTGTACTTTTCTGTCAGTCATCTAAACCCTCCGCTCAGTTGGGAGCAAGGTCTCTTTTGAAGGTTATCCGTTGACGCATTTCTTCTTAACCGCTAACCCGCGAATGGATTAGACTAACCAATCATTATGATTTTCAGATTTATATGCAAATGGTGGATGAAATCCACCAAGTAAAGTCAAATTGACCAATAACCAGAACAGTAAGGTGTGGTAGTTGGTGGTTAGGCATCTATCTCAATCTAACGCCCCTTTTGAAATGTGATTTCTTGTTTTCAATTTAGCCACAAATCACGAAGGATTTCTATCTTAGTCTGACATGGAGTCACAAGGGAAGAGTAAAATACAAACTGGAAATAATGAGAATGAAATATAAATCCATAAATGTGGGACAAGAAAAGATTCAGATCAGCACCATTTGTTTTTTCTGCATGATGAATTCGGAATAAATTTGTAGGCGTTTTCTTTTGTATGACGTTCCATCTTCAGAGCTCAGTATTACCTTTAAGATACATGACGCTGCATTGTAACAAACATGATGACGGTTATCATCAACATGCTCTACCATCTCTGAATCTCCGGACTGCTACCCAGTTTCTAAAGGTTACGACGATGATACATACCATCCCCTTACCTCTAAGATGCGACATCAATCTCTGTTGTTTCCCGCCTTTTTAAACGCGGGAAACTGTTTTCTTTCAGAAGCTAAACGGAGAACACATGTGAAACGTCAGTCGTGTTGATGGAGGGATAACTTGAAGAGAAAAAGAAAAACTCCATAGTTTACCTATACAGATGGGGCGCTACAGAAGGCTGGGGGAGCCCCCATGATTTTCCAAGTGATATAAAAAAAGAAGAAGAAGAAGAAGGAGAAGAAGAAGAAAGAAAGAAAGAAAGAAAGAAAGAAAGAAAGAAAAAAAAGCGTATGGGGAAGAGAGGGCAGGGTTTAAGCAACTACATAAAAGCCCCATTCGATCATTTAAAACCTAAATAAACTCACATGTGGGTCATCTTGCACCCCCCCCCCCCTATCAAAATACCCTGGCGCCGCCCCTGTACCTATTTTGCTAAACTGAGGATAAAGTTTTTTAAAAAAAGTAACAGAATGGAAATATAACATACATGAAGAGATACGAGTGGGCTAGGGGGCTACGGCTACTTCCCCCCCCCCCCCCCCCCCCACGAGAACGACGGCCAACTAGATCGACTCGACCCGTCGGTCTCTTGACTTGTTGCTTACTGGAACTATTGCTAAAGATGCTGATGAATGGAGAGAAATAAGATCTTGAAGACTAGGATGGAGCTATAGACCGCGAATGATTTTGTAGACAAGAAGAAGAACGTTGAAAACTTAAATTGTCGGTCTTTTGGGCTATCGGTCTCGTGGGCTATTGGTCTCGTGAACTATTGGTCGACCTTCTGAAATATAACACCATTGGCCTTTTCAGAGGAGCACACTAGCGCCTTTTGACTTCCACTGGGAGCGAATTACGCACACTAAGAAAAAATTGCACCCTAAATGCAACACTGGCTGCACCTTTTTGGGTGCAATCTTGCACCCCGGACGAAAAAGGTGCAAAAATGCACCTTTTTGTTTTTGTTTGCACCCTGAAATGCCCGTTTGCACCTTTTAGGGTGCAGAGATTTTTGCGTACAAAGAGGTGCAAATTTGCACCTTCTTTAGGGTGCAAAATGCCGCTAATTGCACCTTTAAAGGTGCAAAAAGCTTGTAAAAGGTGCAAATTTGTACCCTAAAAGGTGCTCCCAGTGTTGCATTTGAAGGGTGCAAGATTGCACCTTTTTTTCTTAGTGTGCACCTCTAAAATGCAAAAAGGGACCAAAATTGCACCCCGTAGAAACATGACACAGAGAAGGGTGCATTCCATTATTTTTTTTATTATTATTATTTAATTTTATATCAGATGTAACAAAGCCTTTGCATATACCATGTGTACTTATCGTTTATTTCAGATGAATTCCCGGTGGTTTTCGCAAGGCAGAGATACAGACGATATAGACCACTGGTCTTGTAAAACATCTTGGGATTAATGATATCGCAACATTTGATGTAAGTGAAATATATTCCAACTTTATTTTAAGAAAATCTGAGTTTGGAAGGTTTTTTACAGTGATCCCGTTTCCCTCAAAAAAGAGATAAGATCTATGCATTTCAAACAATTTCAAAATAATGATAAAAAGTTAAGTTAAATAATTTATACGCAGTGATATTCTAGGTTAATTATAAAAGAGTTAAAACCTTGTAGTTAAGTTGATAAAAGACAAGCAGCTAAAACATGGTGGAGTTGGTAGCTGGGTTGTACCATGTAAACCTTGAATTCAAATTATTCGAGAATCCTCATTACTTTGTAAAATATATTATTATTGTTTATTAGAAAGTAAGAAGCAGATGTATTTTTGAATAGCACAAGAAATTATTGATGTACAGGATGTAATGTTTACTTCACTGTAACCAAATTAACGTTACTTCAGATACATCAGTCTTTTTTCAATCTCTGATTCACAATGCATATCATTTTCATTAAAATAATGGGCGATTCCGGCGTGCAATGTGTCCCGTATGCGACTGTCTTCTTTCTTCGTATAGTTCGTCACTAAATGAAAATCTTGGGATACGACCAATAGGCCCTAATTTTTTTTTTTTCTGATATCACTGCCCCTATTTATTTATGGTCATATTGAGAGGTTTGGCATGATGTATGGTATGATCATATGGGTGATATACATGGATCAGTGTCATTCATCGTTCGGGACACAATGAACGGAGGTCAGAGTTCTTTTATCTTTCTGACGCATGTTTTCAAAACTACGGATAAAACTCATCCATGATTTGGGGGATATGGCTTCACTTTATGTCCTATCAACAATTATCGTGGCCGTCTGTACTGTAATGGAATAATTCCTCAGCGGCCGTGACGCATGCGTCATTGGAGGTCTATTCATTCATCTCCACTCCAGCTTCCCCTTCCTACAAAATTTCATGCAAGTGGTTTCAAAACAGGGATATTAGTAGCGAGAAGGGGAGAGGGGGGTGGGGGCGGGCGCGGGTGTGTTATCACGATGAAATTATGAGGGGTTGTTTTTGTTGTTGATGACTGATTCATTGTTTGTTGGTTGGTTTGTTTGTTTGTTGTTTTTTGGGAGGGTTAGGTTTGATATAAATGATGACGGTTGTCCATGTGATGCGAAAATCGTCTAGATACTCCTTGTCGTGTATACAGGGTACTATAGCTTCATTACGTTCTTCGTAGGCCAATGCAGTATATGGTACAAGATTTCCTGCAATTTCAAGAAATGCTCCTGAAATCTCGCACTAAAGACCCGGCTCACACGGGGCGTCATTTCCTGAAGCTAGGACCACGTCACTGACGTACGAGTACGGTCTTTTGCAGGTCTTGACAAAGTGATATTTTTGTTTAGAAAAAAAAAATGATTGCGAGATGAACAGTTCTAACAATACTTTTAATAGCAGGCATATGGGTCAATTGCCTTTACATACTTGATTATATAGCGCAAGTAATAGCGCAAACGAAATGACACATTGGGGGTGCCGAGCCTTACCCTCTTGCGGCAGAGGCCTGAAGTAGAACTGCAGTGCGTAAGTGACAAACTGGCGAGACCTGCGATGCACCATGCGTACAAAATTTGAATAAAAACATCAACTGTACAAGCGTTGCAAATGAATTACTGGCGTATGTGTTGATTGACTTTACAGAATTGATTAGCGCAGGTAATAACGCAATCAAAATATCGCCTGTTTGTAACGGGACTTTCAGACAGCGAGCCTTAAACCAGTCAAGGTGACCAGAAACGCGCGGAATCCGCCGTGTGAACACAGCTCAAGTTCAGTCTTCAGAAGGTCATTGGTATTTCACTTTCTTGTCAAACTTTACACAGACACAGAGAAATAAAAACGACCGTAGGCCTGACGGAGTATAGGGTTTCCTCTGTCAACACTTATCCACTCACTCTGAGTGAGAACGGACTCGGTTTATAAACAGGTTCTTCTGATTAGTGAATAATCACTGATGTGGATGCGAGAGGCTGGAAAATGCGATTCAGGTGTATAGACCCTTTTTCATAATTGGGTTTTCGGTTCCTTTAAAGTTTTCACGGGCAAGCGAACGATTTTCGAAGGACGCGAATGTCGAAAAATGGCAAAATCCAACATTCACATTTTGTGCGCCGAAAATTCGTCAAACTTTCGAGGAGGTTGGGAAGCATCGTCAATTATTGTTACTGGGATGTGGGAAACGTTCACAAAAGTGTCAAAACTTTTTTGAAATTCTGCCGAACTGAAGACGAACAATTGGCGCCGCTTCCGAACCCCCGCGGCAAGTTTACGAGCTTTTGGAGCATAAAATGTGAATGTTGGATTTTGCCATTTTTTCGACATTCGCATCCTTCGCAAAACGTTCGCGCGCCCGTGAAAACTATGCTCAAGCGGAACGCGGTCTCTCAAACAAAAGTCCCTGGTTCGAAGCTCGGTTTGGTATCAATCTGTCGGATGCAGACGAAAATGATTGTGCACCTTCCTGATGTAAATAATGCAAATTATTTGATTGATCCATGTCTGTGAAAATTTAAAGAACGGTAACAGCAAAACTGGTGATAGATGGACAAACCGAGATTTTGAAAACAAAAAAAGTTCTAAGATAGTGATTATGAAAATTTGTCTATAAGAAAATGTTTGTGAGTCAACTTCTTTAAATAACTCTTCGAGTTATTTGGTCTTTTGAAATTTCATTCAAAACGATATGAATACGAGAGAACTAGGCAGGTGCAGATCATTAGGAATAGATAATACATGTAATTTAAAGAAATAAAAAATTTTTATCTATGGACGTCGGACGTATACGACGTGTTGTACAGGCGAGGGGCGAAAATGTTACCTGTTTGAAAACAGAATTCATCCTATTCTCTTCTGTTTTTTTTTAACCATCATTTATTTTTCTTCTTCTTCTCTTCCTCCCTTTCTTCTTCATATTCTTACCCTTCTTTCCTTCCTTCCCTCATTTTTTCTTGTCCTTCTTCTTGTTCTCCTTTCAATTAACATTACATTATCATCATTATTGTTGTTAGTAGCAGCGGTAGCGGTATTGTCGTTGTTGTTTTGCTGATTTTGTTGTTGCTGTTGCTGTTGTTGTTGTAATTAATGCTGTTATTATAGTTCTGATATTGATTATACTGGTTACTAATTTCTGACTCATCATCATCGTCATCTTTACATCTTTACTTCTTGATCTTTTTCCCCCTTCTATACAACGAAGGTTAATGACCTAATTACTATCCTCCAAAAAGTCATAACGGAGACAAGTCGTTTCTCAAAGTCTGATTCCATCCTTGAGGACAAAATCTTATTAAGTCTGGACATCGTTAATCCTTCTGACATTGACCAAGAAAGGATGATTCATGGTGCTCAATATTTCCTATGACTTTTGACGTCGTTCATCTTGTAATAGTTTCTTCCAGGTTCCTCCGTTTTCTTATAGCTCTGAGTTTCTGAGGTTGGTCTCGGTCTAGAGGCAGGTAAACCGGCGTGTGATGACTGCATGCATCGGCGTGAAGGCAGGTACCACTGGCGTACTTGAAGGGGGCAAGGGGGCAATTTACCCTTCCTGCATGACAGCAGGGGCGGTCTGGCCATATAGGTAGTCTGGAAGTTTGAGTATCTCTCCCCCCCCCCCCCCTCCACGCCCCCATGGCCGCCAGACATATTTTTGGCCTGAGGTCTGGTCAGTCAATGGTCTGAGGACTGATTTTATAGGTTAGAGGACCGGTGTCGTCGAATTTCTCCTATCCAAATTTCAGTCCCATGCAGTCTGCCCCTACATGATAGATTCCTGACCAGGGATTAAATGGAGCCACAATTTTCGCTGATCATTATTTTTTCAGTCAGTACTCTTTCAGACTGCTCTCAGATTATCCACATATGACTACTACACGAGTGCTGTGGGATAATAATAATAATAATAATGATGACAATGATAATGCAGACATTTATAATGCACACCATATCCACCCAAACCATTGGGAAAGGCTCTTGACATTTTTGTTTTTTTATTCTTATTACGAACTAAACAAACAACAGTAAGTTTTACACATGCAGATCTATAATAATAGGATAGCTCTTGGCTTCCATACGAGAGGTTATTATTTTCAGTACATGCATTGCTATGAATTCATATGTAATGCACAAGCAGTGTTCTTCAGCACTATAAGTATTGTTCACTGGAAAAAGAATAAGTAGGTTTCTATGCTTGTTGGGTGCCAACATCCTTGCACAAGATTTTCCCTCTTGAACAAGGTGTATATGAGTGCCTGGCAGTTGTCTGTGTATTACATTGCTCTCGACAATGTTCCCTTGCCATGAACAATCGTAAGCTGAGATGTTTCGCAGCCCCTCCTGAAGACAACGTTCTGGATACGCCCCTGGCATGGAGACGTCGTAAGGTGTACAGGTGAGCTCCGACTGCCAAACTCCCAAATTAAGGACGTGTGTTACATTGGCTTCTTCCCCGACCTGTCACCGTTAATATCCTTTCACTCGACCGGTGCATACCTGGGGGATGACGTTACGATGTGGACGTGTATACCCTTTATCCAAGAGCACCCCCCCCCCCCCCCCCCCCGCTTCTTCCTCTCCAAAACACACACATTATGCGTATCCGGGATTTAAACTTTTTCTCTCCATCTTTATACTTTTGAATCTGAATCCTTTCTCCAATTTTTGGTTCTTCATTCCATTGTCTTACGTTTGAAAATATGTTTTTTAAATTCCTTTTTGTTCAAAATCAGAAACAGGCGTGTTTTCTTTTATGTTTTTTTAAATTTGCTTATATTTTTGTTTTGGTTCTTGATACCCTTTTCTTCGGTTTGAATTTATAAAAAAAATCCTTTTCTGTTCAAAATTCATATACTGCTTTTTGTTTTGATTCGTTTATGTATTTGTTTTGCTTTGCTTCTGTGTTTTGTTTATTTTGTTCTTTTTTGTGTGTGTGTTTTGTGGGGTTTTTTTTGTTTTTGGTTTGTTTCTGTTTAGGTCTTTTCATTTCATCGATGTTTTAGACTTTTGTCATTGAAGCACTACTTTTCCCCATTCCATGTTTAAAATAAGGGTGCGCTGCAGTTTGATTCTTTCTTGTACCGAATAGATAATACAGGAGAGTTTGTCATCGGATATTATGTGGTGTTTTCCATCAAACCCACATTCAAAGCTCAAGTTAATGATTAAAAAAAACCCGAAAATAATAGACCTATTTACTAATTTCATGCATACTTGTGGAACAGAAGTCTCCCTTGACAATTACTAAGAAGCTTGCCGGAGGCTTTGCCGACATAACAACAAGTAATGTATGCAAACTGGATGTATAATAGAGTCCTCCTGCAGCGCAAAGTCGCATCGATCTAGATGATATCGGATCGGGCTTAAAAGGGACAAAAAGTGTGATGTAATGTTCCACTTTTCCCCTTTTAAAGGCAACCGACGGGAAAAGTTGGAGAAAATTAAAGTTGGTTCCTGCAAGATGGAGACGATATATTGGTCACATAATTGGAATAACATCATATTCTGGTTTCATGTCCCAATTTAGCTCGAGTGAATTTTCTTCCATGACTTTTGTCTCTCACCGCATTCATTTGACCAAGACGGGGGCTCTTGATAGGTTAATGTAATTCGTAAATCAGTTTAATGATTGACTGAATGAAGTCCTGCCACTCACCCGAAAGCGGAAACTCTAATTGAATTTTTCCTTCGGACCAGACAAAAGTGACACTCCAGTTCAAGCGCGGGAAAAAGTTCATCCAGCAGAACGACTGTCTGCTCCCCCGGTCCCATACATTGTCATTCTTGTTGGCTCGGACCCAATTAAGTTCTCCCCCTTTTACAGGTCTGGTTCCTTCCCCCCAACCGCTGGCAATGTTTGGCTCCATCCAAGCAAGCCCAGGTGTGCGAATGTCCGGGGCATTGCTCTGTAATATCATAACCATGTATCGGATGATATGGATTTGAAGAGTGGGGGTGAGAGAGGAGAGAGAATGAAAGTGAACCAGACATCGCCGGAGGGCTAAAACCTGGCTTCCTCTTGCAAACTTTCCGGGCAGCCTTTGCCGATGAAAAACTGCTTCGATATATGACATGAATCATCACCTTTTCTTCTTTCAGAAACAGGGCACTTTGTTTTTCTTGCCATGCACCGAGACTGGATCATCACAAACCGTTGCCCAAGCATAATAAATTCACTACCGAGATATCATCTGCGGGGCCCCCTTCCTTTAAAAATAAAATAGGGGGAAGATTTTGTACAATGTCATCTCCTCCGGGAGGGAGAAAGGGGAAGTCCCCGAAGTGTATGGGTATGATTAAGGTCTATTTGATTTGCTGAGGTAAAGGGACTGGAATTGGTTGCTGTGTTTGAGGCGGGTGGACTCCTACGTTGTTTTGGGCGGCTCAAGAGACATACCCTGACGTCATCAACGTCACTCATGCATATTCAGATAGTATTTTCTTCCATTTATCCTATATTTTTAAAGGATTTTGACTTATAGCAGAGCCGAACTTGAACACACGAGAGCACTCGTAAGATGCGGATCGCAAGGGGCTACATGAACCTCAGCCCCGAGCATTTTACTCTCTTGAAAAAAAAAAAAAAAAAAAAAAAAGATTGAACGCGTTCAATCTGTTTCGGGTGAATTTCAGAAGGTAGTGAACTTCAAGTAAATTAAAAGTGAATTAAGAGCCGGTGTCATATAAAAAAATTGTTCCGGGTTCCGGAGGAACGAAACGACTAGTCGATTTGTTCCCCGGAAAAGCGTTTCCAGGTTCAAAATGCTGTATTATCGTACTAGAGAGTCAAAATTATCGTATTTGGAGAAAATTATCGTACACACAGCTGACTCTACAGTACATACACTATGCATATGATTAACGGCCCCTTAACTTTAGGAAAACTTATTCTGATTGGCTGCAAATTCAATATAGTGGCCTACAAGACGCGTAGACGGGTTAATTAACTGTTAATTAGGTATGCAAAGTAGGCATGTACTTTGCAGAGACTTTTAGTAGGTTGAAATGACTATGACTATCGCATCGACTGGACCGAGGCGGATCCAATCGGTGGGTGAACATTCAGGCGATTGGTTCCAAAGGATCCAATCGTCTGCCCGGAACAAATCGCTTATGACACCGGATTAAGAGTAAGAATTTTGATATTCACTCTTTATTCACTCTTTTAGGGTGGCCTCAGTGATCACTCAGAATTCTTGAGTGATCACTGAGGTCATCCCTCAAAGAGTGAATATCATAATTTTGACTCTTAATTCACTCTTAATTCACTCTAAATGCACTCTCTGCTGAAATTCACCCTTAACAGAGTGAACGCGTTCACTCTTTTTTTTTAAGAGAGTAGAATCACTTCGAGGTGGCCTATTTGTAATTTTGTGGGAATATATCTTATCTACTATCTTCATGACGAAATGTAATTTAACTTTACAATTTTAAAACTTAGAATAACCGTTATAAAATGCCACGATTTTTGCTGGCTCGTTTCGTTCCCCTCGCAAAATGGAGAAACTGGATTTTCTATTTCCTATAGCAAGATGCGTCGGCATGTACCCCTGTGGAAGATCCGACCACACTCGGTATCTAGAGCGCTACGGTGATGATGGTGTTACAAGAACATAGATACATATTACAGGTTGCAAAAATAAACACGACTTTCAGAATCCTGTACATTGGCCTACAATTCCCAGTTAAATGAATGATGTAAAATTATGGTACATTTTCATTGTATACAAAGCTCTATCATTATATGAACAAAATGTAACAACAACAGGTAAAAGGTAACAAAATTAACCGACCCTAGCATGGTAGAAGAGAACTGGAATTTGCCGATATAGATTTTTCAAGATTCTTTTGAATGCATAGCTTGCCATGATTTTCCAGGTCAGTGACGGAAAGGGATGAGAAATGATTTAGTCTCATTTCCTATTTTAGATTATCCCTTATAAGACTTGGAATTAACCGCTTGGAAATCTAACGAAAATAGTTCCGAGAAAATGCACACGAATCATAACGAGATCTTTAAAGAGGCAAACTATGTAATTTTGTTTTCAGTAATATATCACTTGTAAGCATTTTCCCCTTATTTTTTTAATGCTTTCTATGTTATAACTTTTGTTGTTTTTGATGTTGATGTTAGTATAGAGTTATTGATGTTGGTTGCTGTTGATAGAGTTGTTGATGTTGCTGTTGGTGGAGTTGTTGGTGCATAGCTGTTGAAAGAGTTGTTGATGTTGCTGTTGATGGAGTCGTTTATGTTGCTTTATGTTGTTTAAGTGTATTGAAAAATTAATGGTGATGAGTTTTATCAATAATCGTTTGGCCTGTGAAAAACTAAGTTTGGTCTTATTCGCATTTTAACTGGTTTACGTGGTTCTTAATTGTTTGTTTGTTTGCTTTTTCATCGTTGTTTGTTTATTCATTCTTTTTATATTTGTGTGTATGTGGAGAAAATATTTGTCCTTATTTCATGTCGGCCTTCTGTCGTCAAAAAGATATAGCTAAAAGGTCAATATGGAAAAGTCTGGACAGTCTTCAAAATATTCAGAAATTCGTATTTTCGATCTATAAAAGTTCATACCCATATATTTCAGGATTCTAAACCAGATAAAGTCTAACTATTTAGTGGATGATTAGTGGGTGATTTTTACAGGAAGCTTTTTATACAGTCTCTTACCAGTTGTCCTGGTAGTTCTTGTCCCATATATACCCGGCTAATTATCCTCGGCCTAGTTGTCCAGGGGGTTGGTATAATGGTTACAACTAGCCTATATATTTGTATCAAAAGAAAAAATAGCAGACTTGACGGATCGAATTTCGCCTACTCATACTCATTTCGTGTTCTTGCACACACATGAAACTTCATCGAAAACCTAGCTGCAGAAAGGGGCTGATGGTGACTTGGGAAATAACAAAAAATTCTTTTCTTCGACACAATTCTCCAAATGGCAAGTTTCGGAGACATTGGAAAAACATTTACAATTCCTCAGTGGTGGTCGTAGTCCCCTGATTGTCTCTGCGTTGTTGTTTTTCCATCGGTTGCGCTATTTTCATGTCAGTTCTTCCCCCATTGTTTGAAAGACCTATTCCCTGATCAGGATGTGTGTTCGCAATACCGAGATTTTGCCGAGACCAATCCCAAACCGTGCATGATTCGTGGTGAGATGACTTTATGATCTTTGGTAATCACTGCCATGGCAGATCCGGGATCCGTTAAACAAAGGGTACAACATGTTGGAAAAACACCAATAAAAAGAGGGAAGAAGAAGAAGAAGAAGAAGAAGAAGAAGAAGAAGAAGAAGAAGAAGAAGAAGAAGAAGAATGAGGAGAAAAAGAAGAAGAAAGAACAAAAAAGAAAGAAGAGGGAGAAAAAAAGAGAAATGGGGTTAAAGAAAGGTTAGAGACAAATACTCATGCATGTTTCAGAGACGACAATATAATCAGGAAATATCTATTTAATATAGGCAATACAATTTACGATGATGGGATCGAGTCAAGACACTTAAAGGCGATGGATTGTGCCTCCCCCCCCCCCCCCCCTCCCCCCCCCCTTGACTGATGAAGGGGTAGAGAGAAAAGATAAAGAACATTGGTGACACAAAACCTTTATCATTTCATCCATCCGGTATAACTAGTCCCACCCCCCCCCCCCCCCCCATTCCTGGTAACTGGATCCTCATAACACCATTGCAGAGTTTAGTTTTGGGTACCAAGCATTCTTGAGTTCTTTCATAATGAAGTCCTTATTGTCCAATGATCCAGTTAAAAGTAACTCTTTGATAGGCCTATATTGCTCCCAAAGAAAATTTGATTGACTGATGCAGCCTGAGACGTTTTGACTGATTAAAGAATTTCTTCTTTATTACTCATGTTAAATGACATTTAATGACAAAAATGACATTTATGCCAGAGCTTCAAAAAGAGAGGGTGAAAGGTTACACAAGCTGGCGAGAACGTGACACATGATGAAACAATCTGATGGAAATCGGGAGGAAATGTCGCGTTCGTCCATATTTGCCAAAGGTGACTTTTCTAAAGTTCACGAAAATGACGAGATTTCCACTGTTTCTCCCCACTGAACGGGAATAATCTCGCTGTAGTCCCATGCATGCTTGTGGCTGTGATCACACTTGTCATACGTTAATTGTAACCAAGTTTCCTGCTGGTGAAAAAAACACGCTCTCCCCCGAGAGCCATCCACCACGGGAGTATTGCTATCGATCATGATGCAACCAAACAGATGTAAAATCGAAACTTACCTAACAGCGATTTGAGACCCACTAACATGAATCATCCCTTCATTTCTTCTGCGATTCTAAATTTATTTCTTTTTGTGTTGTTTTGCCCTTTTCATTCCGATTTTTCTATCATCGCCTAACTTTATCTGCAAGACATGTGTTAATGGTTCTCGTTGATCGTTGGTTACGCATGAACTATTGCACAAGTTGTACTTCAAATCGAAGTGACATCATTTTGATGTGTTTTATCCGAATTCAATGTAGGTCTGATTATTTGATGGTTAGAATTAAAGTATGAGTGACACCGACCTTGTTCGCAAGATGCATAATTACAGATTACATGTGGAAGGCCTTGAAAATTAAAGTTGCTATCCCTTATGCATGTACTTGTTAGGCGAGTGAAACTTGGTGCATTTTCTTTAAAGTCATTTCGTTTATAATCAGAAGTTTTGGCATGATCTGGGCAGCGCGAGCTTATTATGATTGTGTCGACGAATTAAACCAGGATGTAGGCTTTCATTTGCTCACAATGTGCCGACAGCATCTCTGGAAGTCTCATGCGAGCAAATGTGCGCGTGACTATTAATACAGTTTAGCTGAAAATAATCGACTGAAAAAATATGATTTACATAACATATATAAAAACATATATGAAAACATATATGATTTCAAACAAGCTCAAGACTGCAACAGCTATATGTTTTCTGTCCTATATAAGGTTTAATTTAGAATAAATTTACCATTATACTCTCGTATATTCTCACTTGGGAAGCAAGATGAACTACAAAAAATATAACCACATTTTTCTAAGTCTTTATTTTTAATATTGCCTCGAAGACAGGAAAATAAAGTAAGAAATATGCGGTATTGACAAATTTCAAGAAATTTGTACTTTTTTATGCATGTATATACCCTTGAAGATAAAAATGCAGCAATTATAGGAGTTTTTTTCCAACTGCATGCATGTGAAATGTTGAATGTCGTTTTTAAGCCATGATTTGCGTGGATGATGATATGTATTCTTAGCACGGAAATAGATGTCGGACAAGATCACCGAGCACCCGTCTGTGAAGGCATTCAATGAGATTCATCATCCAAAAGAAATTAAAGTCAGTTATCAGTTTATTTATTTAAATACAGTAATTTTTTTAAAAAAATCAGCTTGGAATAGCTGTTTTTCAGCACGTCCGTACATGATACATTAAAATAAGATAAACAGATACAATATAAGTGAAACATTATAATATATTTCATTAAAATAGATAAAAACAACCAAAAAAAGCAAAAATTAAATACAATTGATTTTTTTCATTTACAAAGATACAGAAACATGTAGCATGGTTATAACAAAAAAATTCACACAAAAAATTGTATGTGTGTATACATGGACCACCTTTTCCTAAATTTGATAAGAAGTATGCTAGATAAGCATGGAAGCATGGGCAAGGGACCTTCATGTGGTTCATATCCCCCCCCCCCCCCCCCCTTAAAGGTCACGTGGTATACCATAGGTACTACGTACACATATCCATTTTTTTATTGTCATTATTGTTGTCTTTTTTTTATATGTATTTTTTTATTATTATTATTTTTTTATTTCTTTTTTTTTTTTGCTTGTGTGTTTGCTTGTCTGAGAATTTGAGATTGAGAAGACACCCAACCAAAATATTAGCACATGTATTGGTTTTCTTTCTGTTAATCAAGGACTTTCCAAAATTATACCCCCCCCCCCCCTTTAATTCATGAAATCCTGGATCTCCTGTAAAATTCAGGATCGTATTTGAATCGAATTACCCGGGAAAATACACTACTAATTCTTATTAATCAATCGATGTGACGAATAATCAGCTATCAATCGCTATCTGTCTATCTTTCTCTCTCTCTCTATCTCTCTCTCTCTCTCTCTCTCTCTCTCTCTATCTATCTATCTATCTATCTATCTATCTATCTATCTATCTGTCTGTCTGTTTGTCTGCATTATGAATCACTTAATTCATGGTTTTACGTGTCTAACGATCCCTCTACTATATCTATCTATCTACCTATCTATCTACCTATCATCCATCTATCATCTGCCTATCTATTTATCTTTATTTATCTATCTTTCTGTCTCTCTGTTTATCTATCTACCTATCTATCTATCTATCTGTCTGTCTATCTATCTATCTATCTATCTGTCTGTCTATCTATCAATCAGGTTTGTTCATCTAGCTATCTCATATAATGTATCTATACTTACCCTTTTGTATACGTTTATCATTTATTTATGCATTGATGTAAAGAATGTCATAGCTATTTTTCTATCTATATCTGCTTATCTATCTATATTTCTTTCACTTCTGTTCATTGATCTTACCATCTGTTCATCTCTGTATCTATCGATTTACTGGTGTGTATATTTCTATCAATTAAGTAGAGTCTTAAAACATCTTCTTAATTCAAATGATGTATGTTTTCAATGCAGGGTTAACTTTCTAAGGCTTCATCTGCAATCATGTCCTTTTCTTGCCTTTTCCTTTTTTTCTATCTATCTATTTACCATGTTTACATGTGTGTATATTTCTATCAATTAAGTATAGTCTTAGAACATCTTCTTATTCCAAATGATGTATGTTTTCAATGCAGGGTTAACTTTCTAAGGCTTCATCTGCAATCATGTCCTTTTCTTGCCTTTTCCTTTTTCTGTCTATCTATTTACCATGTTTACATGTGTGTATATTTCTATCAATTAAGTATAGTCTTAAAACATCTTCTTAATTCAAATGATGTATGTTTTCGATGCAGGGTTAACTTTCTAAGGCTTCATCTGCAATCATGTCCTTTTCTTGCCTTTTCCTTCTTCTTCTTCTTCTTCTTCTACTTCTCCTCCTCCTCCTCCTCCTCCTCCTCCTCCTTCTTCTTCTTCCTCTTCTTCTTCTTCTTCTTCTTTTTTTTTTGTGGGATTGCTATTTTTGCTATTCTTATCGAGGAAATCGGGGAAACAGCATGACATCAAGCCCAGACTTCCTACCAGAGGGAAAGTAACATTTCCATATGAGGT
Source organism: Echinometra lucunter (assembly GCA_029962745.1). Lineage (NCBI taxonomy): Eukaryota > Metazoa > Echinodermata > Echinoidea > Camarodonta > Echinometridae > Echinometra > Echinometra lucunter. The sequence continues at coordinate 28,334,289 of CM057157.1, forward strand.
TATCGTCAATATGAAATGTCTCCCGTGCTAAGGAGGTCGATTCGGTGATCTTCAACATAAGTTTAGCTAGAAACAGCTGGGGTTTTTTTTTGCGTTTCTCTATAAAATGCTTTGCTCAAGGTCACGAGTAACTTGTCGGTGTTCGAACCCATATAAGGTTATCGATATGCTGCCTCCTATACGATAAAGGAGGAGCATGGTGTTCTAGCAAAGTTTTGCTAGACAAACGGATGTTGTTGGATTTTTTCACATTTCTTTTGTTTTTCTTTTCTTCTTTTTTTATCATTGAATATATCCATAACTCTCCACCCGATTGCTGAACAAAATTAGTTAGATTTGTGGAAGTTAAAGTTAACTTTTTCTTATTGTACTTTTGGGGTCAGTTTAGGAATACCTACACTCTCAACAAAGCAGACGTATTTCACTTTCTTCGTTTAACTTTTTTTAATGATAATTTTGTTCTACTTAATGGGGAGTATAGGTATTAGGAAATAGCTTGAACAGATCCATGCAATTCATAAATATTTTTCATCAGTCCCCCATAGAGATGTCGCAGGCTGGCTTGAAAGTGGATAATGATAATAATAATAGCATTCCGTTCTTGTATAGCGCATATCACATTATCATCTAACGCATGCGCTTCCAAAGAACTTTAGATATCATTACCCCGGCTTTAGCCCAGCAGCCATTACAGCGCACAGGGCACAATACCTCACGAATAAACTACAAAAATAGTCTTTTTTTTCCTTTTTTTGTTGCTGTTGTTGTTGAAAAGAGTGGAGACAGGTGACTATACAGACAGAATACAGACAAACAGCCAAAGAAAATGAATGACTAAGGAAAACAGTGGATTTTAGGCAGTTTACATTGGTATTGTAAACCAAATTGACTGTTTCTTGTCCATTTACAGTAAACTGACAAATACATAAACAAGTAAAAAACAAAAGACGATAAATTCCGATGAAAGGCATTATTACCAAATTATGGCTAGACGGGTCTAAGCCTATACCTCGCACTATGGATAAGAAAATGATGTCATCACCCATATTTACGGACAAGACAACGCAAACAGTAAGGGTCTAAACTTCAAAACACCACTCGTACAGTAATTACAAGAGTTTAAACAGAATCATTTTCGCCGTCAAAATAGTCTAATTAGCGTACCAGACAACAATGAAATGGACGGAAGCGATAAGTAGGAATGACCGGTGGGCTTGAAGCCCTCGGAGTAAGAGTTTTCAGTAGATGACCTAATAAAACCAATTGCAATTGGAGTATTCTAGATATCTGAAGTAATTTTGAACGCTAGTATTAAGAGGGATGTTGTCGAGACATTATTTCATGTGGGGCTTCCCGAATCTACAGACTGCGAAGAAAACAAATTGATTTTTTTCCCAAGATACATTTTCTTTTCTAAATCATTACCGAATACCCAAAAAGTTGTTCCATGGGAGGGGGGGGGGGTTGATGGCGGGTCGCTGGTTTATGGGAATCAATGGTGTAGAAGATCCTAGTCAAATTTCAGTGTAAAGCTGGCTCTGCTGTAAATCAATACCATATTCTTCTACTAAGGTTGCATCGAGACAATGGCTGCTAAGAATTTGAGCAGATCTTGTTACTTTATTGTTATCAATTTTCAAAAAAACATTCGGAGTGCAGTGTGCACGTAAATAAGTGCACTCTTAATAATATTCCGTTCTTACTTTCTTGGTGTGTACCTTCCTTTCTAACGTTCGCTTAATATTTATTTCTTCTTGTGCACAACCTCCCCGTTCCTCTGTCTCTGATTTTTACACAATTTGTTTTTGTAGTTCAGCCTTATAATCAAGAGCCCCCCCCCCGAGACACACACACAAACACGCCTATACACAATGAAGATGTTAGTCAATCCATAACAAGCAGTTGTTTAATCAAATATTTTCAAATATTTTCGAACCCATCAGAAATTGTTTATAACAATCGGTGTGCCAAAGTCATCTAAGTTTGAAATAATTTTCAAGCGACACCTTGCAAGTGGCGGATTAACGAGCACTACGTACGGTTCTTGCCCTTCTGTTGAAACCCAGCTGGCATTCTTAAAATACTCCCCTCCCCCCTCCTCTTGGTGCAATTTTGGAGCATTATGCTTGCCCCTCCCGCCCCTTTGTAAAAAAATTCCTGATCCGCCCTTTCACCCACCCCAACACCTAACCTTATATGGGGCAAACAACTTGAGAAAATGTTAGCCAAGAACGGCACGACATTTTAGGTGCTGACAGCCTCCGTCAGATGGTGTAAAGCCAACAAGCCTAGGTCGCCCGCCACATCCTCCGAATGTAAAGGTCTCTCCATCGCCACTCCTCCTGTCATACCTCTGCGATACGTATGCTTCACTCTCAATAACATTTTCACGACTTTTCACATTTTCTTTTTGTCACTGGCGTACAAGTGACGGGTTTGGGGGCTTCTGCTCCCCCCCCCCCCCCCCCCAAAAAAAAAAAAAAAAAAAAAAAATCATGACCAAGTTTTCTTTTTTTTTCTGAATTCGACATTGTCATTGCATAAAATTCTGGAATATCCAGTCGATTAGACCCTTTTTTACTCTCGATATTCTTCATTTCGCTTGTCAGCAGCCGGACCCCTCCTTTTTTTGGGGGGGGGGGGATAGCACAGCCCCCCTACCAATATTTGGCTCATTACGCCACTGTTTTCTGTAGTCTGGTTTCAAGACTGTAGAGTGGCTATTTGAGTCTTCAAAATTTTGTGGAGTCATTCATGCTGCTATGTGCGTGATAGTTCCTGTGTTGATTATCTAGTTGGGTGGGCTAGTGGAAAATTTATTCAGGACTCCAAGACCTACAACTCTGCAATAAACTTCCTGCATCAAGTACAAATTACACTTCACTCGGGCATTTCGAAAAAGCATCTGTTACATAAAATCCAAGTATTATTATATAAAAATGCTGCCATTATACCGTTTTGAAATTTACATGGACAAGAATGCACTGATAAGAGTACGAAGACAGCTTATTAATGAAAAGAAGACAATGTGGATGTGATGGACCTTTTTTATTACAAAAATGAATAGCAAACACAAGTTGAGCCATTTCTCTGAAATCCTGGCATTCCAGATTTAACCTAGGGATAGGTCCTTCTGCTGTCATATTGGTTAAAATCAAAGGAAAAAATTATAGGTCAATTATTAACATTAATAATATATATCTGATATTAATTGATAATTAATGCATAAAGATATATATTAATTACTGATATTAATATTGTCAGTTTCAGCATAATTTTGCTAGAGAGACTTTTTTTAAAAGCCAATTCCCTGTTTCTGACCCAGACTACAACATAGGAATAGACCATATAACAAATGAAATTTCTCACACTCAAGTTGATGTTTTAGGAAAAAATCTGAAAAGATGATTTTATTGATCTTTTGCATTTCTCATAATCAAATATAACAAATCTGAAAGACAATATTTCATATCAGCTATTCATTATTGAACAAGATTAATTTATTAAATCAAGGTAGAAAATGAGATATACGCATTTACAATACTCTATAAAGTACAGTTAGAGGCAGTACAAATTTATGAAAGCACACACACACACACAAGTATGAAGTATTGCACACTCTAAGGTCCCCTAGATTTTACCTCCTAATCTACGAGTGAAAAATATGGTTTAGGTAAATATATCTTACAACCATATTGGAACTAGCTTTTATACTAAACCTGTTTATAAATCAAGAATATCTTCACCAAAAAGAATACAAAAAACATGGTTTTATTTCATCTTACTAGAACACTGGAATGTACAGTAGATGACATAAATAATAAATTATTACATGTCATATCACATGGACAGTTACACGAATTATGACACAAATTATTACATAAACTGTAAGAATTAGGCAGGAGTATGGGCATTGTAACTTATCAGCAAAAAACTCCCAAACATGTACAACTAATAAATCTAAATATTATCATTTTTTTCGTCCATTTGCTACTGAGATGACACCAAATACTATTATTTGTGTAAGGTGGATGAAAACATACAAAAGATTACAGAGATATGAGAATCAATAAACACATTTTACAAATAATAATTTCAATTTACAACCTTCATACATTTATATAATATCACGAAATATGAAAATATCTCTTTTTTACAAAATGGACGGAAAATGATGTGCCTGAGATGATAGCAAATTTTGATTCCAATTTATCAGCTTTAGAGCAAAAAAAGGGTAGCACTGAAAAGCAAAGTGCATGTGCAAAATGCAAAAACAAATAACAATATACATACTGCATTCTGGATGCCACATTTTCCAATCCTATCATCTGAAAAATGTGTATTTGTGAGAGAAAGAGAGAGAGAGAGAGCAGTGGTATTGTTTGTAATTGGCCTACTTACTTATTTCCCAAACTGCTGTCAGATAATGAGCTGTATATAAATTCAAGACAGTTTTACTAAATTCTGCCATCATTTGTGCTAATGCTCTGAGTTGCTGTGCAAAAAGCGATTGTGAAGTGAATACTGATAACTTTCTTTCACATTTAACCCATTCGTGACGGGAATTATTTAAAGCCTAATTTGATCAGCTTTTATTCTTCAAATTGGCAACACCAACATTCTTATTTTATTGCTACATTTTTCTTATAAAACGTCATGTATCAGAAATGAATATGAATTGACAGAAATTATGATAAGTCAAAAAGTTCCCAATTTGCAGGGGGAAATGGTGATTTTAAACTTTCTATCACATTGCCAATATGAAGGATTTTAATGCTTATTTTCCTTTAAAAAAATTTCAGCATCAAACAATGAATATTGACGCAACCAAAATGGGCAAAGTTTGTGTAGAATCTTTTGCTATTTCTGCTCATGTATTTGGTATGATTTTTAGGGCTTTGCATTAAAAAGATATTAGGCCAAACCACAAAATGTGGACCTCTGTCATGAATGGGTTAACCAAGCAAACAGCTATTTCATATATTCCAAATACCCGAACATGTAAAATGAAGGAAAAAGATATTTACACATTTGTTCAAAATGACACAATGAAAATTAGGAGCTGAAAATCAACAGTACTGCAAGGCACATGTCAAGGAATAATCAAAGTTTTATATTAGTATCTCAACTGCCCCTAATACCAACATCTTTATTTACTTCACAAACATACAAGCTTTTCAATATTTTCTGTCGAATGAATTTTGAATATATTTCATATCCTAATTTTGAACCTTCAAAGCCAATCTTGTTTAATTCTGAGAGAGTTTGTCTTTTGTCATTACAACAACTCCTTAAATGAAAGCCTGGACAAAAATCAATTTTAATGAAAAGAGAGGATAGAGGGAGGCAATTTTTAAAAAGTTCCATCAAAATGGGTTATGAAATGAGAAAGTTATGGAAGTTTGAAAAGTCTCAATTACCTTTCTATGGTGATCCTAAAATTGGCAATGTTGCTTCAAAATGACAGGTTTTTGAGCCCAACTCTCAATACATTTTATACACAAAAATTTCGTATATGCTCCACTATCTCTGAATGTGCAGCTTGTCTCCTTAGCTCAAGATATATCATGGGAAAATGTATTTGATGCAACATATGTTGAGTTCACAAAAATATAAGCAGCATCTTTAGAGAAAATGGAGAAAATATGAAATTTTGTGTACAAGATGTTTTGCAAATTGTGCTCAAAAACCTGCCATTTTGAAGCAATATTGCCAATTTGAGGATCGCCATAGAAAGTAAATCAAGACTTTTTTATAACTTTCATAACTTTCTAATTTCGTTACCCATTTTGATGGAACTTTCTTTTAAATTGCTTCTCTCTATCCCTCTTTTCATCATAATTGATTTTTCCCCAGGGTTTCATTCTCCTTTAACAGCACATCAAAGCTGTAATCTACATATTTCAGTTGGAGATGATTAGCAAAATATCAACAAACTTGTTACATCCATTCATTCCTCAGAAGTGTTCAGTATCCATCAGCATCCGTTCCGGATTCTCCAAGAAGTTTTTCGCAAACCACATGATGTCATCCTTATCAACAGTCCTACCCACAAACTTCGATGTTAGTGAGAAACCCCTGGCCGAGGGGAAGAAGGCTGCATGGCGATGGTCTTCCGGTCTGACCAGGCAGAGACGAGGGTAGACAAAGAGGGATGGCAGGAATTCATCGGTGATTTCGTCCTCGTGTTCTTTTAGGAAACAAATCACAAACAATTTCTAGGTGAGACCACTACCTTCATACCCTGTCAGTGCTCATTTTTTTTTAACATTTTAAATTAATCAAGCAGAAAATATATTTGTATTCCAGTTCTAGTCTCAGCAAAGTTATTCAAAATATCTTAATGCAGATTTTTTTTTATTTGACTTTAATTTTTAGATTAATTTGATTTATTTATTTCCGTTGCACAGTAAACATGTACAAATCAAATATATGAATTCAATAATCTTGTTATGCACATAAATATTCCGATTATGTGTTAATTTTCTTTTTTTCCCCCTATATTTGTTCACATATCCTATCCTTTCTCTTTTTTATCAAATCCTTTTCACTACATTTCAAGAATCCTGTTTGTGGTGCTATTTGTAAAGTCAGAAATGATTATATTCTGATATCACCCAACTAAAATCGCCAGTGTTCCCAAACTGAACAAGAAAATCAGATTACGTTAGCACTCTACATACTCTTTCTCCCAGATGGATAACTGATACATCTGGGCCCTGTTTCATAAAATTTGTTATCAGTAACAACTGCCACATTTCTATGACAAATTAGCTAGTCAGATGCAAGGATTTCAGAAGCTTATAACAGTTAGCGCAACTTGATATTGATAACAAGTTTTATGAAACGTGTTCCCAGAGCTAAGTTACATATACCAGCTAACTAAAATCCTCAGTGTTCCCAAATCAAAAAAGAAACCTGATTAAGTTAGCACTCAAATTGTTCTTTCTCCTGGATGGATCAATGGCACATCTGCGAAGCGTTTCATGAAGCGTCTGTTCAGTGATTTTTGCATCTGATTGGCTGAGAGCAAATTTGTCAGTAAAAATCAATGACAAGACACTTCATGAAATGCTCCCAGCTAAGTTAACCCACTGAGTACGATTTGATTTCAGTATAATGTACAATTTCCATAGACCCTAGCCCGAGTTATCTAGGTCTTGGTGTTCAGCGGGTTAATGCTTGTACTTACCTAAGATAAGCCTCTGGTAGTAGACAGGGACAAACCTAGCCACCCATCTAGGAAACTCGTCCACATCAACCCAGGTGAAAACAAGGTTCTGGTACAGATCATAGGCTGCGGACAGCAGGGCCTGTATGGTGTTAGACAGGATCACATGAAACAAAGTTACCCATCTTGGGAACTTATGTGCATCTTAGCACAACTTGCCACCTTCAAAAGATCTCACAAAAGGAACTTCTTCCCCCAGTAATCTTATGTGATCTATCCAACTCAGATATACCAAATTGACTGACATCAGGGCCGGTATTCTGAAAATCGTGTTATCTTTGCAATCATAAATAGCGTACGCCATTGGCTAACATCGCACACTTTTCTCTTGATTGCTGGTCATTTGCGCAGTTTATACCAACCATAAGTACGCGTTTTAAATTGGTTATGACAATTAACACAGTGAAGATAAGACAAAAGATAACATGTGGCCCAGTGGTCTTTTGTACAATGAAATATCAATTATGTAACCAGTAACAGTACAGTGTCTCCTTTTAGTTTTTTCATTATCTTTTCATCCAGAATGCTCGGAAGTACACATCATACAGCGGCATAAAGAGGAAACTTCACTGGAAATTTTAAGCCCATTTCTAATGATGTATGTTGTGCAGTTCTCCAATAAGAGCACTTTCATTGCAAATAATCATGACAGTCTCTAAACTGGCAATACACTGAAAATATATAATCAATATTTTCATGTACAAATTGCCAATTTGTTTTATGTCAAATTGGTAATTTTTATTCACATTAATCCATGTTATATTCAATTTTTTTTTCTTCTCGTTCTTTTTTTTTTTTTTTTGGTGGGAGACTATGTCGGAGAGGGAAATAAGTATTGTTAAGCAATAAGTGTTGCCAATTTGAGGATGGAAAGGTGTTTAATTTAGCCCTTCAGAAGACTCGGTAATGTTATGGGATTTAACAAGTATATGTGACTCACCTGCTGAAACGGAGCACCTTCTTCCATTTGATCTTTGGTAGCAAACGCAATAAGGACCGGTAACCCACTCCTAAAGACAGATCCCTTGTGCTTGGAATCAAATGCAACACTGGAAAAAAAAAATTACAAGAAAAACTTCACTGATCAGTGTTTGCTTAGTAGGGCCTTATACTGACATGCAGCAGTGAAATGTCCACAAACAGTAATTGCCATCTTATAAACTACCGTCCTATAAAGTACATATGTAAAATGGATTGCAAGTGATAATATATTTAGAAATGCACAATACCTGCTAATGAGACCCCACATAGGAAGAAGAAATATATATTAAGTTAAACACAATATCGATAATTGATAAACGCAACATATTGCTCCATTCCTTCATAATGGCTAATCCAGCCACAGATCCAGGATTTGGAAATAGAGGGGGATGTAGATGTAGCTATATTAACATTTATATTCAATGTGTGACTCTCAAAAATTAGAGGGGGCACAGCGTCTCTTGCGCCCCCCGCCTGGATCAAAGATTTCACTCAGCTCTGCTGTCACATACTAGTTTTGAATCAAGTGACTTCATACAATTCAGAATTTCTTTTTTTTTCCCACATGTCCTTTTTCTCCTCAGAGTCACAGAGATCAAACATTGCTCACCTGGAGTATGCATGGAATGAGGTCATAGTGAGATGAGTGACTGGTAATCGACTGTGGTCCTCTACAAAGGCAGTGATGAGATCAGTACAGCCAGCATGGTCATCCTCACACCGCTGACCAGACTTCAGATTGTACCTAAAAGGAGAGTTATTAAGAAATATTCACTTAATTCTGTAAAAATGGGCCACAAATAAATTGTGGTTGTCTCTGCTTGATTTTACAAGAGACAAGGTCTTCTTGAAGAATTTTCATTCTCACACAAATTTTGGAATCCTTCCCATTTCCTGATTAGTTTGGGGGGCATTATGTCCTGACTTGCATTTAAAGTATCTTTAAAGTTGCATTCTATACATCCATTTTACTGAAAAATAATTGATGTACAAAACTTTTAGTTAGCCAATCATAAACCTCAAAAAAATGTTGTAACAACAGAAACAGTACTCACAAGCAATCCACAAAGTTAATTTGGTGAGGTAGTATATCACTGCATATTTGTTTAGCTTTGTAGTATTGCAAGTAGTAACTTCGTATTTGGCTTTTACAATTTAGGTAGTGGTGGTGTGATCTAGTAAATAAGACATCAGACTGTGGATTACAAGGTACAGGGTTCAAGTCCATGTCACACTCAATTCAGGTGAGTTCAATTGGATAGTTCTAGGAATACAACTTCCTGGAATGCTAAAGTGCTTCATCAGGCAGCAGGGCTCTAGCCCGGCAATAATTCAGAAATTTCTATGGATGCCACAAAGAGACATTCTACCTAATATCTTTACAAGAACAAAATTGCATTCTTAATATTTGCATTAATTTATCTGATCTTGAGTTATTGTTGAGCTTCATTCCCAGAAGCTTGCCAAAACTTGCTCCAGGCTGGATGTAAGAAAACACTTCTTCAGTCAAGGGGTCATCGACAGTTGGAATAAGCTCCCAGAAGAAGCCATCAAATCGCCTACACTCTTCACTTTCAAACAGAAACTGTCCAAATTGGGTTACTAATGGGCTACAAAGCCCCCAAAACCCTGCCACACTTATCAATCTATCTACGTGAAGATGGAGGTGTGGCGATTTAAGGTACTGTATAAGCCAATATTTTTGCGTACACATATTTTCGCAAATCAAAGGCTCACAGACATTTTCGCAAGTCGTTGATTTCGCGATGACTAGCAAGACGGGACTTGCACTAAACTTATTTGTACATGAAAGAGCCATATCGGCAGATCCGGGGATTTGTTTTTTTATTTTTTTATTTTGCCATTACCATCACACTCATAGCTTGCGATAAACAAAAAAAGGCTGTCATAAAACCCCTGATTTCTAGCGTCTTTTTCGGCAACTCTCTTTCTTACCACCCCACTAAGGCCCCACATGCTTTGGGAAAATGGCACCGATTCCGCATTTTTGGTGGCAGAATTTGGCTTCTTATAGGGGTTTTGGAGGTGACTACAGAATTAACTTGTGGTGAGTGACAATTTATCTGTGTGTTGTGCTATGATGGAAGATTGCTGCACTTTCCGCATAGTGCGAGGCAATGGCAATAATGTGCCGATGACGAGAGCTCAGAAAAAAATGTGCAGATATTTTCGCGTGTTGTTAAATTTGCGATAGGTGAGTGATTCGTGAAATGCGCGAAAATAAAACCACCGCGAAAATTTCAGCTCGTACAGTATGTTCGAGGTATGAGGGTAGGAGCTTACTTGTGAGGTTTATGGAATCTATGTATCTGAGAATCAGCCTCAGCTTGAAGAGCAGCTATGAGACTTCTACCGCTGGTGATGATCGTTGACGTCACCCCATCTTGACGAAGCATCTCAACCTGCAACAGATATAACGTATCAGGGCCCTGTTGCATACAACTTACCATTGATGGTAACTTTGCCATTAATGGTAACTACCATGGAAACCTTGAATTTGATTGGCTGTTGAGCAATGTTACCAAGGTAGTTACCACTGATGGCAGAGTTACCATTAATGGTAAATTTTATGCACCAGGGCCCTGGTATATTCATCAATACTAAGTAACAAAGTTTTCCATTGTAGCAAAGGTAATAAGAATGAAACATATTGACTATAAACTCATATTGTTCAATGAGCATCAAAAGATAAAGGTGTCAGATATTCTAATGACCTGGCCATCTTTTCCAATGAACTGTCTGTGCAAATAATCAACAAATTTAGATGCTTCGTCAAATCCTGCAATCCCACAGAGGTTTGTACAACTGCACAAACACACACAGAGCTGCCCTTACATTTTACACTAAAATGGATGCTAAATGGAATTTAGATCACTGGCCAGACACTAATTTCTTCTTTTTTTTTCATTTGTTCAATAAAACTCAAAACATCAGTGTTGCAAGTGTTGCAAGTATCATTTTATTTATCAACTTAGATAAAAGATGTCTGTTTGAAAATTTTTCAGATGCTCTACACCAAGACCAGATATATACTTCAATTGTTGTAATATTATACCGTAATCTTATATCATTTCATTAATATGTTGTCATTCCTATCATCATATTATATGTTAATATAAAATATATATTACAATTATGATATATTTCTCACTTTTCCCACAATCAATCTCTCTTCCTTGCTAGTCCTTTCTCTGTCACTCATTCTGATATTCTCTCCATACGCTGCGTAGCATTTTGCCTTCCCATAGAGCCTTTCACAGGCGACCAGGAAGCACTCTAGGGGGTACCAGCTGTCAGCCCCACCCACTGACCTCAGGTACTGACCAGCTAGTGACAGAGGGTAAACGGTGGCTAGAACGATGACATTGGTTAGCTGGAAGGAAAGAGAAATTACACAATCTGATGATGATAACGATGAACAGCATTTGTATAGTGCCATTTATCTGTAGGAACATTCAAAGGCACCCAGCTCCCTCAATATGTCACATATTATTCAAATAGTTGCTGAAAAAATAGGTTTGGAGTTCTGATTTGAAGGTATACGTCTGTAAAAACAAACACACACATTATGTGAATATGTCGATTTCAATGGGTTAATGGGGACCCATTGTTTCACTTTCCATGTACTCCCAATTGCAAATTGGTATTGGGGGCAATGGGGGCCTATTTGTTTCAATGGGTCAATTTGTATTTCAATTGGTATTCAATCGGTCAATTGGTTGGTACAGTTACAAAGTTGGAATGATAAAGAGTTCCAAAGGCTCAGAGCAACTGAATCAAATTTGAATGATATTGAAGATTAAACATAATCACAGGGCTACTTTTGCATTAAAAAGAGAAATCTACAGCAAAGGACAGACTGTGGCTAAAACAATCACATTGGGTTTCTGGTAATCATAAGCTGAATAATATGAAACATTACACTTAATTCAAATGCTATTACGGTAATGAAAACCAACAAACAATGTGCTTTACAGCTATGAATTACCCAGATTTTAGCAGAATTGAAATGAAAATACTGTGAAAATAATAGCCCATTACAAGACTTCTTTTCATGGTTTTTCTGAAATAGCAACTGCTTAAAATACAATTGAATTTTATGAAATGACATGAAGAGTGAAGAGGTGGTCAGTTGATGGGAAAGGACCTGCCTATGTCTTTTGTTCATGTTCATCATGCTTACTGATGATTCACTGATGTCAGAAAAGACAATTAGATTTGGAGGGCTTTTTTTTTGTGGGTGGAGCTTAGCAGGTAGAACAAAAATAATATAAATAATATTTTAAAATATATGACACCAATGTACATAAAAAGGTCCAAAGATTCTTGGATTATACATTACTACAGATCAATAGAAGTCAACATGCATTTCTAACTTAGTGACCCTTTAACCACTGCCCTGTAATTATGCCTGCAGTAGTGCTTGGAGTTAACCAGAAGCAGAGAATTTTTGAATGAAGCATACCTTTTGTTCTTGTCTGACTTCATGAAGTGTCTTGATCTGAACTCTTGGAAGAGCGATATCAGAAAACCATTCCATCAGCTCCTTCTCCTGAAATACAGAAGAAACATACAGGTAAAAAATATCTGAAGCATACTATGTACTTACAGTAGAAGGATGTTAGTGGTAATTCTTCTCTTATTCTTTGTTTTGTTTTGTTGTCTTCAATTTTTTGATTTAGTGAAGTAAAATTTTAATGATTGAATAAAGTGAAATGATGGACATAGCACTAGATTTCTTGAAAATATCATACTTAATCTGACAAATTTTGTGACGATATTGCTCTGAGAAGTTATCTTGGGGTGCAATTGCATTTCCAGTTGGATCAAGTTAAAATGTAATAGTTCAACTGTTTGATCCAGGGCTTTCGAAAGGTACTGACCATGTAGATTGTGGAGAGAGGGCATGTGTTGTGAAACAGCTTCTAAAACTTGGTTATGTTAGAACAGTATCGTGTTTTTACGAGTGTATAAAGACATACCTCTAATACCCCATGGTAATCCATGCGCAGTGTATGCTCATGGTGATCAAGGGAGAGGCATCTCTCACTGCTGTGCTGGCCAAAGGTACGGAATGCTATCACCGTGGGAAATCCCCTGACGTGAAGCTGCCCACAGGTCAAAGGGTCAGAGGTACAGTTCAGTATGTACGCAGATCCACCCTCTAGACAGGAGAGAAGAAAAATTGTGAATGTTTCAATTCAAGGCAAAGAATTTGGGCACATTTGCCTCAGCTATTTCATTCCAATTCAATTTGAGAAAACAATAAATGCTATTAACCTATTGGATATGATTTTGGCATTAATTTGCCTTAGAATCCAGCCACAGATAACTCAGGCTTTAGTACTCAATGGATTAAACACAAACCAAGTGGGCAGAGGTAATGGTCTGTGTTGTGTTAAAATATAAAGTAAATGAAATGGGGCATAGATGATCAACATTTTGTAGTATATTTCAAGATATGGTGTCTGTGACATTGAAATAAAATCCCCAGTCTTCCGCGATATGGAAAACGGAAAAAAAAATCCAAGGAATTCGGGAAGAACACAGAATTCACGGAATTTCACGGAAAACGCAATATTTGAGGCCAAAAAAATTGAAAATGCAAAAATGTAACAAAAACAAACAAAATCCAATAAAACAAAACTGTGCTTCTGGATTAAACCTGTTTGCAGTGTTTAGCGTGTGTTCGCAAAGTTTTACACAGTTGCGTCGGCATGTATACTGCAGTGCGTATGTTATATATTTTTTTTTAGATTTTTACTATTTACAAATGTTTTGTCACATGTTTTGTACATGTCACACGAGAACACGGAATTCGAAGTTTAGAACACTGAAGAATACAGAATTTGCGTATTAAAAAACGCAGAACTGGGGACTTTACTTTAAAACAGGTGAATGACTTCATCTCGTGCCACATAGCTTCAGTACATGCTTAAGTTAATGTAGGATTAAGTGATAGCTCTGCAATATCTGATTAAGGTTTAGCAGTGGCTGTGACATAAAGTGACCGTATTTTACCTACAAACAAATTAGAATGTGGAAGATAAATTCATGATTTCATGGTGTCAAAATGAAAATTTAAGTTATGCAAAATGAAATACTGACAATACATTAATGAAGTAAGAATTGTAAACTGAATGGAAAAATTATTATTTCTGAATTTAGGAAAATAACTCACCAACAAACTTGACAGCATTAGCTACTCTCTCAAACATGGGTTGTTGTCTTCTGCAGCTCCCGCATCCATCTTGGATGAAGAAGACAAGGTTTGTCTGAGGCACATCCTTCTTCCTGGATGTCTTATGAATATTCATGAGTTCCTGCAGATCCTCAGGTTTCATTCCTGCATGTGATTTTTCAATGATCGTCGACCAGCTTGCGTCTGTCAGGCGTTCAATGCTCCCAATATGACTCAAGTGATGCTCGCTCTATTTTATGAAATAGAAACGAAAATATTAAAAACTAAATATGAATCAAAGGCAGCAACTACATGGAGACCTAGCTTCTATGAATAAAAACTGAACGGAATTAACCCTTCATAGAAAGTTAATCTGAGAAGAGATGGATAAATTAGAGAAACAAATAAGGGATAAAGTGGGTAAAGTTACACATTGTTGCAAGTTAAGCTAACTGATAATATAAGAGATCTCCCATTGGATATTTGGTCATGTCGGGAGGAGGGGGGGGGGGGGGCCTTCCACTGTTGTGTAAGATTTTCTGTTAAACATACATCTGGCAACATCTGTAAAGATAGAGGATTATTCCACCTCATCAGCAACTTGGGCAATAAGGTCAAATCAATCACCGAAAATGAGCCAGTCAATGCTTTCCCTCATTTAGTCACCGAGTCCTTCAATATGCCCCCCCCCAAAAAAAAGAATTAAACAAATAAATAAATAAATAAAATTAAAATGTGACTGGACTTTATTAAAACAGTTGCTCTACTGTCAAGACTCACCTGAATGAACTCATCTTTTGTCACTGTGGTAGCCTTAGCATCTGCTAAGTCTGTTGCCAAGTCTGGTGCTGTTCTGTTGACCTTCTTCTTATTAGAAGGAGGTCCCTCACTCCATATGTCCGCCACCCCCTCCAGCGAAGTGTTGACTGCCGTGATGCATGTTGGAGCTATGAGGCTGGACTCTCCCAGTGATACCTTGGGGGAAAACAAGGTTTTATATTGCGCTTGAGGGAGTAATTGGACATCTGCGTTGCACTCATGTTCCATACTTCAAGCCAGACAGACATACATACTGTGCATAAAACAAAACAAGTGAGTTTCCCTCCCTGAACTAAAATTTAAGAAAGAAAAAAAAAAAATTCTTCATGACCCCAGTCCATCAGTCAAATATTTACATCATGAATGATAGTTGGAGAGATACCACGTGTGTATGCCCTTTCTGTAAGTTTCTTCTTCAATTCTCAAAGTAATAATTTTATTCCTCAGATACTGCATCTCTGGCTTATATGATTTTAACATTAATAAGACATGAACTTATAACTTATCTTTCCAAAGAGAAAGTGACATACTCCTGGGGAGCGTTTCATGCAAGGACTTGTCGGATGTTTTATCCAACAAAGTCTGCTTTATCCGACAGTTGCCATAGTAATGATGCTTCTCAGCCAATCAAAATCAAGGAAAGATGTCAGATCTGACAACTTGTCAGACAACAAATGTTGATGAAATGCTTCCCAGAACTATAAGAACTCATATCATTTGATACAGACTTTACGCCCTTCTGGCTCCACCCAGACAATATCATCCACATACCTCCATATCATATGATGATGCTACCCATGTTGGATAATGGAACGTTCCTCCATCAATGCTTCTTAATGTTACATTCCATTCCTGCAGGAAACTTCCAATAGCCATGGGGGTGTTGGCTCCCTCTGGTAGAGCAATCTGATGCAAAATTTTACCTATTTGCCACAGCATAGACATAAAAATCAATCGCAAAATGATGAAACTGCATATTCATATATGTGGAGCAGTACAAGTTTGGAAAACAATTCTAACAGCACCTTCTTTGGTGATTGCTGTAAGATTTTATTCTATGTAAACTTCTGCCTTTCAGACTGTTACTAACAGAGTACTGATATATACACATTATAGATCATTGAATTCATAGAACATCATTTCAGATATGTTACATGAGTATGTGCATACTGGGTGGTTCAACACATGCTTGGCAGCAATTGCTACATGTCAACTTTGTACACTAACCGAAAAGTGAACTTAACTCTGGACCAAATTGTATGACAAACTGTAGCCCTAACTCTGAAGGCTTGTTCAGATATGACGCGGCAGTAAACCCGCAAGGTTTATTGTGTAGTAAGTGAATGGGATATGGGGCAGCAAAGAAAAAAAGCTTCTGAGGCAAGAGGCATATTTCCGTGACTCCTGGTAGCAAAAAGCTGTGGACCAATCAAATTCTTAAAAAGTTAGCGCAAAATACGATGTTGTAAGTTTGTCTGCGCAACTTTTGGCAAATATCTCTTTTATTTCAGCGTTAACGCGTTAATAAGTGGCATAGTTTACCATGCCATATGTGAACACTAAAGAAAAAAACCATGGGGTTTCCCCCCTCTTCATATTTGAAAGAGGATAAAGCCTGATGTGAATCCCTATAGCAACCCTGACCCTAACCGTGTATCTTTGATGTAATAAAGCCTGGAGCAATTGTCACCCGGGGGGCGTTTCACGAAAGTTGTCAGATCTGACAAGTTCAGTAAAATCCTTGGTTTTGATTGGCTGACAAGCACTGCGCACTGACTGTTACTACGGGAACTGTCAGAGTCTGACAACTTGTCAGATCTGACAACTTTCATAAAATGGTCCCCAGAGCATATTAAGGCTTGCTCAGATATGATGTGACATACTCCCACAAGATCTTTAGTGTTCAGACATGGCATGGCATACCACGCCACTTATGTTAATAAATGCGCATTCACGCTCAAATAACAGAAAATTGCAGAGATAAACTGATGACAACGTATTTTGCATTAATTTTTTAAAAGAATTTGATTGGCCTGCAACTCTTTGCCACCTCATATCCCATTGACTTGTGCACTAAGGCTCATATTCACAAAGGTATACTAAGTTAAACCATGGTTTAAATCACTGGTTTAACTATGGGTAGCTGAATGCAACACAAATCTCTAACAGTAGATGTTTGATTTATCAGCATTTTTGGTACTCAAACTATTAAAAAACTGCCTGGGAATGATCAGTACACTAGTTTTCTTGACCATTAAAGCATACAACCAGAAATGCAGTAAGCATAAGCAACATAACAGCATAGACAGAGTTGTCTCATTTGGCTACCCATAGTTAAGCCACAGATTTAAACCATGGTTTAACTTAGTACACCTTTGTGAATACGGGCCTAAGAGTGCTGCGGGATTTGTCTCGTCATATCGGAACTAGCCTGTAATTAGGTCCTGATCTACCACCTCACCTTTGTCTAGACCAGGTTTCCTCCAGAAAAGAATACTGAATGGCATCCCTTCAATTCCTGGTGCATTCACCCAGCGTGGAACAACTTCAAACAAACAGAAAGAAAAACTGATTAATCAAATTTCATAATTTGAAAATTTATAAAGGAGGCATGTAGTCTGGTTCTGGTGTCAAATTGACTTTTCCCATCACAGAACATCAGGAGCTAGAAATCAAAGATACTGCTGAAAATTTTGGAAATATTTCAGTAATTGAATGGTATGTGAATGTATTTTTTGTTTCAAAATGTTAAGACAATTTCAAGCAAATTTATTGCCAATTAATGTGTTGTACTGCACACTTTCTTTATCTCTGATGATTCAACATACGAGTATACAGATGGAAAGTTAAATAATTATCCTCAAACTTCTCATTTTCACAAAAATACATCTCACTTTCATTTTTTTTTCTTTCTCCATTCATTCAGAACACTTTAAAAAAAGACTTCATCATCTTAGCAATAATACCACATTTACCTTAAAACTACTCTTGGTTAAGAATGTTCTCAATTGTCACAAGCTCTATGAACAAAGTAAGTCAAGTTGACTTGTTTTAACATTTAAAGACATTGGTTAACATTGCTATGATTTCAAAATTATCTCATTTTGTTACAAAATGGAATAAACATAAGGGTTATAATGTAAAAATACCAGTCTGAAAGTTTCAAAGTATAATATCCACAGGAAGTATTTTTAAATATCAAAAATGTGAACCAATGTTTGAAAAATATACGAGGGTCGGTTGTACAGACAAGACATAAGGAGTGCGCACGCGCGCATGTCTCACCGAACCGTACCACGTATCACGCGGCGGGAGGCACACAACAGCATTTTTTAATTCGAGCAAAGCAGTCCTCTTCGTTATCGTCTCACGAGATGAAGGATATTAAAATCACGTTTTGCATCTAAATTCCAGTTTTTAATTCCAAATTACGGTTGGTTTCAGGGTTTTTGAGTACAAATACAAGTACTCGTACGCATGTTTCATCTTAGTTTGCAAATTTTTTAAATCAGCTGCTCACAAAGTTAGCCAATGCCTTTAAAGATAATTACCCATGGTTAAACAAATACTCACTATCTTGCTGTACTTCCACGTCCACTATACCAAATCTCAATTTCGCCACATGCTCTCTGAACAGCTTGACAGACTCTAAGAAGGCCTGGAGATATGGGACCACGCTCTCAGCCCAGTGGGTGTAGAAACATATCAGGATGGGCGTGGCACTTCCACTAAAGACCTCTTGCTGGAAGTTATTCTGACAAGGGTAAAAAAACAGGCATGTAATTTTTTAGAATTAATTAAAAAGGCATTAAAAATTGCTGCATCAGATTTGAATTGTAGTGAACAATCATGGCTCTGCCATGTGAGATTTTCGCAAGTGTGATTTTTGTTATTATTCACTTATTTGACACAATTTGCTTTTGATATCACATAAATTTCCGGTAGACCAACAGAATACCTAGCCCAAGCAATCCTGGGTATAATACTCAGTTGGTTGGAACTTTTACCCTGATAACTTGAGCAATGATCACAAGACTTAATTAATTTCCTATCATGCCCTTCTACCATATAATTGGGTTTACTGCATTTCATGAATATTTCTCACTCATTTATGACCATACTACAATAATTACTTGAACCTTGACCCCCAACCATCATATCACTTACCACAGTTAGAGACATAGCAGAAGATGTCTGAGACATAATAAAGGGCTCCACAAACTGTCTGGATGCAAGGGGCTCCTCAAACCTCTGCAGAACTCGAAGACGTTGGTCTATACAGAGGTCGTAATTTGTAAGGAAGAGCATTAGAATTATGATCATGTTCAACAGAGGAAGACATTTTATTGCTTACATTCACTAGTGCCATCAGAATTTTTGAAAGATCCCTGTGAACGCTTGAATCTTATTTTAAGAGTGCGGTCCATCTTTGCCAAAACGCCACAGTGACCTCATTGACGACATTGCTGATGACGATTTCTACATCTTATTGACCAGAAATCTGCCTCATAAACTACCCTTAAGTTTTCATACCACCAGAGTTCTCTTTT
This sequence comes from Echinometra lucunter, assembly GCA_029962745.1. Taxonomy (NCBI): domain Eukaryota; kingdom Metazoa; phylum Echinodermata; class Echinoidea; order Camarodonta; family Echinometridae; genus Echinometra; species Echinometra lucunter. The sequence continues at coordinate 28,354,072 of CM057157.1, forward strand.
CTCTAAATGAAAGGGCTTTCATGAAAGATCTAACTGGGTCACTTCAACCCATAGAAGTACAGAGCTTTTTAGAGGTCTAAATTAATCATCTTCAATCCTCAAATTGGCAACAAAATTTAATTTTTCCCCACTCTTACATAATTTGTAAAAATAAAAATAAAAAATAAATATAGATATAACATGAACCAAAATGAATTATGATTGCAAAATTTAAGCTGAAACTGCCAATTTGAACACGGAAACGGTGATTATATAATATTCACTGCATTGCCAATTTAAAGAGTTTAATGATTAGTTACATTTAAATTGCTATAATTTTCGAAAATGCAACAACATACTGCATTGGGAATGGACTCAAATTTTTCAGTGAATTTTTCTCTTTCTGCTCATGTATAGTACGTAATGCCCAGCATTCTGCATCAGCAGATACTGCAAAAGCGTCTCCTAAAGTAGACACTGTACCACTATGGGTTAAAAATGAAATATGCAATCATATCTTTGTTTTACATTTATTAACAGTTTAAAAGACTTCAGGGGGGAATGTAGACTGGTTGCTCACCTCCTTTCTTAAGAGCCAGTATAGTTGGTTGTATCTTGATGCTGAACTTGTGTTGTAGTGAGCTCTCATTGACCGAGCCTGGGTGAACCACAAACAGCTGGAGACTACTAGGGTGGGATGACTTGAACTGGAACACAAATATAAAAATACAAACATGTTGATCTTGTAAACACAGAGCAGTACAGAGTTTTCTTATGGGCAAAATTAATCGCCTTTCCCTCCTCAAATTGGCAACACATTTTCTTTCTTTCCCCCCTCCTAAATAGTTTTTAAAAATAAGAATGTTTGTTGAATCAACCACTGTGAACAAAACTTACAAAATTTCATGGAAAACTTGCCCATCTGTTCACAAAATAGTGATTATGTATTTCACACCATGTTGCCAATTTAGAAACCTTAATGATTAGTGACAATTCAAATATGCTCTTATTTGAGAACAACACATGATGCATTAGGAATTGAATTGCATTGGGAAGTGAATTCTCAAATTCCTGTGGGTTTGACACAGGAACAACCTGGTCTCAGTAAGCAATGGGTTAATACTGCATCCCCAAGCAGCTCTTTACCTCTAACAGCATCCCTTCAATCTCATAGTGTTGTTCTTCTCCAGGAAAGGCCAAGACAGTCAGCTTACTCTCATCAGAGACGGCCTTCTTCAAAGAATCCAGATCGGCCTCAGCTATCCGATTGCGATACTTGTGACCCTGAAATTAGATTCACAAAGAAACTTTGACTGACTTCTCAAGTTGATGAATAAATGTTTGAGATTTTCACACAGTCAAAGTTTTGCAAAGTCAAAACAATGTTCACTCCTGTGTAATACAATGCAATGCAATATCTTTCTTTTCTTCTATCCATGATTCTTGTAATATTTTGTCTTCTAAAATTGGACATCTGTATGCAGAGCTGCCAACACCAACTGGAAAAAAATCCTATTCCGTACTTCCTTTTATCCTATTTTCATGCCAAAAATCCTATTTTTGCATGAAACTTTAAAAAATACAACAATGTGTTTCCCTTTCACTCTGTGATATCCTAAAGAAAATACAATATTAATAATATGTATGACTTACTTAATTATTTTGATCCTAACTCTTCTACATTGTACTTCTTTTATTGAAAATGATCTACAGTACAAAATACACAGGTAGAGTACACCGAGCATTGGGATAAACTTAAATGTTGATAAAATAACATGAAAATAAGATAAAATAAAGGTAATAAAGAATCCATGTCAGAACTTTCAAAAACCTATTTTCATGGGAAAAATCCTATTGTCATATTCTCTCAAAAAAATCCTACTAAATAGGGTAAAATTCTACTACTTGGCAGCTCTGCAAACATCTAAAAATCATTTGTTTTGCTCGTTATATTTTTCATACATGTTGTAACTCCCCCCCCCCCCCCCCCACACTCGAAAATCCTTTCAAATTTCCTTTTCAGAGTTCATACATTTTGAAATATGCTTGTACACTATACTTTGAACACAGTACACCGATATGTTCTTTGGCAAGATATGAATCTACATTTGCCACTCTCCAACCAGGTGTTAAGAAGTGGGTACCCGGTAGGATACGAAAGTCATTGTGATTTGTTTAGCATTGTGAGCGCCTGCAAAAGGTGCCTGGCTGGAATGCTCCCTAGGGAGTGGAGAAGGTGCATACATTGTAAGCGGGCAAGCCTGAATCCGATGACTGGGGTAATAATATTTCTGTAAAGCACTCAGAGACTCTCTTGGAGATGTATTAGGCGCTATACAAACCCAGAATATTATCATTATCATATGGAACTCTCCACCTACAAAGTGAAGCAAATATGAGGATGATGCCCTTACTTAATATTCAATGGAAGAGAAGACAACATAAAAATATTATCTCACCAGCATTTTGAACCAGTGAAGAAGCCTTTGAAGGCTTGGTCTACCAGAGTAGTCTTCCAGTTCTGCTGTTCCTACGTAACATCTCAATGAGGGCATACTGTCTGGGGAGGAAAATCCTCTCAGAGGCTTTAGCAGAGAAAGGGAATAATATCAAATCAAAGTGAATTTGTTTGTTCTAGAAAAAGCATTGACAAATGCAGTCCAAGGGCTGAACATATTCAATTCAGATAGATAATCAATTGTAAAAAAACCCAAAAAACTATGTCATCAGAAGTAAAGAGAAAGGGGAAAAGAAGAGGTAGAGGAGAGGGAAAGAGTGGATTGGAAAGGTAAAAGGGGAGGGAAAAAAGCACAGGTAGAAAGCATAGCATACAGATTTTTTAAACAGGGGGTAGAGATAGAAGGAGAAAACAAAACAGAGAGAAAAGAAGAAAAAACAAAGGAGATGGAAAAGGAATAATGAGAAAGAAAGGGAGGGGGAAAAAAATAGTGGGAACACTGGTCACTGTAGATCAAATAAATAAATCGATTTCATCACAACAAAACATAGAAAATTATCCACTTGAAGGTAAAAGCTTTGTTGTTGTTTTTTTGTAAAAGTCACAATGTATGGTACTGACTAATGTGTGATCAACATAATGCCTTTGCGCAAGATTTAATAAATAATAAAATAATATGATCAAGTCAAACAGCCAATCACTTACCCCATTGGCCACATCATACACTCCAAGTTTCCATGTCTGAAAAAATGTGTAGGCTGAGATCTTGTTCCATAGCTTTGAAACCTTTTCCTCAAGCTCAGCATCTGCATCTGACAAAAACAAAGAAATTTATAAAAACCTGTTCAAGCAGAGTTTAAAGTCATCATCGATATAACAATGAAGTTTACTTATTTCATTCTTATCAAAGTAAACAAATGTGCTATTCAAATGCATGATGGGAAATGTATTCAAAATCATAATTCCTAATGGGGAGAATACAAAAAAATTGTTAAGCACTTATTGTCATAGTGACAGTTCTAGCATTTTCACAACTGAGTCAATGGTACTACAGACTATGTGACATTTCTGTGTGTTTTTTAAAGACAGATCTTTCCTTTATCATATTTGGAGTCGGCTTATTTCTTACCTTTCTTTGAAAAGAGGATGCAGACTGGTGCATGTGTACTTCTTTTCAGATGATACTGCAGCAATGTTTGCCTGTATCTCGGAAGCAATGATCTGCGCTCAGTCTCTCTTTCTCCCAAGTCTTCTGTGCCATTTGATACACCATCATCTTGATTAGATGCAGTAGAAGCCGTGGATACAAATTCTTCTCTGCCTTCTGGGCCAATACCTGACCACTGCTCACTAAGAACTTGCGAGTCTGATTCTAATGTTTCGTCACTCACAGCTGCAGCAGCAAATTACAAAGAAAAGAAAGTGTTCATTGTCACATTAACAGGATTGCTTCCTCAAACGTCTCGTAAAATACAATTTACACACAATCAGATGAGTAAGAATGCAAGTTCTTTTAAAAGTAGTCTAATGGAGTAATGCGGTTAACAATCTTTCACTCAGATCCTTCTGCTAATTCCATCTTCCTCTTCTCATCCTCTCTTTGTTTCTTCATCCTCTTCCTTCTTTACCTCATCCTTCTTTTCTGTCTCCTTATTCTCCTTCCTCCTTTGATACTTATTTTTCCTGCATTATCTTACTCCCATTAAATCTTCCTCTTCTTCCCATCTTCTGACTTATCCTCTTCTTCCTCCCGAGTCCTCCTCCTCCATCAATCATGTCCATTGCAGATGGTACAAGTCAATGGATAAGTGAACTTCTAATCCTTATAAATCTTAACAACATTCATCAAGATAAGCACTCAATTTCAACTTCAAGATTTCCTCACTCTCACGTTTGGATCTAAAAAAAAAAAAACAATCTTGATTTAGAATTTTAGTAACTCCAATAGAAATGACATGGGACTGCAGTAAAGTTAGATGTAAAGTTACAAAATTTGAAGCCTTAAATTCTTATCAATATCACAGAAGTAAGATTTTAGTGAATATACCCACACATAAAGAACTTATAAATTCACAATTTTAAAATATAAATACTCACTTTGACGAACAGAAACCACAGTTATCAAAATTAATAGGAACAAGGATGTAAATCCTGGGCAGCTAGCAACAGACGCCATCGTTGTTGTTGTTATCTACTCGAGATGGCGCTCTTCATCATTACTCAATCTTGCACTTCCAGGGCATGTTCCAGGGTATGAATCCACTTTGCAGTGCTCGACAAAAAGAGATTCGATCATACTTCCCCCCTTTTTTTCTGTTTGTTTAATTGTTTGTTTGTTTGTTTGTTTGTTTCTTAATTGCTTTGTTTTTAATTGTCACATCTGTTCCTTCTATCTTCTACATCTGTGTGGAAATTATGCAAAATCTTGGGAAAGGGGTAGTATTTATCGTTAATATTTGTTACTGCTTGTTGATATTGTTTTTGATGATGTTCTTGTTAGTGGTGGTGGTGGTGGTGGTGGTGGTGGTGGTGGTGGTGGTGACGGTGGTGATTGTGGTGGAGTGGCTGTTCAGGTGCTTCTGAAAATGTGAGTTGTTTGGGGGTTTTTTTGGGGGGGGGGTTGTTTTGATTTTTGTTTTTGTTTTGCTCATAGTACTTTGGCAGACATGTGCTTCTCCTTTTCAACAAGGAACTGGTTACGCCACTTGCATTCCTGGATAAAAATGGATTAAAAAAATATAAAAAAAACAAATCTCCCCCCCCCCCCACTATAAGAGGCCATCGAGTCCAGGCTACCCTAATTCGTTTGACTTTATTTTGTGCGTTTATTGTCCTGAATTGATAAGGTGTCATTATTCATCCATTTTCATTTTCCTCCTTTAACTGTATTCATTAACTTTTATTATTTTGGAAGACATGCAATATATCATTTACTTCAGTTTTCCCAAAAGACAGATCAATTTCTTACTATGATTCATTCGGTCTCCAGGCTTGGATAATTACAAGTGCTTAATGTTATTAATTACATGCATCAATGTAATGTAGAATGATCAATGTCTACATTATGCACGTGGTAGGACAAAATAATCAGTCAACATGCTTATACGCTCCGATACTAATTATCAAGAACCTGAGTCGGGGGGGGGGGGGGTGTTTCGAATGTACGGATGGGCGACGCCTCTTGCCCGATTATCTGCCATCTTAATCCTGTCGATCCTGAATTTCGTCGTCGAAACATACTTTAAAGAAAACCAACATGCTCAAGTCAAGTAGTTTTTAAATCAAAGCTAATAATGTATTCAATTTCATGGCGTGCCTTTTAGACTGTATATTTATGTGTTTATGGCACGGCCCCAATGCAAATCAGACTTTGTATCTGTCGGGTTTTTTTGACCGTGATGGAAATAAATTTATCTATCTATTTTATCTTATCTTTGACAAAATAAAACAGATCGGTGAAAATTTGAACGAAATCGAGCACGAAATAAGCCTTGTGTGGCTACACTCTAAAAAAGGATTGGTAAAAAAAAAAGTACAATCCAGTTGGTCAACACCATATTGATTATTTTCAACCAACACGTTGGTCAAACTGTACCAATTTCATTGGTTAATCATTTCGACATTTTTCGACATTTTTACACCACCATAAACATTTATGACATCATTTTTGGACGACTCTCAATTATGTTTCATTACACATGAATTTTTCTTGAGCCAAACTCAATAGGAGTGTCTTGTAACATACTTACATACTTACATACATATTTGGGATAAGGACAATGAAAACAAGTGTTCTTCCAGAAAATAAAGAATGTGTGAATTTCTGTGTACAAAACATATTGAGAGTTGTCCACAATTATGTCGCAAAATATATGGTACAGTGTCAAAAACATATAAACATAACTTTCTTATTCAGCGTCCGATTTCGTTCAAATTTTCGCCGATCTGTTTTATTCTTCCTTAGCTTTTATTTTAAAAAGATACTTGCTTTGAGGGTGACCGGTTTACTAATGTATTCAAAGTTATGCACGTTTCTCTCCAGAACCTTTTTATTATTATTATTTTTTTTTTATGCATAATGGCATCTGAATTGATGGAATCCGATTTGCATATATTAGTTGCTGTTATGTCGGACAAGCGTCGGCAAGCTTCTCAGTTGTCAAGGGAAACTTTTGTTCAACAACTGTGTTTAAGTTAGTAAACCGGTCTATTGTAAATTGTACACACGCAGCCCGAATATCAGAGAGGTTGGCAGCTCGAAATCATCATGTTTTTAAATCAATACAAACGAGCTAAGCAGGCGAGCCAGAAACAAAAGTAAATTTGTAATATTATTTCGTCATCAAAATACACTTGATATAATCACTAGTATTTTCTAGGCATCTTGTTTGACATAATACGGTCACCTCCCCTCCCTACAGGCACCTCGATGCTGAAAATGGGAGTATTCGTTGCCCAAACGCTGCAACTTTCTAAATTCATAACGAGATACGCTGAAGCGAAATGCCAACCATAGGCAGTAGTAACTTTTTTAAATCTAGAAGTTATTTCTTCATCAAGATAAAATCATTGTCAGAAAACAAGATGTCGGCAAGTGTGGGAGGGGTAGGGGCTGCAGCTTCCTTAGCCCCCTATTCCGTGGGCCTAGTCAGGCCACGGCCGGAATAACATACAAATATCGCACTTATAATTATTTCAAATTTGCAATGATTATCCTTATTATGTATTGTCAGTTAATTTAGTAATTTCTATTACATATAATGAGAAGGGAGTATGCTAATATCGTTCCTAGAGCCCTTTATAACGGAGTTTTGCCAACTCGGTTTCGGTAGGTTACAACATGGCGCAATTACTTTTGTATTGTGTTTGCCTAACACAGCAATACGCGCCTTAACCGAGTTGGCCAAAGTCTGTATTAAACTGCTCTGATCGTTCTAATAGAAAAGAGGCATAATTTGCCAAACATTCCGGATCTTCCATAAATGATTTTTTAGGGATTTTTTAGTTCAAATATCTTAAATCAATGCAAAGTCAAGCTATCAATTATTTTCATCTGCGCCTGAGCACATCGCAATATGAAAAAAAAAATGTCTTGGAAAATGGAAATAACATCTTTAAAGGAACATATTAATGTCATTCCTATGTTAACATAGAAATTATATTATAATTATTCTAAATTCGCTTTTGTAATTATAATGAATTCGTTTATTATCAAGATGGGGACAAAAATATCCTTAAAAGGCATTTCGTCATTAGTAATCAAATAGTCAAACGACAATTCCTCTTTTTCATCTCTTGAAATAATTGTTTCCATAAAGATAAACGTAATTTGGAAAAGCACGATATTTATCACCTTTTCTTCCCATTAAAGTATCGAATCACGAAACCGATGAGTAATTCCGATAAAATAAAGCATGAGTGAATTATTTAAAGTGACAGTTTGCCTCTGGTCAGTGGAGGATCACTTTTTCTTCTTCCTTTTTCTTTTTCTGTCTTTTCTTGCAGACGACTGGCCAGCCCAAAGTGTGATGAGGAAATCGATACACGTCGATAACTCTTTGACGCGGACGTCTGCAAACCAAATGAAATCCATCGCTCCCCCCCCCCCCCCCCCCCCGAGCGGCGACTTTAACAGGCGTCAAAGCGGTGACTCATGATTTTTCATGAATAACGCAATGTCAACAAATTATGCTTCTATGCATTCTAAAAGCCAAATATTTGGTGAAAATTTCGACTTTATCGTTCATGCACAGAGACTGTATACAGGCCAATCGTATATCATTTCCAGCTAATTTCAACATCATGATGTTGACGAATCCGCGTCAAACACAAATAGCGATCCATCTTCTCATTCAGAGATATTAGTCTCTGCAATATTTAGGACCTTATTTAAAATGTACTATTCCATGCTTGACATTCTTCCACCCGGCAGCAGCGCTGTGAAATTCTGATCTTAACAAAAAATAATTAGAAGGAAATTGCCAACTTTGATTATTATCTCCTTCTGATTGAAATAAATTTTTGTTATCAATAATTCAGTGCATGCTTCTTCAGCATGGATCTCCCTCCGTTTCATTGTTCAAATTCAGGCCATTATTGTTCTGTGTATTAAGTTCTGTTCTTTATAAATATGTAATGCTAATACTTTGTATAATGATATTGTTAAAATTTCGATATACTTTGTACATGCTTGAGTATGTTCACAATGAAACGGAAATAAATCAATCAAATCAAATCATAACAAATCAAATGTCCTGACTTTGAATTATCATTGTATGTGGTCATCACTACAGTTCGTTTTGTTATGATATCGATACACAAATTAAGAGAGGAATAAACTGTTTAATTTCTTTTTCGCTGAAATGAAGTAATAATATTTCTGACTTTGTATGAATCGTATAGATCAAATAAATGTCAATTAGCTAGTAAACAATATTGATCTTTTAATTGAGTGTCTTGTTTTTTTTTCTCTCTCGTTTTGTTTTGTATTGTTTTAAACTTAGCTTTAATGAAGAGGAACAACCAGAAGGGAAGACTGTGCCATCCATGCACATGGAAGGCACAGTCGGATATTGTGGATCCAACGAACTAATTCTGTGGGTGGATCCACTTTGGACGAAAGATGTTTGCGCCCTCTATCAAAGTTCCCTGATTATTACCCGACAACACATAGATCTCCTTGTTGAAAACAGATTTTGATAGCGAATAAAGGGAAAACAAGTCAAAGACAGGGGAAGAAATGAGAGGAAAATTTGGAAAAGAAGAAGAAAAAGAAGAAGAAGGGGGGGGGGAGAGTGAAATAAAACTAAAGAGAAAATATAAAGATCACATGATGCCGCAAAAGAGAAGTGCTTGGAAAGAGTGAACATGAAAATCGTGATCAGTAATGGGTCCCTTTATAACGTTTTCTGCCATTAAAGGATATTACAATTACCAAGAGTGCAGTTCTCTTGAAAACGCAGGATGTTTTAGGATAGCACACATAATGGATATAATTTTGAATGAGTTTTCTAATTTTTAATGCACAACTTTTATGGATTAACCAATTATTTAGCGCTCGAAGCTTTTAGCCTGAAATGAAAGTATTTGTAAATTAAAAGGTTGCAGTAACCCAATTATTGCACCTGAGCTGAGAACAAGGTGAGATATGGATTTTCTTACAGTGTACAATCATGTTAGGATGGGAATCTCCGTTCTACATGTAATATATGCATGGCGTTTCCCATCATGAAAGTATGGTGGCACTCAACAGAACACTTGGAAAAACCTTTTGTTATTGTTTCTGTAGGTGTTGTTGTTATTTTTTATGATGTTTTTGTTGCTCTTGCTGCAAGGGCGTGTCCGTTTCGTATTTTAGGTGGGGGAGGGGGACACTGCCCCAAGTTTTGCTGACAACCACAAATAATGATAATAATATTAATAATAATAATAATAATAATAATAATAATAATAATAATAATAATAATAATAATGATAATAATAATAATGATAATAATAATAATAATAATGATAATAATAATAATGATTATAATAATAATAATGATAAAATTCCGATGTCCTTATTCTTTTTAATTGGAGAGGGGCAAGGGCGACGGTTCATCTTTTAAAGTGGGGGTACCAGCAAAAAAGGGCACTTTTTGGAAAAAAGAGGGCACTTACAAAGGGTGAACGCAATAAGGAAAATATTCGTTTTGAGGTGTTTCAATACGTTGGTATTCTGCTCAATACATTAATCTTTTAAGAATAATTTTTGATACATATTTTTTCTAATCTGAATTTACACAATAACTACTTTGCAGTTGCAAAGACTGCTCTGATTACTCATTTGGGAGCTAGCGAAAATGTTTTGTTGTTGTTGTTGTCATAGACCATGTATTTAGATTCTTTACAGTAATTTTGATGATAAAGATGTCTCAACATTATTTTAGGACTCTTCCCTATCATTGTTATTTTCACCCACTATAAGCCCATCGTTTTCCTTATGGACCACACAATAATTTCAATGCATATTAATTTTGAGACCTTATATCACGATGATATTCTATTGGAGAAAAAAGGTCAAACTAATTTTGAATAGGAGAATAGATGAGACTTTATGGTTACAGCACACTTGATATGCCATGTCTATAACTATAACGTGTAAGCGCGAGCAAACTTAGCGAGGGGCCTTGGAAAAAAAAAGCAAAATATCCCCATTGCTTCAATTTAAAGGCACCGTTCGTTCTTGTTAAAATTTTGGATGTTGTACCCTTAGCTCTTACCTTCTAATACCTTATATCACGTGTAGGAAATCAAGTAGGTGCGTATCAAATCTACAAAGGGGGCAAATGCCAGAATATCAGAAAACAAAAGGGGCACTTATGGCATTTAATAGCACGTAACAGACCGAGAAATGGGAGTATGGGACATACTACAGAAAGGAAAAGAGACATGATATATTAAGAAGTAAATTGGGGCATGTTGGAGATTTCAAATGGGGCACTTGCCCAAGTTGGAATAGGAGAACTTATCATAGGTGAAAGGGGGCACTCGGCAGAAGGGGAATTGCACTATTACGACCGAAAATGATGGGCAAGTCAAAAGCGGCACTTTTCGCGTTTCAACAGGGACATTAGTAGAAGTGAAAAGGGCGCACTTCTCAGAAGGGAAAAGATCGAGCGCTATATGAAAAAAAAAGGGGGGGGGGAATCATAATGGATGTAAATATGAAAGCTATGATAAAGCATTGGAAACGTGCAATCTTTATTCATTGGAAGCAAGACGCAAACAAATATGCATATATTTTGCGAATTCTCTTGCCAAACACCCACAATTTAGACAGTGTTTTCCTCTCAGACAACAATGTAATTATTATTTACAATCTCAATTGAAATTTAGACAGTATCAATATAAAACTAAACGTTTCCAGTGCAGCTCCCTTTAAATTTGTAGACCTCCTGAATGAAACGTATTAGGTGATTTTACAGGTTTTACAATGTTGTTGTTGATGAATTTACGGTCGAATCATGTCATGGTAATTTTTTTTCTTCTTAAATCTCGAATTGTTGCATTTTTAAAATCAATTTGAAATTTTCTTGCCATTACCTCTAAAGTGATATGATAATGATATTTTATACGTGTCTTATTTTGATTAATGTGATCATATCTCATCTTCTTATGTTACTTTTCTCTTTGCTTTCTCTCCCTTCTCTCTTTCTGTCCCTCGCCTTCTCTCTATACTGCTATACAGGGCCGAACGCAGATTTTTTTCGGGGGGGGGGGGGGGCAAGACGCGTAAAATTTTTCGAAGTAACTTGAAAGTGAGGGAGTGAAGCAACCGAGCTGGTCATGAGGGCGCTTTTGCATTTTTAAAAAGTGAAATTGAAGGATTTGGTGCACACTTTTGGTGAATTTGTGAAAATTTTCAGTAAAAAAAAGGTAAGTTTTCAAAATTTCGGGGGGAATGCCCCCCTGCCCCCCCCCCCTGCTGCGTACGGCCATGCTGCTATATACACCATTTTCATGTTCCTTCTTCCTTCCATCTTTTCCCTTTGGTATATAGTTTCCAATATCTACCACTCATCTGCTACATTTTTTTTTATTGCAATATGATCACTAAATTTACATGTTATGTTTTGCATCATTATGGATTTTGTTATGATATTTTGAATTGTGTAAACTTTATATGTAAGTGGACATGTTTGTAAAATTTATTACAATTCGGCCATTGGCTGCGATGATCTTGTAATAAACCATTTCTATCTATCTATCTATCTATCTATCTATCTATCTATCTATCTATCTATTATCTATCTATCTATCTATCTATCTATCTATCTATCTATCTATCTATCTATCTATCTACTCCCTTTCTTCTGCTTCCGCGTGCTTTATGTACTTTTGCTAAATATTCCATATTTCAACTGTCAGTGAGTTTTAAATACGGAACAAAATGGCGTCCCAGAGAGGGTCGTACGGGACCTCTGGTCACATCGGGCTTACAGCTTCCCTATACCCCGATCAAACAAACATTTAGCCTCCCCGAGATATAGATCTACACGAAAAAAAAAAAAAAAAGTTGATGCCAGTTTTCTCCAATCAAAATCATGATTTAGAGCGCACCATTTTGTGCTTTATTAAAAGTTGTCCCCCATACAGCCTATCATGTGAAATAGAAGACTTCCATTTTGTTTTCGGGGGCATACCCTATAATGTGCCCCCACTCTTTTTTTTTTTTTTTGGGGGGGATGGACGTTCCCCTGTCTCTCTGGATTGAAGCCCATGTTTTGCTGTTATTATTCCTGCTGTTGCTGCAATCTTCGACCAACTTACCCCCCCTCCCCCCATTTTACACTGTAAAAAGTCTAAACACTTTTATAAACGCTTTTCTGTAACACTTTATAAACACTTAAACACGTTTAAATGGAAATCATAAACACTACTAATTAGAAGTTATCATTATCACCTGTATCCCCGTTTATTTTTGGAACTCTTCATAAACACTCAAACATGTTTACATACACACTAAAACACGTTTAATATGAATATTTTAGAACACTTTGACACGTTTAGACACGTTTAATATGGAATCATGTGTTCATAAACTTATCGTCTATAAACATCTAAACACACATCTCAACGTGTTTAAGTGTTTATGAAGTGTTCAAGATTCCCAATTAAACATATAGGATAAACGTGTCTAAGTGTTTACGAAGTGTTCCAAAACTAAACAGGGACTTTTAATATCATACAGGCGATAATGATTACTTCTAATAAGTAGTGTTTATGATTTCCATTTAAACGTGTTTAAATGTTTATAAAGTGTTACAGAAAAGCGTTTATAAAAGTGTTTAGACTTTTTACAGTGTACAATAAAGGAAGTCGAATTTTTATTATCATTTTGTAAATCTCATTTTGAAAAAAAAACTCCAAAAGTCTCATTATCCATAAGCTTAACCAGTATCACCCTTCTTGTTTGAAGACCTGCATCAAAAATCAAAACAAAAAGAAGTGTTTCTACGCAGCACACAATCTAGTATGTCATTGTTTTACTCTAAATTTAGATTAGAAATTAATCTCAGTCAATTATTTTTTACAAAAGGGACGGCTCCAAAATTAGATTAAGAAATTATAATCCATAAGATTGATTTCTATAAATCTATTAGATTAAAATTTCATTAAATTCTGGAATTGTCCCTGATTTAAGTTTAAGAAATTTAGTGTGGAATTACCCTTCGGAGGGCCGGGATTCAGCACCCATCACGTTTTCACGTTTTGGATACATAGTGATACCCTCCTAGGCTATAAAGGGTGGGATGATATTGATGTTTGATCTGAATTGTTTTCTGCGTTTTCCTTCATTTCCTCCGTCCCCTCACCCATTATTGGAGGGGGAAGGGGAAAACTTTAGAAATATCCCAGATGAGCGAGGGGGGGGGGGGGGGGTGGGGTGGCAGAATCTTCTCAAGACAGGAGTTGAGATGGGCTGCCGTAGCCCTGTCAAAAATTTCCAATATTTCCTTGGCCCGACGAGGAGGGGTGGGGGCTTGGAAAATTTGTGCAACAACAGAGGTTTGCACACATTTTCAAGGGCAGAGCCTGCAACAAACGGTCACTTTAGTCGTTGATGGGGTTAAAAAGGAGGCACGTTCGGTTGTTCATAAAGCGCTTCTATAAAAATAGGCTTCGCCCAGTGCCGGGCCCAGTGGGAGCCTGGAGTGGGCCTGGAGGGGGTGTGAAATCCCCCCCCCCCCCCCGTCCCCTCCCCTGCAACTCATCTTGAAAAACAAACCATGATGTGTTGTATCATTTCCCAGAATGCGAGTCCAAAAGATAGGGCCAAACAGTGACACATTTCTAAGGAATGTTGGCTGACGGCATGGCAGGTCGGGAATATCGATCAATCTCCGAGTTCCAGTTCCAGGAGGATCTCTATTATGTTATCCTCCTCTAACTCCATCATGATCTATGAATGCAGAATCAGCGCGTACGGTATATGTGTACGAAGTGACGAGCGGCGCGCGCGTTATACCGGCGATCTATATCTCGATCTCGTACGAATTTACAAGCGACGATATCGCGTATGTACCGCATCTCGGGTCTATTTGGCATCGCCAAAATACAGAAAGTTAGTAATATACCTGGAACGACATAGGGCTTACTTACCGATTGGCAGCAGTTGGTAACGGCCTGTTATTTCCCCCATAAGGCCCAGACTGTCTGACGATCAGAATTACGACAACGGAATCAGAACGGGCGATTAAGTTATCTCCTGGAGTTTCTAAATTTTGGTTTGGACGTTCGTACCCACGCCAGTATAGTAGCGGCCAGATGCGGCAGGTCGGGGATGCGCACAGAGCATAGGGTGTAATATAGGACCACAACATTAATATACCGGTGCATGCCGTGCGTGCCCACCAATATTTGGGACCGTTCCCCTGTGTGTGTATGTCAATGGTAAAGCAGTGATTTTCAGACGATTCGATTGTACACAAGACTGAACTTTGAAACTGAAGCCATTTGCTTTTTAGTTGACTGTATGAACAAATTGAAACCGGCTTTTGAAAGCCGTGGACCGCCGTCTGGATACATCTTTTAATTGGAATAACATTCATTATTGGTAAGACTTAGTCTAACTAAGTTAGGCCTGGCTAAAATAAAAGGTGATTGTGAATTGTGCAGTGCATAATTGAAAATGTGAATGATGTTGATGGGGATATGGATGAAATCATTGATTCAATCACTGAATCAGAGCAAAGTCTGGAGAACTGCAATGCCAGTGACAGAACAAAGACAGTCTTAAAACTTTGCATTTGTGATAGATTTTGTGAGAAAACTTTCAGAAAAGTT
The DNA here is from genome assembly GCA_029962745.1 of Echinometra lucunter. Classification (NCBI taxonomy): domain Eukaryota; kingdom Metazoa; phylum Echinodermata; class Echinoidea; order Camarodonta; family Echinometridae; genus Echinometra; species Echinometra lucunter. The sequence continues at coordinate 28,369,337 of CM057157.1, forward strand.
TGTGAGAGGTCAAACTTTGTTATGTTATTATGAATTGGATCTTGTGTATAAATGAAGACATGATTTATTGATCCAACAGTAACCATTTAGACCTAATTTTCTGCTTAATTTAGATGGGTAATTCCATCGGGTTGGGGTATATTTTGTGACACACCAGAAATACAAAAAAAAAACAACAACAAAAAAAACCCCAGCAAATAAACAATCATGGGCTATGTCTTATTTAAATCAACATCTGCAAATATCTGCCAATAATAACTTCAGAAAAAAATGGTGTGCCACCAAGATGTACATGTACATTTACTTCTCAACCATACAAGCATCATGGTGTATTGCAATATTTTGCCCATGGATGTGATGTCCATATATACATGTACAAGCAGGTAAAAATGAATTATTTACAATTAAAACATGGATAAATTTTGATCTTCATTATGAAATGAATACATTAGGAATTACTTCATGTGATTTGTGGCCAAACCTGATGGGAAGACCCAGATCCAATACTAACTTTGTATACCCTATTTACCATATTTGCTGTTTATCTTTGTTTACAATTTATCAATGTTTGTTATATTTTCACTTATTTAGTTCATTGTATAGACTTTTTATTTATTTATTTTTTTTGTAATTAATGTTTTCTATGTTTTTTAACCATTGTGCTTTGTGTGTCTTTTTTTTTTTTTTTTTTGAGAAAAGAAAACCAAGATTGAATATGGCAGCAGATCTGTTTTTATGTACATGTATGACCTTCATCAAAAAAGTTCGAATGTCGGTTTGTTATTCTTTATTAACATGCATACATGTAGACCAACAATTTTCATTGAACTGCATAATTATGGCATATATAGCACCCTATGCAGTGCCAGTTCACTTATTGCAGGATAACTGAGAAGTTGAAGGGAGAACACTTCCATGGTGACTTCGGATACATGTAGCCAACTTGTGGAGATGCACTGAACCAGTCTTTTCCCCCACTTAAGCTCCAGCAAAGACCTTCATCTCCTAAAAGCAGACAAAATCCCACACTAACAAAAGCCGAGGAGCCTCGTCATAATGAGCCTTTTGAAAAGTAACCACCCCCTAAGTCTTCTTGAAAGCCTCCTCCTCAAAAGGAGATCCTCATTGTATGTCTCTGAGAAATCTTCCAAAAGCCTCTTGTTCTCCCTGTCTCTGTGAATAACTGCTTTGAAGGCAGTGAGTGCTGTGACAATGGCATTTGATACAATGTTTGGAATAGGTGACTTCAACTCCTGCATGTTAATCAGGAGATATTTGAATGATATTAGGGACTATAGGTCACCTTCAGAAGTTACCATCTAAATGCAGGGGGGGGGGGGGATTTTAGTAGAAAAGAATAAAGTTCCAAAGTTTGAAATTTTCAAATAACATTATTTATGATTAGCAGTTTCTTAATTATTTGAAAGGTAAAATAAGTATCACTCCCAATTTTTATGGGCCTATAATTTGTACTTATTGTGCAAGTTAAAATTTCTGCTGGAAAGAGAAAATTGAAGAATATGCTGTAATACTTCATACATGTAGTGGAAAAGAGTAAACTAATGGACATGCATGTACTCTTCTAATTTTCCACTCTTTTGTTTTATAATTTGACAACACTTAAGACAATATAAGATGTCTTATGGACTTAATTTCTTCAAAGCCACAGAGATTTCCATAATCTGTGATATACACAGCAATCTTTTGACCAGGTTATAGAGATTGTTGCAATTCCTCCGTTCATTTAGAACAACTCTTCTTTAAAATAAAATGATAATAACTTTGCCTTTTTGCAGTTTCCATGAAAAATGTTTCAATCCTCTTTTCCATTTCGGTCAAATTCAGGTACTACATGTACATGTAGGCCTACATGTAGTATTCTACCCTACAGTACTTCATTCGGTCATGTGAGTGAAACGATGCTGTCCAGGGCCCCGTTTCATTACTTGTTATCAGTAACAACTGCCTCATTTCTACATGTATTACAAATTTGCTCTCAACCAGTCAGATGCGAGGATTTCAGTCGCTTATACATTGTAAAAGTTATTGCAACTTGTTATTTGATAACAGGTTTTGTGAAACGGGAGCAGCAATTTTTGCTCTCAGAGACAGGTACATAGCCTTCACCTCACTGTCCTTTCCTTTCTCAGTACTCTCGTCCTGTTTTTTCTATTGGCTATACAAGATTGATTGCAGATGACTTGATACACCTGTTTGCAGGTGTAATGTCATTCAGGTGTTTATGTAAAGATGTCGTCCTGTTTGGTGCTTTGATTTATTCATGCTGGCAGTGCTTGATTATATACATGACTTGATATATCTGTTATCTGGTGTGTAATATTGCTTAGGTGTTATAAAAGTGTTATCATTTCAGGTGCTATATTCATATTGACATCATAATATCTCAATTTTGTGCTTTATCTATTGGCATGGGTTAATTACAGATGACTTGTTACACCTGTTTGCACTTTGCTAATGTCATTCAATTTGTAATGTCATTCAGGTGATATGAAGGTACATGTACACGTGTGTCATCCTGTTTTATTCATATTGGCAATAAACATCTTTATTCCATTTGGTGGAAACCAGAGGGTTAATTGCACATTATACACATGTTTGCAGGTGTAAGCTGGTGAAGTGTTATATACTGTAAAGGTGTCATCTGGTTTGGAGTTTTGATTTACTCATGTAGGGAATGTGATCCATGCATTATCTGTTTGCATAAATTGATTACAGATTCTACAGATGACTTGTTACAATACATGTACACCTGTTTGCACTTTTTGCAGGTGTTTAATTTGAAGTTGTCATCCTGTCTCGTGCTTGAATTTATATACATACATGGTGACAATCTTCTCAAATCTCAATTACCTTTAAGTTTTAAGAATGCTGTGTAAAAAAATAATTGGAAGACCAACTTTGCTACTGATTTTTGAAATTATTTAGCAATTATTGCTCAATGAATATGTTTTAATAATGCATGGCATCAAGCCAGAAATCTGTTCTGCCCATCTGTATTATAAAACAGGATAGAATATATAATTTATTCATTTTTTGTTGTTTTCCATTTGCATGGTACAAATAATTATAGCTGCATTACAATTTTTCTTGCCCATTTTATTTATTGACAGACTTATCTGGTCAAAGTTATTGATGGGTCTTCTCCTGAGGGTTAACTTTGAAAGCAATTTCAGTCCTGAATTTCACAGGTTTGAGTGACAGCATACTGGCCAATGACCACAAGAGAATCTTCTCCAACCTTTGAAAACAAAAATGGAATAACAAGAATTGAAATGGGATGTAAATTTGACCAACTCTGCAGAGCTCACAGTCAAAAGTCATTTGAGATGATATATTTTGGTTGAGCCCCTAAAAACATAACTCAAAACCAAGGCCACTCCCGTCTCTCGGAATTTATGACCCTGCAAGAAGAAAGGATATTAATTTTTGTTGGTCTGTTGTTATGAATCGGTTGGCTATTCAGGCCAGAATTGACCCCCAGTGCAACTCAATTTGCTTTTCAATCTCATCCCCACTCCATGGTTCAATCAACAAGGCTTGATTTACACAGGTGGAAGTTTACCTTTATACTTTATTGGGCAGTCTGTAAGTACATGTACATTGTACACCCAAGCTTGTTCAAGTACATTTGTTATGTATACAGGTAGTGTGCATGCACAAGATTGGGTACCGTAGTTGGGTTTATTAAGGGGTAAGGGGGGGGGGGGGGGTGTGATGGGCAGTGAGAAAGAATAGACACAAGGAGAGTGATTCAGCTTTAAAAAGTTCAAATAGGTTTTGAGAGATGGAGAGAGAGAGATAGAGAGAGAAAACAAAACACAAAAGGAGATTAAGTTTTGCTTTTTTTTTTAATTTTTAATTTTTTATACTTCATGCAGATTAAATAAAGGAAATTTCCAATTCTTCCATGCAGGGGGAGAGAAGATGGCATGGCACAAAAGTTTGATGGACTGATGCCTATGGCCTGTGCATGTACATGCATGTCCATTACGTGCATTTGATCTACACTGTCATAATTTGTTTTTAATTGAAATTAGTTGACAAACAGTCACTTCTCACAAGAGCAAACGTATGATGATTCAAACCAAAATATTGGTGAGAAGAACGTGCAGTTTTGCCATGCTTGAAAACAGTTTGTAAATCCCATATCATGATCTTTGCTATGTACACAGTATGATACTGCTCTATCTTTATAAATATCATTTATATGTTGATAACATTATGCACTCTATTTTGTCAACTGTCATACTTGTTGGTTTAAGTATGTTGACATGAAATGTGTAGTAAACGGTACAAGCAGCACGTAAACCAACGTTTTTGGACCTTGCCCAAATGAAGTTCTGATCAGAGGAGCAGACTGTATTGTTTCGAGGAATTCAGTAAATGGCTCCTCTAAATGAGAATGAGAAAAAAAAACTATTAAATTATACAATGATTCATCAATATGTGATGCAGGACACATAAGAAATAGCCCCATATATAGCCATGTCCTTTCGAAAATTTAACCAAAAGAGTGGATTTCTTTCCATGCAAGTGGTCACTCGTCCATTCGTCCAGCCAGATGATGCATAGGCCCTTATGCAAATTGGCGGCATAGTCACAGATTTTGATTGACACCCTTGCGTGAGTCATGAACATCTTGCATAGATGTAGATGTAGTTTATACTCCTGATTCATGCAGGTGCAGCTGTGTGTCTTTAACCCGTTAACTACTGAACTTTCTTATTGCCATAGGCTTAGTACAGGGGCCACCCTGTCCCAGTAGCCAATTGGTAAAACACACCACTTGCCTGACTTTCAGGGTAAAGAGGGTTAGCATTTTTCTCATTAAAAATGATATGGAATGAGTTTAACTTATAATTGTATGTACATTTATAAATGTAGAATTTAACCCCCTCAATCATGTACTTACGGATGTTATCTTTCTTCTACCACTTTCTTCTGCCACTGACTTGAGAGATTGAGGTACTAGAGTATAGAAGTTAATTCACAATACATGTCTTCACATGTTTAAAATCTTCTGAACAAACATACATGTGTACATTTTTCGTTACCATGGGGAAAACCCCTATAACTGGAATCAAGGCTAGCATGTCCCTGTCACTGGAGGTTGCTAACCTTTGTACTGTACGTTGCTCTCAGAAAAGACAAACCATTTGTAAATTACAGGATGCATACTAATTATTAGTGATTTTGAAGTAGAGTGTTTGCCCTGTCCCTTACTCTCTCTGTTGTTTCAAGAGCTTTTCCTTTTTCTGCTCTCTCTTTCTCTCTTTTGGTTAACGAGAACATGGGAGGTAAGTTCGCAAACATTACCCCAACCCAGTTCTGAGTAATAAACACTGCGCATCTTAGCAGATCATTCAGCTCTTTTTACTGCTTTATTTGGTGTAGTATTATTTGTAAGTAGTATTACACATAGTACACCTTGTGACAGTCACCCACTACACCTGCCTGCATATGTTGATTTAAACACTTCAAACGTGCATTGTAAACAATGTCAAGTATTGTTTGTGGAGAAAAGTACAATTTATTTCAAATCTAATAGACTGTCTTCGTAGACACATTGGATGATCAGTTGTTCCCCCTGCCTTATCTTCCAACAGAAATATCTGAGTTTAACCAGCTGCAGAGTTAATATTTATAGTCCAAAGACAGTAGATGTTATATTTTCTGTAAAATTAGTCAAATAATGACAATTAAAGACTCCATGGTACATTTTGCTTCTAATTTATGTCATGCACTTGATTTGTGGTAGATCAGTGACTGCTCTTTAAACTTGTCCGGATATTGAGGATGAATCAATTACTTCCTGTATTGGTATCCAATTATCCTGAACTTTCTGCTACCTGTGTAACGTCAGTTGTCAGCTCAACCTTTCATTTACATGTATCTATTTATTTTTATTTTCATTTTTTTTTAAATTCAGGGTAGCCTCTTCAGTTATATAAACTGCTTTGCTCCAGGGCCCTGATATAAAAACAGTACGCATACATGTACAATATTTAAAAACATATCAATTAAAAGTAATATCAGTAATAATGTGTAGAGCAATCTAAAGTATTATTCTTATGAATATTCATTTTGGTAATGATAATAATCACTGTTTGTACAAGTTGATAAATTATTTTGCATTAGATATTTACCAACCTTAAAATCTAACTTGTACATGTACATGTAGCGGTACCGGTACACACATACATACATGTACACATATTGTGTGATGTTGCTTGTACTTTCTACATTGTTGTACATGTATGTACACTTTACATGTATGTTTAACCAGAATTTTGAAATGTACATGAAATATTTCTAGAGAATATATTTTGCTTTTGCTGTTTTCTGGAGGGTAAAGTAGTAATACATACATCATGTACAGGTATGTACATGTAGTTGTGTTTATCCATATACATTCAACTGATTGTTATCATAATGGCATACACTCAAATTGAAAGTCCAACTTATTGGACCAAGAGTTATTTTTAGCAAGCTTGAAAATCAGGTATTGTGGCTGATAATGCAATATTTCATGAATACACCGAGATGACACGTTCTGATAAAATTGATTGTTTGTTATTTTAAATGAAAAAAAGAGTAATATTGCAGAAAACGTGAATCTGGATTTGTTGTCCGTGAACCATTATTCTATTTTTAAAATTGTTTCGCTTGTCCTCAAATGGCATTTCAGTAATCTGTTTGCTCAAACTCTTGATATGATATACATGTAATATGCTTTTGATCATTAAAACATGTACGACTGATAGTATGACAAGAATAGGAATTTGGAGACGTGCAGTAGATAAGATTTTATCTTCTCCTTGTGAATATTGCCTTACATGTTACAGCATGATATTGCAATTTTTAAAAAACTGTCTTCTCCCTGTATCTCTCTTCTCCCTCTCTCTCTCTCTCTTCCTCCCTCTCCTCTCTCTCTCTCTTCCAGATGAGCTACATGTACATGCACCATACAGTTAAACAGTAACAGTTTTGAAATGGAAGAGAAAAATATAAGGCTAAGAAATATTGGAATGGCACATGGTTCATACATCATGTATTTTATTATGTTTTTGTTCATTACAGAGATTTATACTATTCTGAGGAGCATTTGAAAATACTGATAGATACAATCGAAATCTTAATGGAGCTGTCTGTGATTGTGAGCCAGAATAGATGATGATATGTGCTTACTTTGCACATATAGTATGTCTCGTTTCGATATGTTGTGCTTCAGTCTACAACAGTCGCCTGCATACATTGGATAAACCAGTGAGAATTCAATAAAGGGCTCGACGAAGAAAAGCCCGTCTCTCTCTCTCTCTCTCTCCCTCTCTGCACTCTCCTCGCCTGATCTGCTTTCTACCACTGTCTGAAAGACTCTGAATAGATTATCCGAAAGACCTTTTCATTCCTGCTTCTGGTTCCATACACCCGACCCCAATAAGCCTCTCCCTTCTATTCCATCTACTAAATGCTCCCTCGCAAAAGAATAGGGGAGAGGGAAAACGAGATTTATCGCTCTTCATGGGCGATGGGAGATTTTCCGGTGAATTTGTTTCAGGGAGACAGCCAGGTACAATTGGAAAGCGTCCCGCGAGCGAGCCATTTCTTCTGGCTTTGTATTGGAGAAATATGTTTATTGCTTCCTGCTTATTGGTGTGGAAGATTCTGATGATGAAAAAAAAAGGTTAATGGATCAAGTTTTTTCATTCTTGAAAAATTCAATACATTATGATTGTCAACTGGAATGAAATTTTTGTGGTTTGGTGTGCACGAAAATGCAATTTTAATTTTGTATTCAGACCTGTAGTCAATATGAGCTTGAATGGTATTTTGCAGTTATTCTGTGCAATGTACATGTAGGTGAACACGCTGATGAGAATGATTGTGTAGTGGCCATGTATATTATTTGTTGGCCTACTGAATAATGGTGGAGGCTGAATCTGTTATTTGGAACCTTGTTTTAATTGGCTTATGTCCTGTGCATTCCAGTTAATTAAAAGACAGTACAAGCAAAGTACAAGTACATTTTAATTGAAAACATCTTCCGGAGGCCCTAGGCATTGTGTGTTTCTACAAATGTACGTGGAATTCTCTCTCTCTCTCTGTTTCTCCTTCTCTGTCTCTCTTTCTCTCTCTCTCTCTCCTCTCTCTCTCTCTCTCTCTCTCTCTTGTCTCTTTGTAGGAATACCTCTTTTCATCTTGTTTCCCTCTCCCCTCCCTCATCTTCTTCCTTGGTTTATGGAATACTTTGTCATAATATTTTCATTTCATTTTTCTTAAAAATGTAAAGAAATTTTCGTAAAAATGAAATTGATTCCTTTTTCTCTCTCCCCTTTCTTGTCCCCTTTTTCACCCCATACCTCTTTTGTTTTTATCTCTCCTCCCATCCTGCTCAAATCAGATCTAATGCACCCAGAGTTTGTTTGACGCGAACAATTAATTTAACTTGGATAAATGCCACGTCTTGCTCTTTAACTTTAATTCCTGTGTACTTAGCCTTTTCTGGGAATTTGTAAGCTACACAGCAATATTACTCATTCTCAAAGACCATGCTAAATAGAAAGAATAGAATCTTTTCTTTCTCTCTCTCTCTCCCTCTGTTTGAAGTGTTCTTCTTTTCTTTCTTTCTCTCTCTCCCTCTGTTTGAAGTGTTCTTCTTTTCCTTCTTTCTCTCTCCCTCTGTTTGAAGTGTTCTTTACACCGGTGCGGTCCCATGCCTAGTGTTTAGATAGCGGGTTTGGTGGTGTGTAAAGCATTCTCAAAAACTGTGCATTGTGCACACACATTATGCATTTAGCGAAAGAGCCTGTCTGGCATGCATTGTACTGTACGTACAAGGGCTGTCCCACAACGGAGCTGGTAGAGGCCGGCATCTGTATGCTCTGCATGTCCCATACATTATGTGCCCGAGTCTGGCAGTTCATCTCCAAGAAAATCAATGCAAATGATCGGCTGAACTTTGGTGATGAAAAAAAAAAAGGGATTCATATTGTGGAGGCAGGATCGTCTTTCTATGCACACCACTAAACTACAATAAGTACAGATTCTTATAAAACACAATTTGAATTTGTTTCTTTTTACAAAAATGAAAATAATAATTGATATATCCTTTTATGGCAAATATCACACACTCATAGATTGTTGAAAACATGTATTATTTTCATTGGTACAAAAATGAAATAGAAAAAAAAAAGAATGGTAATATTGTATCATAATTCATGTAAAAATACAATATTCCCATCATTAGTGATTCATGCATACACCTGTACATACATTAGTTGAAATATCACAATTATACGTGTATGTTATACTTGCTGTGTGAAATGATAATTTTAGATGTACATGTACAACTGTATGGTTTATCTGTCTGAAAGTACATACATGTACATGTGGTTTGTACATTATCATTGAGCCTACATGTAAATGCACATTGTGCAATGAAAACATTTTGTAGACATCTACTCCGATTGATAAGCGTTGCAAGATTTTCTTTACTAAGCGCAATACTTGAATGCAATTTGTGGTATCATTGTTTGAATAAATGACTAATGGAGGGATAGAGTTAACAGTGTGGTGTGGGGATGTTTACTGCCAGCGGGGTTCATTTGTCCAAGGCACAGGTCATCTCTAGTCTTAGAATGCAGACCTCCTTTTTTATGTTTTTTGTCTTTTTTCTTAGATACATCATGTACAGTTTGTTTCTTTAATTGTTCATTTGTATTTACATGTACATGTATGTATCATGTATGGCAAACAAACAAAATCCATGCAAGTCTGAAGCATGGGCATGGGCATACAACATACAAATGTACAACTTCACCTCTTGAAATATTGTTGATGATTCTGAAACAAATTCATAATTTTGAACCAGTGATAAGAGTGAAATATTGAATAAATTGCTCTATATGAGAGATATAAAAAAATTATGATTTAAAATTTGAAATTTTTTATTTGATTAGTATCAGAATCAAGACCTATTTTTTTTTTGGAAGATATTTTGTACGTGTATAACTTTATGACAATACACATGTTCGGTACATTCGTGCTTTCATTGTTTTCCCTTCACTTACGGTATCATACATGTACATGTAACAGTGCTTGTCCCAAACTATTGTGGCATTGATTTTTGTGTGTCCAGCTCTTGTGTTTGGAGTATGGGGTCCCATAACAATGATATTTGGCGTACAATGGAGCATGTGTACAGTGTATATAAATGCAAGCGATCCCCCTGACTCCCAATGCCATCGTAATGGCGTTGGAAATGACTGGTTACTGGCATTCATTTATTCATCCTTGGTGTGAAATTCTTGTTGCTGACTGTGAGGGGAATGGGGGGGGGGGGGGTAGAGCTGTTTGTTAACAAATATTGATTGTTATTGCATCAGCTCAAATTCTACTATCAAAGACATTGTGTGATACAGTAGTAGAATTAAATGTATGTACATTTGCATTGTGGAAGTTCCTAATATTCTTATATACATTTGCCTGTGTGCAATTGTGCAATGCATGCATGTTCTGAATTTCTGTCTGAAATATATGAAATTTAATTGTCTAAGCAGCATATAAGTGGAAACTGAATAGAAACATTTTTAATCCAATTTAAATGGATTAAAAAGATCAATAGAAAATGGCTTTTATAGGTCTCTATGGAATATGTTATATGCACTGCTTAGTCGCATACACAATGTACATGTAGCCTACATGGTACGAGGGGGAAACTGGACATACAGAATTTGAGCAGTACCCCCCATGTGCTGTGCAGTACTTTGACTTGAGGGCTGCTTGTTTTTGTTTTTTATGTTTTGTCTAAAGGTTGCATGAAATAGGCTGCGTGGGCTGGTCAAACTCCTCAACTTCTTTCAGTCCCAGTTGGCCCCTGTGGCTGTATATGTACATGTACAAGATCAAAAGATGCAGTAAATTTGTTAAATATCATTTCCAGGTTGTTTTGGCATTGAGATGAAGACGGGGGTATTCTGTGCAGTTTAAATCCCCTGTACTTGCTCGTCATAGATCATATCTCTGCCCTTTAAAACAAAGACCCCTAGGATGTTTCATTGTTTTCTCACAAATTGACCCAGATAAATTTTGTCTGCTTACTTCAAACATCACAGGGGGGTTGCTAGACATGTTCAAGTGGTAAATACTGCCTGATACGGGGTACATAGCCCAGATAACACTCTCAAAGTGGCGCCATGTCCAGTCTCATAAGTTGAGTGTTGAGGCCTACTGTCACCTACATGTTTCCTGCCCCACTTGCAATTTTAATTTTAATGCTCCTGAGAGCAGGTCTCTGCAAAACTGGAAGTCTTCATTGTAAATTTTGTTTTGTTTCAAAATGTTGAAGGTGCCTTTCAAAGTGCATGTACTGAAAATGTTTTGCAGATTAAAATGTTTGTGATAAGTGCTTAGTTTAAGATAATATGGTTGTTATTATGACAGATGTATGTTATTCACCATCACCAATAACCCATAGTTCTTTTATTTTTTATTTGTCGGTCTCCTCTTACATGTACATGTATTTCATTAGTCCTTTCTCTGTTCCTGTATTTCTGTCTAAAACCCGCTCTTATTTTCCCTCTGAAGAGTCTGAGTCTGTCTTTTGTGTGAAGCGAAGCTTTCAGAATGACAGTTTCTAATGTTCTTTTATTTATTTCTTCATTTTTGTTGTTGTTTCACATCATATCATTCCTCTACCCATGCTTGTTTTCATTTCCTTAATTTTGCCTAGTCGGCAAGCACAGACCCTAATTGAACCTTTATTAAAACGCATTACATTTTGCGAAAAAAACTAGTCCATGTGCCTACTGTTGTTGTTTTTTTCTTAATTAGAAATACATGTACATACATACTTGTGGCAAAAATAGTCAATTTTGACTGCTCACCAAAAGAGAAAAAAGAAGGAGAAACCTGTATCACTTCAGGAGCTGAAAAAAAGTACATGGTCCCCATTACCCTATTTTAGTCTCATATTCAGACCTCTATTTTATAACATGTTTCAACCGACCAGGGTTTGTGCAGCAGACTACTTTTTGCCCCCATTTTCTCCACCTTATTATTACCGTGCAGTCTTCCTATACAGTAATTGCCCCATTTTCCAAGGCTCCCTGTATCCATTTCATCCTTACGAATAAAATAAAGATGGGCACAAAAGATCCAGATATATGAATATTAATATCAGCATGCTCCTGTTTTTTTCTTTTATTTGTTTTTTCTTTTTCGTTTGGGTGCCATATTTTGCCAGCGGAATCTCTGACCTAGAATTGAACATGAACCCATCTGTCCTGTAATCCTCTTTTAGTTAGCTTAGCCCAAGGCTTCTTCACTTTCATTGACTCCCTTCACTGATTACAGTTATACACAGAGAAGCACGATTCATTCCTCATTGGGAACTTATTTCTTCTTTTTTTCTTCTTCATTTTCTTTATTTTCAGAAAGAAATACAAATTCATCTTCATTTTCTATTCTTTATCTATTCACTAGTATTCTTTGATTGATGCACCTTGCCTCCTGCTAAATGGTTGAAGGATGGATCTGTCAAAATTTCAATTTTCCAATTTTCCTGGTTTTATCCCTAATCTCAGTTTGCATCAGTAACGCGTCTCTATTTTGTGGAAAATTCTTGTGTCACTTTCTTAGGTCCTCATTCGTTTTTGTTATCATACTGTTTCATTGTATTTCATATTCATAAATCTTAATGTAAATTTTTTATTTTTTTTTTTTCTTATTTCCACCCATTTCTTATTTAGGATATTACATGTATTCTATATAATGTGCACTGTACATGTAGTCTCTGTATATGTACTTGAGTTTTGCTGGTATTTGAAATTTGATTTCACTGTCAACATGGTGGAAATGTTATTTTCAGGTATTATATTGGTCATAGCCTCTTTTCTTCAGAAATTTAAGAATGGAATTGCAAGTTATGATGATGACATGAAGTTTACTTCCATTCTCTTTTTCTCCTTGTTTGGGTTGCCTTAGTTAGCCAAGTATGGTACATGTAAATGTATCTTCATATACATGTACAATTCTGTGATTCTGTAATAAGCATTATCCCATTCGTGACAGAGGTCCACATTTTGTGGTTTGGCCTAATATCTTTTGATGCAAAGTCCTAAAAATTACACCAAATACATGAGCAGAAAGAGCAAAACATTCTACACAAACTGTGCCCATTTTGGTTGTGCCAATATTCGTTGTTTGATGCTGAAAACTTTTTAGAGGAAAATAAGCATTAAAATCCTTAAATTGGCAGTGTGATAGAAAGTTTAAAATCACTGTTTTCCCCTGCAAATTGGCAACTTTTTGACTTATCATAATTTCTGTCAATTTATATTCATTTCACATACATGACGTTTTATAAGAAAAATTTAGCAATAAAATAAAAATGTTGGTGTTGCCAATTTGAAGAATAAAAGCTGATCAAATTAGGCTTTAAATAATTCCTGCCACGGATGGGTTATACATGTAGATAGTGTGTCCGTGACGAATTGCTGCCTATCTACTCTAAGCAGAGCTGCAGCAATTTGCCTATAACACGTACATGTACATGTAGTAGAGGTAGAATAGTCATTTTTTAAGTGAAAGAAATATTTTTTTCTGTCATGGTTCCCTCAATTCCTGCCAATCTGAACCTCATTTTTTTTTTTTTTTTTCATTTCCCAAGTGTGTCATCACAGCCTTCATCATACATCAAATCCCCACCCTACAACCATCACGATTTCTTACTTCTTCACCCCATTTCACCTTCGCTCCATATTTTATTTCGTTGACAGGTTGCTAAGCGCAGTCTCATGTAACAAGTGGATCATCTGCAAGTTTTAGCCCCCTCTGTTCAGACCACCAAAGTTCATTGTATTGTTGTCCAAAACTGCATGCATAAGTTGTAATATTTTTATAGTCTGAATGTTGAGTGTGTAGCGGAACATACAGCAAAAACCTGTTGGAGCATCGTTTCGAAAGAAAACTTGGTAAAGAATTGGCATCCCTTTGTAGTCTGAACGTTAACTTGTATCATACAAATGGAATAACTGGGTAAGACTTATCATGTTTTTACACCAATTTGACCATTCAGCTATACTTTTGTATGCTTCAGCACTGTGTGTGATATAATCTGATATGAAACATACATGTGTGATGTCAGCTGACCATCTCAAAAGTCAAACAAAAATTTTGAACATATTTTTTTCCCATTTATTTATTTATTTATTATTTATTTATTTATTTATTTATTTAACTGTTTATTTATTCATTAAAATGCAATAGATATTTATAAGTTTATACTCTGTTTTGTCTGTGTGATGATTTATTCTTCATGTGGTTTTAAAATTTCATATGACCGAAGTGAGGTCTGAACAGGCTATTTTAACATGCTCTAATTATCCTCCAAGCTCTCCTGAGCGAACGGTAAAGATTTAACCCAATTATTTGCTGCAAATATGGAATTGGATTTCAGTCATTCGATACGCCGTGTCGATAGGGGCATGAGATGGGATCGCGTCCGGGAAGGAAAAAAAAGAATTGGTCGAGAAGTTGAATTTATAGTGATTTTGGAGTGTCACATGTGTCATCGCATTGTCATGTTTTATGGATGTCCTCCCTGCTCTGGGATTCCACGCTCATGTTGTAATGCCAGCGCATCGGGTTTCGTTGCAACCGAATACCATAAATCTTTGTGGCACCTATTTAAGCATGTCCTTCAGGTAGAGAAAAAGAAATGCACTTTGAAGCATCTTTACTGATGTTCAGAGTATACCACTAATACAGTAGGCAATTTTGAGGATGATTTGGTTCTAAAGGTTTTAGCATTTGCTATTACCACTGAATCACTGTAAAATTTGTAATCATATATTTTAAGAAATGATGAAATATATGTACATGTACATCTTCAAAATGCCTGTGAAACCCAGTGAAAAATAATCAAGAGAAAGATAGTAAATATAGGCCTACAGGTCTCAATTTTAGGTTATGTCCACTGTATTTAGGAAAAGAGAAAAAGAACTACATGTACGTGTGCTTATAGGTTCTCCCCATCGCTGACTGTCCATGTACATGTCCATTGAAGTACTTACTGTAGGAGAGAAAACAGAAAGAAGTATACAAAATGTCATCATCGTTGCAGTTATGTAATACCTTCAGCATGAAATACATGCATAATAAGACAGTCCATGTTCGTCCACATTGTTGTACTAAAAGCACTGCATAGTTTGTATCCATTGTGTGGTGACCCCATAGTTTAGTTAGTGCATGGATGAATGGCCTTTGTGGTTCTTCTGGCCCCCCTCTATTCTTATCTCCAAGATGCTCTCGGTATTGTCTGTGTGCAGCGGAGTGGTAGAATGTCTTTTGTTGTAGTTGGGTGGAGAAGAAAGGAGAAAATCTCCTGTGGCTGAAACACTAAGAACAGGTAACACTGTTGATAGTGGGGTAACTGGGCCCATTGTACTAGGAAAAACATAGGAATGTGGGGGTAGGGTATGGTGGATTATGAAAGAAAAATTGAAATTGAATGGGGTGTCTTTATGCATTTGGAGGAGTGAAAGTTAGTGGAAAAGAGGCATTGTTTGCAGGGGAGAACACATGGAGATGAGAGAAAAGTTGATTGAATGCAGAAAGGGATTGGTTGTTATGATATTATGGTAGTTGCGGTTTGGCTATATTCAGCCATGCATCTTTAGGAGTAATAGTCCCCACCAAGGAGCTTTTGTCTGCGCTTATTACTGTGGATATTCTGTTCTCTGTTCTGAGTAAAACCCCAGGACCTCCTGCCAAGCAAAATAATGTACCGTTCATGTCCTGGTGAACAGTCATGAGGGTCTCCTTTTACAAGCCTCCACCACATTCACCAGAGACGTGAAAGGATGCGAAAGGGAGACCTGGGGAGCATTTCATGAAGAGTCTTGCCAGTGATTTTCACTGACAACTGTTATAAGCTACTGAAATCCTTGCATCTGATTGACTGAGAGCAAATTTGTCCGTGAAAACTCACTGACAAGACTCTTCATGAAATGCTCCCCTGACTGAAATATCACCCTCAAGACTCAAATGAATTATTTATTGTAGTTAAAACCACTTATCTAGAAAAATAGCTGTGGTTCTCGGATAGCCTAGTTACATGTACAATACACGATGCAAGATTCACTTTGAGGATGCCAAAGGCATTTGAAAATGAAAGAGAGTTGCATTATTGTGAATTGTCATTTCCAGAAAATTGTGAGATTCACTTTGGGAATGGCAAGGCATTTAAAAATGAAAGCGAGTTGTATTGTGAATTGTCATTTCTAGAAAATCATGAATTGAAAACGAAAAAAAAAGGCGAAGTGGGCTCGTATTCCGCAAGATTGAAGAGTGTGAGAAAGGTGACGGAAACTGGAAGGCACATCCGAGCAAGAATAGCCGTAGGTGGGTCGCCAAATTGAAGGAAGGGATTAGGTGTGTTTGGGGAGGATAATAAAGGCCAGAGGAATAGTAGAAAACGATTTGGAATAGAAGTTAATAGTTTGGGGGTGACGAATTCAAATGGAGGGCCCCATTGTGAAGCCTGTGAAACATTCCTGCGCTGTTGAAATGCAACTCCACATGACATATGGTATTGAATGAGAGGGAGAGAGAGAAGAATGGACGGAAAGGGGGAGGGGTCGGTAACAGAAGGAGACAAGCTGTGTTCATACAGGTACTGCATTTTGAAGATATTGATTGAATTAGAAAAATGACATAGAATTATTATTATTAAATAATGTGTTCGGCAAAGACAACCAAGAAAACAGTACAAAACAATAGCAGAATGTAAGGAGAGTTGCCATGGATGCAGGGAAAAGAAAATGAATTACTAAATAGCTATAACCCGAAGGTCTTCTTTTCCAATCCAACTTGTGACTTTACATAAATGGAATGCCAAAGAATAATGCGATACAAATATGTAATGAATTACCATTACAGTTTGAAGATTCAAAATCACTGATAAATGATCAAGAAGGAAAAAGAGAGAGAGAGAGAAAAAAGGTAAAGTAGGAATGTCGCTTTGAGCACATGCATGGCACCAAGTAATGGTGGAAAATACCTCTACTCAAATTCTTGCATTATGTAATGTACAAGTTTAAATCTACAAGGAAAAACCACAACTGAAAATATATAATTCACCTATCAAACTGATAAAAGGAAATCTTAATTACTTACTCCATTGACCAGTGTGATAGGGTCCATGCTTATTTCAATGCTTTTTTTTTCTGATTTTAAAAATGTTTATGTTCTGTCAGCAGGACCTTTTCATTCATAAAAGATCTTTAGGAACATCAAAGTTGGTTGCTATGTGAACCCGATGCAAAAGAGACTAAAGCTCTTTCGCCGATTTCGATTCTCCTTTTCAAAACTTTGCCGTGAAGTGTTTGGATGAGGGTTTTTTTTTTCTTTTTCCAATTTCCCCTTTGCCTGGGAGACAGACGAGGGAATGGGTTTCTGGAAAGGAAAGGGGTTTATAGCTGAGAGATTCAAGTTACAAACGGGGAATTGAATGTTCAATTTCCACTGGCTTTTTTGGAGCTTGTTTGGAAGGGAACATGATCAGTCAAAAGGCACACTTCAGTTTCAAGACTTAAGCCACCTTTAACCTCATGCAGCCATTATGTAGATAGGTACTGCCAGCTGCCAGACATTTCCTGGAATGTTTAAAATAGATTGTATTCTTGAGGACATCTAGAGGAAGAACATGAAAGGGGAAAAAAAAGGAAGGAAAACTGATATGCATCTTTAATAATATATTGAATATTATACATGTTGAGTGAGATGATACTGATTTGATGATAAAGATGATGAAAAAAGATATACGAAGGGCCTTCCGAGAATCTGAACCTTGAAGATATGTTGCCAAATACACACATTTGAAACACACAGAGAATATAATTGAAAATTGGCGGGTGTGGAGAAATATGATAAAAATATGTTGGTATTTAAATCATTAAAGTGTTATTGGGTGGACACTATTAAAAGCTAGCATAGACACTAGCAATAGCTAGCATTGAACTGTAATGATGATGTACTGCCATTTGATAGTCAGTAACATCATGGTAAATTTTAATCAGTGTAAAATCATCTTGAGCATCTACCTTTAGCACTTGATCTTCATGAACATAATACAAAAAACAACAACAAAAAAACCCATCTCATTTGTAGAAAAAAGGCACAAAATCATTCATCAGTTGTTAATGCTCTTTCTTCTGTGTTCAGAACTTCAGATTATTCATCAGCATAACCTGCTAAGGATTTTGTTGCTTTACCTCGGGTTGGAGTCTATGGAAAATTTGTATTATATACCAAAATCAAATTATATCCAATAGGTTATTCAGATTTGGTTTGGACGGGGGTGTCCCGCTAAAGCCTTCATACCCGGTAACCATTTTTAAGGGTCATTTTGGCAGAAAAGAGTATGTCTACCCGTTATTAAGGATTTTGCATCTTGGATGTGTACCTTAGTGACAATATGGGCGAGAATACCATTCTGAACAACAAAGTTGCCCATGTTTCAAAAAGTGGGGGCATGTTTAGGGATTTTCCCGCACAAAACCATACCCCATGTTTAGGGATTTCTTGCAAAAAACGACCCATATTAGGCGAGTAAGCCCTGCCCCCACGACCACTGATCTACCATGGAGCCATCACCCCTCCTCATAATCTTTTGGATGTGAAGCGGGCCAGCGGGGCTCATTTAAAACTAGCTCTGTGGGATGTGACATCCAATACATTGCTGGAGACTCCATTCAGAAGTAACGCCTGCCCAAAATAAAGAGCCTGATTAACAATTGATTTCAGGTCCGAGGTTATCAGAAGGGCTACTTTCCCTGCTGCGAATCCACCCCGTCTTTTCTTTGCCGTGCGGGAGGTTCGTAGCAGACACTTGATCGATGTTCGTGATGTGGGAGATAAAATGAGGGAATAATATCCACTATCATGTGCCTTGGAACTTGGCATCATGTTCATGTACATTGTAAAATTACATCAGCATATTGCATGAGCTGCCAACCCCAATTGGAAAAAAATCCTATTCTTTATTTCTTTTTATCCTATTTTCAAGCCCCAAATCCTATTTGTTTCAAATTTTGAAACATCCAACAGTATAAAGAATTTTTCTTACAAGTTTCAAAAATCCTATTTCAATGGGAAAAATCCTATTCAATGTCATATTCCCCTTAAAAATCCTCCTAATTGGCAGCTCTGATATTGTCTACAGATAGCCAAGTTGGCGGTAACTCATATGTGCACTGTACCCATTTATGACAGGAATTATTTGAAGCCTCATTTGATAAGCTTGTCTCCTTCAAATTGGCAACACCAGTATATTTCTTTTCTACCTTTTTCTTACAAAGAGTTATGTATCTGTAATGGATGAAAAATAATGGCGGTTTGTTTGACAAACTTTTTGTCAAGAAGGTTTGAAAATTGCCAGTTTGCATGGAAAGCAATGATTTGGATCATTCCATCACATTGCCAGTTTAAGGATTTTAGTGCTTATTTTTATTTTAAAAATACTGATGCAATCAAAATGGACACAGTAAGTGTTGAATTTTCAGCTCTTCCTAACCACGTATTTGGTATGTTTTTTAGCGCTCTGCATCAAACATTAGGCCAAGTAAAAAAAAATTATTAGTTTCTCATCCTAACTTTTTGAAAAAAGGAGGATGAGGGCACCTTTTTTTTTTTTTGCCTTTTCACTGCACAATGCTATTCGGGTAGTCTAATTTCCAGTCGTTTTTAGGTACAGTACGATATGTAGGCTGTGCATGTGCGAGGTTCAACGGCTGGAAACAGCGAAAATCAATCGAAATTTTGTCTTTTTATTGTTCTTTAAAAAAAGCCAAACTTTTTTTGATGTGGCCAGTAAAAACGATGCGGGCGGGGACAAGAAATTAATAATATTTTTTACTTGGCTTTTCAAACCAAACCACTCAGTGTGGACCATCTCATAAATAGGTTGATACCTACATGTATGTGACTTTCAAGAAATGATAGAGTATGTAGGCATTAAAGAAAAGAGCATGAACTGTACAAGACATGTACCCATAAGGAAATGTCTTGCAAATACAATAGCAGATGAGAAATAAAAACAGTGGTGCAGATATTTCTATTTCATCATTGTTATTGGTAATAGACCACAATGTAAATCTTGTTAATCCTGAACGCATTTTATAATGCAGAGAGATCATGTTCAAATCCAGTACACGGAAAATTGCATTTATACGTGTATAGAAATTGGACTTATCTACTTTTATCCTAGTAAGTACTGATGCTTCAAAATTGTGATTGGACATAATTTCACCAAACCAAAAGATGTTCAGTATTACATGTATATTTCCAGTTTTCTGCATGCATGTAATTCCTTCAATAAGTGTTTAAGTTTTTATTTTGTTTTTATTTTGTTATTTCTTATTTTTTAATTTGGTGAGCATGGACTTTGTCCAAAATGTACACTAATACTATTGTAGTCCTTCATGTGGAATGTATGTTCCACATTGTAACACACATTCTTGTAAATGTGGCACTGATATATACATATACAGAGATGAACATATTGTAGATTGTGTATGAATATGAAGAGTACACAATGAAATCTTCATCTGCAGTGAGATGATGCACACTCATGCTGAACATGATGTTCGTCACATGTTTGGTTGGCTCCCTCCACAAAACGAATATCATGCAATGTACATGTTGCAAATTTCATGTACATTGTAGTCTATATGGCCTACATTTAACATATTCTGTAGAGTAGGCGAGAGTAAGAATATTCCACAAAGAATGCTTGCATGCTGTGACCAGATATGAAATTCTCATGTTTTAGCATTTCTAGGAATTTGGTAAGGTTGACATTTTTACTTCCATTTTTTTTTTTTGATAGAAAGTTGGCCTATAATATATTCTTTTATTTCTATTTTTGTACTCTGATACTTGCTGTGTGTGATAAAAATTACAAAATACAAGCATCATGTACGCAAACTGACTTGATTTGCAAATGAAACAAGTTCAATGAAAATCACGCACAGTGATCTCGAGTCTTGAACAGTGGAGAAACAGCCACCAAGTGGCAACCTTCAGTTTTTGTTGTTGGCATATGATATGGTGCATGAATTTATTCATGTAATCATGGCATATTGCATGAAACTGACACAATCATGAAATCATGTTAACCCATTCGTGACAGGAATTATTCAAAGCCTGATTTGATCAGCTTTTATTCTTCAAATTGGCAACACCAACATTTTTATTTTAGTGCTACATTTTTCTTATAAAACATCATGTATCTGAAATGAACCTATAAATTGACAGAAATTATGATGAGAAGTCAAAAAGTTGCCAATTTGCAGGGGAAAACGGTGATTTTAAACTTTCTATCACATTGCCAATTTAAGGATTTTAATGCTTATTTTCCTTTAAAAAAATTTCAGCATCAAACAACAAATATTGATGCAACAAAAATGGGCACAGTAAGTGTAGAATTTTTGGCTCTTTCTGCTCATGTATTTGGTATGATTTTTAGGGCTCTGCATCAAAAGTTATTAAACCAAACCACATAATGTGGACCCTCGGTCACGAATGGGTTAATGCACTGAATAGGGAAAGTGCTTGTTGAAAGAAATACTTGTAGAATTTTGTATCGATGTAGGTGGAGACACTTCTATGTGTAGAGGTCTATATACATGTACAGTTGTAGATCTATGATTCTAGTCCTAGTTTGTGTGAGGGGGAACCAAAAGCTATGCACTTTATTATCATCAGCTAAAAAGGTCACATAATTCAGTGGCATTATGGAAATTTAGATCTGCATGCAAATTTCTTTTATCTATATTGGTTCTGCTTATTCTGAAATTAAATTGTTATAAAAATTACTGTGAACAAATGTCATTAACATATTTTTATGTCAATATGAATGCCAATGTAAACTTATGTTCGGCAAAATGAAGGGATCCTACTTTAAGTTATGCATACATGTAGGTAATAAATGAAAACAAATCTTGATTTTGACACTGACTTGTGTGAATTTCACCCAGATTTATAACTAAAGATAATATCACAGGAACTAAAGGAACAGAACTGATTCTTTTTGGCAAGCGTTGAGGAATCCTTGTTGCTCGGTCGCATCAGAAGTTTGGTAAATTGAATACGTTGCCTTGCTCATACATGTATTTGTAGGGTGATGTAGCTTTAGGACCCCCAGGCTGGTCATTAATGCATTTGAGCCAAGGTTATACATATGTATTTGCTGATAAATGGTTGCATCGGGAGAATTATGTAAAATGTTTTAAATTGCCGTTGCTTTATATTTTATAATTTTTCAAGTGGTCGGTATTTGCAGTGATCCTGTCCTGTGCATAGAGGAGTTTTCATTCCACACTGACTTTTTGAAATTTTTGCCTACAATTTATTTATTTTTTGTTTGTTTGTTTTTAAACATCAATTTATTGATTAAAATTGCACAGCAGAGGAAAACAGGCACAAAAGCCCAGGATATCCAAATTAATGGAAAATGCAGGGCATAAAGAAAACTTACAGGGTAAAAACTAGAGTTTTGAAATCTTATTGAGGAATTTGTAGGTAATCCTAAAGTTCCGCATGTATAGATGATATGAAAGGAGCTCAATATTGATAATTCATTGATAACTAAATATAATAATCAAAGTAGTAGAGAAGCATACAGGAGATAAGTCCTAGGGATATGTCACATGAAACAATCCAAAGTCCAAGAGGTAATATAATTGAAATAAAAAGGTAGTGCCTAGAAGGAACATGACGTAAAAACTGTGAATTATGAAGGCTGCCAGCTGGAATGGTTCCTGGTATGAATAGTCTCCACACCATGGCTCATGTCGCTTCATTTCCGCCGGTTTCGCTGCAATCCTCACGCCCCCCCCCCTCCAGTTCTCTACGCGGTAGAGTCATACAGATCTCAAAGAACTTCCTGCGGAAAGCCAAGGTGCAGGCATGGCACGGTTGGCATGGCGACTGGAATTTGGTGTTTGGTGGATGAGGTAGAAAGATTTAAGGTCTTAACATTTCAGAGGGTATTTACAGAGCAATGCTTTATGTCAGAATGTTAACCTGGGCCCCAGTTTCATAAAACTTGTTATCAGTAACAACTGCCATGTTTCTATGACAAATTTGCTCTCATCCAATCAGATGCAAGGATTTCATTAGCTTATAACAGTTATTACAACTTGTTATTGATAACAAGTTTTATGAAACGGGATCCTTGTGATTCCCAAGCAGTAAGATTATTGAAGCTCATGTCCTTTAGAAATATGGTTAAATTATTATAAAACTTTACTGAGATAGGATGAATGCAGAATTTGTACAGAAACCTTTCAAATTTCACAAACTGGTTGGACATTTTGAGAGAAAATTGAGACAGCAGTAATGATGCTTTGGATATCTAAAGTAGATATCAACTAATTTTATGAAATATTGTTCAGTAGCATTCAGGCAAATGAATTAAATGATTTTGCTGTTTCTGCTCACTGAATGTATGGAAACCTAGTATACCAAATATTTTAGAGGAGTGCTTGTAGTTTTTTTAATTTTTTTTATTTATGTGAGGAGTGCTTGTAGTTAACCCATTCGTGACAGGAATTATTTAAAGCCTAATTTGATCAGCTTTTAATTCTTCAAATTGGCAACACCAACATTTTTCTTTTATTGCTACATTTTTCTTATAAAACATGTATCTGAAATAAATATGAATTGACAGAATGTATGATGAGAAGTCATAAAGTTGCCAATTTGCAGGGAAAACGGTAATTTTCACATTTTCATCGCATTGCCAATTTAAGGATTTTAATGCTGATTTTCCTTTTAAAAAAATTTCAGCATCAAACAATGAATATTGACACAACCAAAATGGGCACAGTCTGTGTAGAATTTTTTGCTCTTTCTGCTCATGTATTTGATATGATTTTTAGGGCTTTGCATCAAAAGTTATTAAACCAAACCACAAAATGTGGACCCTCTGTCATGTTATAACAAACTCCTCTGGACCCAGGAAATTACCTCTTTACATGTACATGTACATGTATATCCAAACCTTGTTATATCAAGGCTGAAAAACAAACAAATACAAAGAAGTGAGACTGGCAAAATTACCTTGTTATTACGAGAGTTTGTTATAACAGTGTTCTTTATAACGAGGTTCCAGTATATACATGTACATGTGTAAATTTTGAGTTTATATAGACACGGATTACAAGTTTGGAGGATTCATATAGTCAGTTTCAGTTCCTTAGGAAACCAGAAAACATTCGATGAAAGCGTCATTAATATTACTACATGTACACACACATACACACTGTATTTTGATGAGATTTTGTAGAATCTATAGTAGATTGAAATATATGGGGAGAGTTCAGGGTTTATTTCGGTAGGAGCTTTGATCAGCAAGGCTGAGTCATGGCCAGATATCTCATCCAATTCAGGTTGTAGGATTTCCATCTTCTGAAGTGGAGTTGGCTCTAAATCCCCTGGAAATGAAAAACCTGGAGTCACCATGCTAAAACTGTGCTGCCATCTGACATAAAAGTGGATTGGCAAAATTAGGCCTGTTTCCATTAACCGAGTTTTGAAGGAAAATTAAAAATGGTTCTGCTATTTTATGTGGAGAAATTAGCCAAACACCAAGTAGTTTGAGGCATTTTGTATTATAACGGCTAGTTCACCTTCTCATTTAGGATCTTCACTAGACACATGTATCTTATCCTACACAAACTGTGGCCTGATTACAAGGTAGGATTCTTTTTTTATGCATCATACTGAAAAACAAAAATTAGTAGGCCATTTTGATCAGGAAGCAGCTGTTGTGACTCTAATATCTTTTTAAGTTTTCAGGAGCTAATTTTGTGATCAAAAAGGGCATTACTAGCCCTTTAGTATTAGCATTAGTATGGGGATGGGCAACTTCAACCTCACACTTATTCTTTAGAAGCAATGATTGGTCTAATATGTCAACTTCAAGCTTAAGCTTGTTAAAGGCTAATGGAAACGCACCCACAGAATCAGACTGGAGATATCTTAGCGGGTTGCTTACTTACCATGCAGGCTGTGGGTTACTGACAAGAAAAAGCTCTAGAATTTGGTATTGATTTGGGTCCCTTCTCATGAATATTGAGATGATGATTCAGTGGAAGAGAGAAGGCAATTTGTTAAGACTGGGTGAACAGCATGAGGAGAGTCGAGGCATGATTGATTGATTTGATACACCTCACAGAAGAAGTCAGGAATATATGACTAATTGGAACAGATATCTCTCAAGTATAAAAGTTTGACCAAAAAAAAAAAGAAGAAGAAGAGTGAACTGCAGGATGAAAGAATACAGTAAGATTTACTGGACTTCAATTCATTCCAGGCAAGATGCAGATCTGCACAAAAGGAATTAATTTCAATATGTTCAGTGTATATGAATCACTTGAAAAAAAAAAGCAAGGGGGAAAAAAAAGAAGAAGATGAATCGCCGCCCCCCCCCCCCCAAAAAAAATAAACCCCACACAAATAAAAGCATAGAGCATACATCAAGTTTACATAACATTTGTACTTTCCATAGCTGATGAGTCTGCAGCATCATACACACATTTACAATGTCAGTAGAAAGAAATTACATGGATGTCTAATGATAAAAAGGTATGCTTTTAGCAAAATAACATGTTTTACATCATTTTATTGCCATGATTAGGCAGTAAAAAAGCAATATCTTCATGTCAAGCATTGATAGTAAGACAGAAGTCGCATCTGCACATGTACATCTTTATCTAGTGATGAAAAAGTTATGTTTTTAGCTAAACAAGATATTTTACCTGATTTTATTGCCTTGATTTAGCAGTGAAAAAGCAATATATATCGGTGTGTTGTTGACAGATATTAAAATATGAGCCTGCCCGAGATTAACTGTTCAAACTGTAACAAAACACTGCCACTTCTCATTTTCTCTCACTCTCCACCAGCTGTGCTTCTCGGTAACACCAGTCAATTATTGTAGTGAGACACAATGGCATTGCTCATCGTTTTGACACGGAATCCTCGAGAAGATCGACAAATAATGAAGTTACCGGTTTGTTATGAATGGAGTCTATTAGTATAATGCTTTGGATTAGTTCTGGCTAGGGCTTGTGTACATAGCGTATTGATACCATATCCAACACTGTCAGTACATTCTATAGAAATGGTACATGACCTTGGCGAATGCGCTTCTCCCGATAGATGCTTGCTTCGCTTGGTCTGAAAGTAATTGCTTGCATTATCCATGGAGGATGATTATCATGCTGATGTTGATGAATTTTTGATAATGTTTTCAACCACCATGATCAAGGTGAATAACTTGTGTGAAAAGAGGAATTTCCAGTAGATTGAAAATTCATATCCTGTTTGCATTTCAAGGATGTCATTGATGGATATGTACATGTACATGTTTTCACAGCAACAAGAGCGTGGAAATATTTTCTTCTTAACTGTTTGTTGTAATGTTTGTTATTGGACTTTCTTTTTTTTTTGTCCTTTCTGACACCTCATCTATTCTTCCCTTTGTGTCTACTTTATCATTTTATTTCAGTATTTCAGGTTACTGTATAATCCAATATTTTAGTGTACAGATATTTTTGCGATTTGACGCAAGTTTGATGTATTTGTGAGTTAATATTTTCACGTTTTGAATGATGTTTCTTTATAAAATTTGGGTATTTTACCAAGTGGCAATTTTAGCGAAGACATCATCGCAAAATTAGCGAAAAATTAAACCACCGCAAAAAAATTCAGCTCATACAGTATCTGTTATTTCTGCGTGGCCATATTTTTCCATCATTCCGGCATATTATCGACAGAAGCCACGATCTGCTACATGTATCTTGTTTATTGCATAACATCACGCTTTGATATCCTACTACAACCTTTACCCAAATTCCAGCTCTCGGAGCCCCTTGCAATTCAATTTAGATTCATATTCTGATCTTGAAGTCATTAACAGCCCAAGTTGATGGCTTTTCCGCTCCACGCTCAATCAAACTCCCATTTGTCGCTCGTTTGGCACTCATGGCTGTGGGGGTGGGCAGGAGAAAATCACTAGAGAGTAAAGAAATGATAAAATATGTTTCATCATTATTTTCGTGATAGATACTTCAACTACCTGCGCTTAGTGGTGTTTGTAATATGTTTGTAATTATTATTTTTTCTCTTTTTGATGGCGTGTGAGGTAACATCACTTTTGTTAATCAGATTCATGCACTTGTAATACCTTTCGTTATCAGATGATATACATGTATGGTATAGTGTATATGCACAGTACATGTACATATGTGTGTACAAGCACAGTATATGCACGGTACATGTATGTATACCTGTATGAACAAACCCACATACTTCCAAATGTACGACTAAGCCCCCGCCTGAATTTCTTTACAGAATCGAACAGCCATTTGATCCCATGCATTGTGATCTCATGTTTTCATTTATTTTAATATTCAAAAGCCATAACCATTAGCCCTTAGAATTTCTGGGTAAAGTTTTTGAGTGCTTATTTCATACTTACTACATGCAACTGTATACCGTATTTTTTTAGGTGATTCATACATTTTCAGCACGCATGTCCCAGTAACATTCCAGACATGTTGTGATAATCAGAATATTTTCTTTCTCTTTTGTTTTCATAGGATCTTGCTTAGTGACTGGATATAGCATTGTTGTTGGAGAGCTAGCTACAAAATTGGAATTTAGTATAATCATCAGGTAAGACTTATTGTATCTCTTGGATTTTGTGGGTTTACAGTATGTTTTCGGATAAATTGATTGCTGGACAAACTGAAGAGATTTCAGTTTTTAGACACTAATTGACTCATCTACTCATTGACAAATACCTTTACGGTATCAGACAACTAGACATTGTGGCGTGCGCCTGTTATCCAGCTACATAACAGTGGAAGTTATAAACTGATTCAGCGGGCCTAGGCTTGAGTCTGAGTCACGCCTTTCGGATGGTGACGAAAAAGGTCGGTCCCAGACTTAAATAATCATATCTGATTGATACATGTCTGTAAAAACCCAATTCAACAACAACAGCAACATAAACACCCCCAAACTTTTTTTTTTAGGTTCTAAATTGGCTACAATTAACTTGTATTTTATGCAAATTGGGTAAAATCAAATGGAATCCATGGTAACATACTTGATATTGTGTTCTCTAGAAATGTATATTGAGAATAGAAACTTATTAGGAATAATTACAGCATACTCATGGTTTTTTAGCTGATGCATGTTTGTGTCGGATTCACTCTATGCGCACAAACAACAGGGAAGGTTTGCATGATGAATCATTATACACATTGCGTGTCAAGACTGTTCACACTTGGTCGCTCGCTCTGTCCCTGTGATAACATGGCGTACAAGGTCCGGTTACCCGCAAGTATCTGCGGAGTGGGTGTTTGGTTCTGTGCTACTGCGGATGGGTTCTACTCGAGAGGGCATGGATAGTGAGGGATGGGTTAGAAAAAGAAGTTCTTCCTGCAGAAAAAAAAGAAAGAGAGAGAGAGGAAAAATAAAACAAAAAGAATGAGGCATGGATAAAGAATTTATGGAGAGAGAGAGAGAGAGAAATGAAAATGAGCCCTTAATCTCCCCCCCCCCCCCTCCTCCCCCAGTGAGAGAGATTGATTTTAAAAAGTTCTTGCTAAAAACCAAGGCTGTTATTTTGAAAATTGTTTTATATTTTATCTTATCTTCACTCTTTCAATTGTCATTTTGAAGGCGAACTTGTGATTGGTTTGAACTGCACGAAATTGCGCCCATGGACCAGCCCGCAAGTCAAAAGTGCGCGGTGTGAGCCAGTGGTGTACCCTAATACGACCCCAAGTTCTTGCAGAAAGATGGGGGGGGGGCATAAAACCAAGTTACCTTGCTATACTTAACTAAAGTTTGAAAGTGAGAGAGAGAAAGAGAGAGAGAGAGAGAGAGAAGGGGGGGGGGAACCAAGCAAGTTCCATATAACAGTTAAAGTCAGGCTTTTAAGGAAGGTCCTGATGAACTTAATTGCTTTTTGCATGAAGAGGCAATGTTGAGGTTGAATGCTTGGGCAGTCAGACAGATCAAATGGTGGGTGAATGTGCTTTGATGGTGAAGGACATTATGGTATCAAAATCTGAGAGGCGTGAAAATCCTTTGTTCCTCTGTAATAACCGATGGCCATCGTATCTGCTGTCTGAGTAAACATACCGTTATCATGCACGGAAGAATTTACCTCTGTTTTGACTTTCGTCTGAACCCTTTGCAGTTTGAAAGTTTCCATTTACACTCTAAATTTCTTAGATTAGAAATTAATCTAAGTCGATTGTTATTGGGGTCATTTCAGGACAACTCCAAAATTAGATTAAGAAATTATAATCAATAAGATTGATTTCTAAATCTATTAGATTAAGATTTTAATCAAAGTTTGGAGTTGTCCATGATTTAAGTCTAAGAAATTTAGAATGAATCTGCTTCCAGTTTAAAATAAGAGTCAGATGAGATAAAAAAACAGAAAGAAAAATGAATTTACTTTGTTTCAATTTCAATAAGTTTTGGTTAACATTTCATTGAATCCATCAGAAACTTATATTCAAGCATCATAAGAGAGACTAATGTCTTATGTGCCCGTAAAATATGCTTGTCAATCTTGTAAACTTTTAAATGATTTCTTTTATTTCATTTGGCCTCAAACTTTTGTTTCTGTGGTAAGTGTTAATGAACCAAATCACTTTCTGGTAAATTGGCCATGATTTCTGCTTACGGAATGTACTTAGCAACTACCATGAATCATGGTACATGCATTTGAATAAATACCACATTCACTGAAATGAAATGATAATACATTTACAGATTATATGCGTGTGATTCTGCAGTCATCCATATCAGCAGAAGATATGGACGTATTCTTGAATGCTAAAAGATTTATATAAATTAGGCCTGCTTGTATGAATATTCTCCTTGCAAAATATGTGTCAGAATTTTCAGATATCCCATAGAGGTACAGTGTCACCTTTAGGAGATGCTTTTGCAGTATCTGTTGGTCCAGAATGTTTGGCAGTACATATCATACATGAGCAGAAAGATAAAAATGCACTGAAAAATTTGAGCCCATTCCCATCGCTGTATAGTGTGGTGTTCTCGAATTGGAGCAATTTAACTGTTACTAATCATTAAGCTCTTAAAATTGGCAATGCAGTGAATAGTACATAATCACTACTTCCATGTTCAAATTAGCAATGTCTGATTAAATTTTACAATTGTATTTCATTTTGGTTTATGTTATATCCATATTTATTTTTTTCAAGCTATGTAAGGGTCCAAAAAAAAGTTATTGCCATTTTGAGGATTGAAGATGATTAATTTTGACCTCAAGAAAGCTCTGTACTGTTATGGGATATAGAAAGAGGACTGATGATGAGGTGACATGGATGCCTGATCGAGATGAAAATTAAAAAAAAAACCTTCTTTTGTGCTAAGTTTCACCCTGATGTTGGCACACCATGCATGATGGAGTGGATAAACCAGCTCCTGAAGCTCAAGCCGATGAAAATGCGTTGAAAATAGCCAGCTATTATGTGAATTAGCTGGCTTTTCTGCAAATAGGTCCAAGATTTGGAGGACTTACTTTTCCAGCGAAATAGCAGGCTAATTCCATCCTCATCTGAGAATTAGCGGGCTATTCCGCCGATCGGGCTAATTAATGGGATCAGAAATAGCCGGCTTATTCTAATGAGCTCAAGCTGATGGATACGCACCTATTCCTGCATGCTTGTCCTTTTGTGCTCATCAAATTTTATGGTGCCTATCATGTATTTATTCCACCAGCTATATTGCTATTTTAATGACGTAAAAATGCCATAAAATATTTAATTACTGAGAGAATTACCGGTGTTACATATGTGCAGTGAAGTAAACTATGTAATTCAGGTTATGAAAGAAATCGCATGTATTTCAGGCTTCTCAGCGCACTTAGCCATGTTTTGTATTAATTTTATTCATGAATGTTTCAACTTTAGAAACTGATTTGACAAATTTGTCCATCAAACGATGTGGAAATAGTCATCCAGACTGACTGGCAATTGAATTTCACAAGAAAAATGAAGAAAATTTGCAATTTCTCTGTATTTCGAAAAATGGATAAGCAAATTTGTCTTCCTTCCTCTTTCCTGCTAGCTGAAATGTACATGTACTTGTATGACAAGAATTACAATGGTAATTCTCATTATGATGGATTTCCTCTAAAACCTTACTGACCAGTTCTCTGACAGGCATGATGAATAAGTTTCATCATGCTTTTGTGGGGGTGTATAGGGGGGGGGGGGGGGTATTGAATCCATCATACCGTTTATGGAATGTGCGTGATGTATCGGTGAGCAAACGGGCCACAAAGCTTTGTCAACATGCAGGAATTGAGTTCGCTTTGGGCAAACTCCATCCACTTAGATGGGTATAAGATTTCAGGTGTTGGCTATGCATTGGCATTTAAACGGTAGTCTATGCAAACCAGGCGTTTCGGATGGACAATTTGAAGGTCTCAAGCTTGCAGCCATTTTTGTTGGCGTGGTGCTCTTTCGAAATTACCCCCCCCCCCCCCCCAAAAAAAAGGTCAACATTACATTTGATATTTGGCCAATGATGTACAGCATATGAGAGCTTATTAATTCCAAGAAAAGTGACTTCATAACTCTTTCTGAACTGATATTCACTATCTAGGGCTTCAAGCTAACCTTTCTTGTAGGGAGTCTGGTTTTATATTTTAGGCTCTGTATGCCTACAGCATACATGTATGTTTTTTGTTAAATTTGGGGGACTGGTCCAAAATTTTTGTTGCTTTTGGTTCTGGGCAATTGTTAAGTGTCGGTCCCTGCAAAATCTCTCTCTTTTTTCCCCCCCTCAGGTTGCATCTATATAGCTAGATTCTGATCTTGGAAGTCCTAGTGTTGGACCTTAAAAATTGAATAACTGTAGTAAACAGAGTCATGGAATTCTCACATATACTGAATTCCTAGTACACAATTGCATTTTCACACTTTTCCAAAACCTGTCTCTCTGTAAGACTACTCCTCATGTGGTTGAATATGCAGAAGGAGATATGACTTTGTCATTTCCAGAGAGCAAGAAGGATGTATATGATATGTCTATGTGTTAATGCCCTTTTGGCTTGCGACAGGCATGATGTGCACTTACGCTTACAGTGTTGGTATACTGGATGTTTCATACAAAGTTTTTCATTATAAATACAAAAGAAAAAAAAAATGCCTCTGGCTCCAGGATCCTCCTATTAAATTGATTAATTGCAGTGCATTAATATAATATGGTTACAAACAGCAACGGAAGAAAAATATACATTTTGAGAAATCATGGATGTGAAAAAAGTATATCTGTTGAATGTTTTCTTGGTATTGAGAGAAGGTGTGGGAGAGGTTTCCATTGCATTGTTATTCTTTGCACAAAATGCACAACAATTTGAGAAAAATGATTTTAGATTCAAGCTTATCTCTAGATTTTACACGTATGCTTGATACTTCTGGCTATATATCTCCAAAAACCTGTGCCAATTATCAGCTCTACCTTTAAGCTTTCTCAGTGATCATGCATTCATTCATAGAATGTTAGCCACCTTTTGCCAAGAAGATGGGTGTAAGAGGAAGAGCCCGAAGGTCCTGTTTACCAACCAATATTTGCCCGGATGGTATCAGGCATCTTCCATTCCACTCCTGCCTCGGCCAGCCTAGAGGTTGGTTAAGAGACAGAATCCTGTCCAGTTTCCGATGGTCAAGTTTCTCCTGGAGAACTGACCCTGTGCTCATATTTGCTTCTGGAGAGTGATCAAACAGATGTCCCGAACGAGCAGATTCTCCCTTCGCATATATTCAGTTTTTCAGGAAAGTGTTGAACTTGTCTGTGCTTCGTGAAGATTGTATTCTTGTGTATGAGAATTTTTACTTGCCTTTCTTACCGTAAGAAAAAATGAGACATAATGTGAAGAAGCCAAATGCATCCATTTAAAGTAATTTCAATCATCCACCAAAGGATGGTTGGGCCTAGATAAATTTTAAAAACTCCTTCAGTCCTTCAATACATCACATTGAGGTGATGGGTTCTTCTGAGCAGCTCTTTATTTTGAGGCCATTTTTTTTTTGGGGGGGGGGGGGTGCTTCTCTCTGTCCACTCCTTTCATGCAAGTCGATTTGTTTTCCCCTGGGTCTCATTCTCCTTTTATGTATTGTCACATGTTATTTACTATAATTGATTACTTTTATTTATTCTGTGATTTTAACCTGTACATGTGTATATGCTTTTAATTTGTACACAAGAAAAATATTTGTCTCCGGACCGTACGTCCTTGTTTTGATAGTTTTTTAGCTGAATAAAATCCGATATATATATTTTGAGAAACTAAAAAATACATCTATGTATGAGAAGTAACCTCTTACTGACTGTGCATAAATTTGTCTACAAAAGGTTCTGCTTTAGTTTAGAACCATATGTCAGTCACTTGAATGATGTAACTTTATTTCTATTCAAGATAATTGCTGATTGTATGAGAAAATCCTGTCCTTGTGGACATTGCTCCAGTTACCAAAAAGCTTTTAACTACCTTTATATGTCAGCGTGATAAATTAAATAGGCATAATGCATTATTAAGTCAATGACATTTGTGGTTATGTTGGTATCATGGGAGTTACCCTCTAAAAATGGAATAGTTTTGCAACACTTTCACTTTTCCTATGTGACGGTCCCTTCTCAGGATTCTATTATGAAGACCCTCATTGTCCAAGGTGCCTTTGATAAAGACTGAGGAAGGATCTCACTGCCTCTAGACATTGGAAATGTCATCAGGACAATTGTGCTGAAAACTGCAAAGGCATTAATGCATGCACTTTCACTAAAGCCTTTCTGGCATTCAACAGTGCTCAAATGAAATCTTACTGGCAATTAAAGGAAGCAACTGCAACTGCTCAAAGGCTACATTATTTTGCGCGAATGTATCTAGCCTTTGTATGTGGCCTTTGGCCTTTATCGGTCAGATAAAGCTTTCATCACAATGACTGTTTGGCTTGTTGTTCTGGGAAGGTCTTACTGACCTGCTTTGGACATGGCCATAGACTTGCGAGAATGGCTTCTGTTGCAGACAAGTGGAGTATTTAATGGAGTTGTTTGATATGTTTTACTGTGGATAATTATTGATGTGATTAATGGACCAAGTTAAATGCCCAGTAGCCCAGCTGGCAGCCTGATACTACCAAGTAGGTTTGTCACCCCGGTTGCGGCAGAACTTGAGGGATTGGTTGATGCAAGAAATGGTGCTATCTTTGTCCATAAAGGCCCAGCCTGATATACATGTACATGTAGATCAGTATACTGCAGGGTTATTATAGAAAACTGATATCTTCATATAAATGAAATGAAAGAAATTGATGGGTGGGGGGGGGGGTTAAACTAGAGTCTAGAGGAAGCTAATAAAAAGTTGAGAAGACATGAAAGAAATATTCAGGCCTGTTGGCAATTTTTTTATGTTTTTATGGGATAATTTGTGCAAGGACATTGTCAGGACTGTATTTTAAACAAGAGAATTCCAACTTACATGTACAGTAAATAGAAGACAAACAAGGGGAGCTTTGAACTTGAAAGAATTAAAAAGAAGGAAAAGAAAATCACCTTCCAAGTTCAGCAACCTTCACCTTTATTGGTTGAAAAGATCAAGCCAAATCTGCCCTTGAATTTGAATATCTTTGCTTATCCAAAGTCTGATCGTTAGATTCAACAAAGCAGGCAGACTTCTGGCCTCCAGCCGCAAGAAAGACTGTTTGAGTGGTGGTGATGTATTGGAGCCAGAGCATAGAAATTAATTCCACTGGCTCCTGATTAATTCAACATTGGCTTAATCACCATTAAATGTCCAAAAGGACCTTGGTCTCTGGGAAACTTCTCTGACCAAATATTTTTGGGTTTTTGTTTGCACTCCTTTCGTCACATCAAGGGCTGAAAGCCAGAAAGGAGTTCATGGATTTGATGCAAAATATTGCAAGTTGCCCATTTGTGGTCCTGGCAGAAAATAGTGTACTTCCTTAATAGTAGCTGAAAAAGAATTATATTTCCGTAATATTTTTTACCACACTTTTATAATGAAGATATTTTATGCTGTGCAACACATCCATCCGAAAGGGTGCTCAAGGCGCTTACAGTGAATTATCATAGACATCATTATTACCCCAGCAGTGTGCCAGGTACCCATTTATACACCTGGGTAGATGTAGCAAAGGTGGATTAAATGTCTTGCTGAAGGACAGAAGGAGCCAGGCATCAGTGGGAATCGAACTTTCGACCCTTTGAATAAAAGAACGCGTGCTCTTACCAACTTTGCCACAACACCTCCAGTATATATATATATTTTGTTATTGCAGCGATCTTAATTTTCACTCATAAATCTGTTAGCATTGGTCTTGTGTACATAGTTGAATTGACACGGACATTCTCAGCCAGGTACTGCATAAAGATTGATAGATGTGAGTCATTCCGCACACCCATAAGTCATTCTTAATGTCTGATTTATCATTATTTTTATGATGCGATCATCTTAATGTGAAATTTGTGTTTTCATTAATAATACCTAAACTGCAGGGTCTAAATTAACACAATAAATGAAAAAAGAAAGAAAAAGAAAGAAAAGGGGCAGAAAAAACAAAATAGTTATTTGTCCTGTAGTGAGAATGGACATAAAATTTTGATGAAGGAATTATTCTGTGATGGATAAACTTGATGTACATGTATGCAATTACATTGAGTACCTCCCCCCCCCCCCTCCCACATGGGAGGAGGGGGGGGGGAGGGATGGAACATTTATGATTCACCAATAATTGTATTACTGTCAAATTGTAGATGTGGATGATTTTGAACTGACTGATGTTGATTTTTTAGTTGTAGTTTCGTAGCGACTAAAATTTTCATTGGGCTGTTAAAATTTGTGGGTGGAATTTTGGTGGTCGTGTGTACTGGACCTGCTTGTCACCCTGCTGTCTAGCCAGCTGTAAATTGATGGACAAGTGATTGGATGTTGGGGTTATTTGGTCAGTTCAGAGTGACCTGAGAGAACAGTTGTTTAGGACCCGAGAAGGCTTAAGGAAGGACTAGACCTTTGGGTGCGAGTGTCTTTGAACTGTGATGACCGATTTACAATATTATTATTGGAGAGAGGTCACAAGATGTTGCTTTCAAAATGGTAACCAAGAAGAAACCATATTGCCCCACTCATACATATTCAGGTTTGGAGTTTGTAAGCTTTCATAAGCCCATTGCTCCAATGTATCATTAAAAGCAGTAGGTTAGAAAGCCAAAAGATTTTTCTTTACATCTTTGCTTTTTAATTTGAATAGAGCTGTCATGTCAAATGCCTTTGCTGCAAAGGGAAATTCAGTTTCCACGATCATCTTCAGAACATGTTACATATAATTCAGTATACCATTCTTAACAAAACTCAAAGTGCTTGTCAGATTTCCAAAACAAGCTAAAATGGTTGAACATCTGTAAATAAAAATGTCAATTCAGCTTGATATCCAATTCAGTGCGAGGATGAGACGATGATGTGCATTCAATCGACGAGGGGCATGGCAGTGACGATAAAGGAACAGCCCGCTACCAGTGGGGGAACGCATCTACAGCTGTCCGTGAATAGCGGAATTTGGATTATTAATTTGCAGGATTCGGTTTCTTGTCAGGCCCGTTGCCTGGGGGGGAATGGGAAAGACATCGAGTGAATCCCGTGGAATGAGAGAAAGATCCAAACGCTTCTCTCATCGCCTCGTCCTCGCTAGCTATCTATGGGAATGATGCGCCTAATGGACCGTGCTTTGCATGTTTCTCTTTATACAAATATAACTTAATTACTAGAGTAGATGTGCTTGATGATTCATCAAAGAAATATTGGCAGTGGTTCTCATATCAATCATTTATTCTGAATGAATGTCCCACTTTCTTTGCTTTCAGGTATAATGAATAGTATTTTTATGGACATCATTATGAGAATCAGATCTAAGAATTCTGATTTATGGACTGTGTAATTAACATCCATTGTTAGATTGAATTCAGTAATTATGACTCCTCTAAATGTTAGATTATGGATATTTTACCCCAAATTTATTTCATATTCTGACTGAGTGCAACATGAAAACGAAAACAAAAAATCTGTTGGAGGAAGATAGAGCTTGAGCAGAGGGCACTTCATTTTTGTTTTGGTACAGGAGGGGATGATCTCATGTAAAGAAAAATAATATCGTCTGTGAGTCAACATCTGTAACCAGATTAACAAAGAAACAATATCAACATTTGTCCCATCCTTCCAAAGTATACTCTATTGGTGAATCATTCATCCACTTTTACTTCAAACGATAAGCCATCCGCCGACCCATTTCCCCCAAATTGCACAAAAGCCTGTGCACGGGAGTGTGCATGCACATATCACATATTGGATGCATTCGGCCCAGATGTGTTCAAGTCTTCATTGAAATCCATTCATTCCGGACTTCTAAGAGCTCTTATATTGACTGTCTTTCATTAAAGGGATCTCGACCCGACTTGATACAGAATACCCGAACCCCCCCCCCCTTTCTCTCTCCTATAGCTATTCAATTGGATCCAGTTCCTAATATTGATTGTGACAGATGCCTACTATATATGAGATCATCCTCGTAAGAAAACAAAGTAAGAGAAGAGAAATAAGATGAATAATAAATGTTGTTATCTTGAAGACTTCTCAGAAAAGCAGTGGTATCTTTGAAAAACATTCCTTAGACAAGCTGAGTGGTTTTGGTATTAGTGGTAGAGTGGGGGGGGGGGGGGCAGTTGCTGCCCCTTAATAAGCAATGAGTCATAGAAGATTTCCCTTTTGTTTCATGTATGCCTGTCATACTTGGATGGGGGAGGGGGGAGATAGGGAGATAGAGAGAATGCTTAGCTCTTATATTGGCTCTCTCCCTCTCCGTTATTGCATTATTCCACTACCTGAAGTCTCAACTGAGCATTCAAGTCGAATATAATTTAATCAACCGTCTTGATAGACAGCAACTTGTCTCGTCATCTGTTTCCTCACATTAAAAGTACACAGCAGCACCGAGTAGATGTCGATTTTCCAGTCTGTCTGTTCCTGCGAAATGATCCCCCCCTCCTTTT
Organism: Echinometra lucunter; assembly: GCA_029962745.1. Classification (NCBI taxonomy): domain Eukaryota; kingdom Metazoa; phylum Echinodermata; class Echinoidea; order Camarodonta; family Echinometridae; genus Echinometra; species Echinometra lucunter. The sequence goes on from CM057157.1 coordinate 28,407,545, forward strand.
GATAAGCCTAGGAAATTCTGGGACTGCCTCTAAACTTGGGAACTTACATGTACATGTAGTTTGCTAATAGCCGGTTGGGCATTTCTTTTAATCATGAACTTCATGATATAAAACCTAAAGAGATTATACACGATGACCATTTTTGCGAAAAGAACCTTGATTCTGCACTTTGCCAAAATTCTGTGTTGTGTCAGTGATTCAGTCAGTTACCCTCTTGACTGGACACTTTCACAAGTTTCCACCACTCCAGAAATTAGTGATAGATGCATGCACTGGATATCGCCTGCTTTTTTAAAATTTGAAAATATTTTTTTTAGCAACTACTGCATGTAAGCATAAAAAGACACACATTTATACAAAATTAACATCTTTTTGGCTCTCGTGGCAGACAAGTTTCAGTCCAAAGTCTGATGTAAGCATGAATTAATGGCTGTTTTGCGCCTTGACCGTAATATGACTTGGTGCATCAAAGCTCTTGATATCCAACACATGGGAGCTAAGCTGTTTGATATTACAAGTATTCAGGAACCTATTAATAGTTATCCTTCTCTTTAGGTCCTGTCTCATCCTACTGTCACCCTTACTTCCTCTGTATTAAACATGTGTGTTTTAATACCAACCCCATTCACACTTTTATGTTATATTTTTAAGATTACATTTCCCAAATTAACACTGAATGTCTGTCCATTATTTTGGTTGAGATGTTACACACTTCAACATACATGCAATTCCAATTGCAATTTTAAATTGCAAAAGTGGCCTTGTGACCAACTCGGTCGCTTTGCTCCCTCGCTTGCATATTTCCTCAAACATTTTACGTCTTCCCCCCCCCCCCCCCCCCCCCCCCCCCCCCCCCCCCCCCCCCCAGCCAAAAAAGTACTGCGTACAGCCTTGCACAGGGGAAACAATTCTTCTATTTTCTGCAGTGGCATGTGTGCATTAGTTATACTTGGTGGTATCAAGGCAAAAGAAAGGCATCTTTCTCAATCTTGTCAGCTTGTCATATCCTAACTTTTTCACCTCTGTCTCCTTCCCAGCTTCTTGCTAAACCTCAGAGCCATGTGGTTTTTAAGTCGTCAGGCTTTAGCCAGTCTATGAGCACTTATAGCACGAAGCACTTATAGTAACCAGAAGCCGACGCTGTATCAGTTTACAGAGGGAGATGGCAAAGCAAAGCTGATGCAGGGGACGAGAGGGATACATCCCCCCTCTCCTTTCCCTACCCTTTGATCTGTTGTTCCCCTTCTCCCCAATTTTTCATGTTTCTCTTGCTCTCTCATACTCTCTCTTGCTCTCTCTCTCTCTTACTCTCTCCTTTTTCTCTCTCTTCCTCCCACTCTCTTTCCCATTCTCCTTTTACTTTCCATACTTCCGTCTCTCAGTATCCCGTCTGTCTCCTTCCTATTTTCATCATTCCTTATTGCCTGGCAATACCTAAACCCTCTTGTGACTCCTCCTTATCCCTTGTCTCTCTCTCTGTCTCTCTCTTTCTCTATATATGTATATATATCTTTCTCTCTTCATCTCTTTCTTCATCTCTTTCTATTACTCCACTCTCTCTCTCTTTCCCTCTCTCTCCCATGTTCCTCTCTATTATCTCATCTCACTCTTGTCATCCCTTTTGCCCCCCCCCCCCTCTATCTCTCTCTCTTTCCCCTCCTTCCATCATCCTTGCCCCTTCTTCTACATCTCCCATCTCCTCTGCCAAGCCTGGTATGTATTATGAATGGTTGTATTGGCAGTGTATGCTGGTCGATCCATCATGGCTGGCAGGATTTAATTGCTCCTCATTGCTCTTGTGTCTTATCTATTTTATTAATACCCCTCACGTGCATGCCAGCATCCTCTTCTGTAAGCTCCGCTGTCTCCGGTTGCCGTGGTGTTATAGATGATGCCCCCACGCACAGTGCAGTCATCTCATCAATGTAGTGTCTTGAATATGAACTGCATGTAGTCCCATTTGATGTGCACAGGTATTTTGATTGCATTGAAATGTCATCCATATATGAGGGTACTTTCATCTCGATATATATGAATCTTAAATTTGAACCACCGATATTGACCATTTCAGAGATGTTGGCGGTATATTGGACCATTTCCTATATTTACCTTTGACTTTTTGGTACGTGACAATTGAAAGGTAGCCCAACACAAATCATCACTGGTTTCATGAACTGACGTATCTCCTGTACACGAGCCTATGCGTTTTAGTTGTGATACTAGCTTCAGTTTATAGCATCTTGGGTTGCAGTGTTGAGAAATGTTATTGCAGTGATGTTTGGAGGACTTTTTATTCAAAGGCACTATGACCAGAGCAGTGACAGTTGAGTGCAGTATGACTATATATATATTCATAAGGGCCAAATGAAAGAATGGTTTGTAAGAAATGGCAGTTATTTCCCTCCTTCTGCATCTGGATATTCCCGCTGGTATCAAAGATCATAGATCAGACAACTGCTTGGTCTTTGTGTGTGTGTGTTCTGAATTAACCTAGGAGTGCTGATGGATCACTACAGATCTCCCCTCTGTGGTCTCCCTTCTGTCTTCAATACGGAGGTCCTCCTTTAAAGCTTGTCATAAATTCTCCACACTATCATGGCAGAAATTAAACTTCTCAAAAAATGCAACAAAATCTTTATGATTATTGCCTCAGAGTTTTAATAAGAAACTTCTATTCCATGGGGTTTCTTACACAAATTTGACAAGAAATTGTAATGTAATGGAGTAAACTGGCAAAAAAAAGAATCAAAACTTTTGATCTGGGTGAATTAAAATGCACTGCTATGTCCTAGTCATGTATGTCTGTGTTACTGATTTTAAGTGTTTCCAATCTTACAATTTCACTATTTTTGCATTTTGTGTACTTTTAGCATGGGACCGTAAGGATTGAGAATAATGATCCATTTAATTACTTTAGATGATTCATGTTCAATGTAGGGTTGCTTTAAAGAGAACTCAGTATTGTCTTTAACCCTGCGGTGTGGAGGTTTCAGATGCCTTCATCCTCCGTAATGCAATCTGGCCTGTGTTTGGGTTAGGGCCAGTCCTCTCACAGCACTTGAACCAGAATCGAATGTCTCCTGCCTGGATCGTCCTGATGAAGATACCAGCTGAGCGGCCATTTTGTCTCTCGTGTAGGGCTCTTTGTGGTGAATGGAACTGACAGTTTAGGACAGGCTCTTGTTCATTGATAACCCCCACAGTGGGATGGGGATGATGGTGAAAGAGGTCTGGAGCTTGTAGTAGAAATACCCCCTCCCGTCAATATTGAAGTGTTTTCACAATCATGTAGGTAGGCTTATACCATAGATGTAACGCATTGCTGGACACTAGGTAAAATTATATCTTTAGTCACTTTGGCTAGACATTAGGGAGCTTTTGTAACCAAGACCGTGACCGCCATTCGAGCGTGTGGTGTGCGCATGCTCATATCTGAAGAACAAAAATTTTGTATACTTATCACTGATTGTCAGGCTACTCGTCCTACATTGAGAACAGGCGCAATTTGGGCCAAGAACTGTTCTTGTTTTCAACAGGACAGGGAATTTTTCACATCTGATCATTTGAATGTGCAAAGATTTTTGTTCTTTTGGAATTTAGCATGACACACTCAACTAGTGGTCGCGTATTTGGTTGCGAAAGCTCCTTATTATTCTACAACAGCCACACTTGACCAAGGTGTAGTACATGTAATCAGGTACTTGGTAGGATTTATTCCTTGAATGCACAGAGTGCTACGGTTGCCTTTGTTAAAGCTGGGTTAATAATCTGATTGCGGGGCCCTCTGGGAGAACATTACATGATAGTGAAGAGGCTACACTGAGTAAACTTAAAAGTTTATTATGGAAATTACAAACCCCTTTTTTTATGCTTTTCCTGAATATTTTCATAAGTTTGCTCAAGACTCTACTTTGGTCACCCAAGATAGCAAGCAAACAATAATGTTGAACTCTCTAAAGCTATCATGCTTGTTCAATTTTATGAAATTTGGTTATTCAAATTCTTTAGCATACTATTCAAAGAAGAAAATGGTATACCATCACAATCATTATGATTTGTCCGTAATTAATCGTTGAATCTCTTTGTTCACCAGTTTTCATTACAGCCGCATTTTCATTTCTACAGAGATTGCCATGTATAATGTTACCATTTAAATGGCTAAACCCTGGATAACAAGGGCCCTTTTTCAAAGTTACTCATGAGACCCTCATGTTAAATGATACTAAAAGGCTCTCCAGTGGGCTCAATGTGAAAGGTACACCACACAGAGAAACTGTTCCTCTCATTAGTTGGAGAACAAGGGGGTGAAAAGGCGTGAATTAGAGACCAAAAAAATGTCAAGTCAATGTTCCCTTTGTATGCTGATATAAACCAGTCCATGAATTATCCCCATGTTCAGACACAAAAAATCTGTTGTATAGTTATACTAAAACGTATAGCTATATACGATGAATTCCTGTGCCTGTACGCTCACAAACGGAATGACATGTAAAGAAACGTCACATAATGAAGCTAGGGTCTGAGCTTTGTTTCGAACTAGAACTTGTTGAAAGAATCATGGTCCGTGTGTGTGTCTGAACTTCTGGTGATCATAGAACTGTAAAACGAAAGGAGACATGATCTTGCCAGGACAACATGCACAGTAGAAAACTGCGCATCTATACGGCATTTGATTTAAAGAGTTTGGGATGTGGGTCTGAATGCTCCGTTCGCTATACGATGATTCTTAATTCGATGTTTCTTTATTGAGTTTCGGGATAAGCATTTTGTGTCTGAACAGGCTAGAGTAGGGGCTCTCCAAAATCTGGGATACTGCTTGTATATTAGATGTCTTCTTTGGGAGAAGGGATGGACAGGGGGAGGGGGCGGGCCGGGGGAGAGGGTGGATGATGATCCTCCCATTAGTAAAGTGCATATGACCTCAGCCTAATTTCATTCTATTCAAATACACACAATGGACAGCATGGATATCAAAGTCTTTCAGTTTTCTTCTTGCAATTGAGGTGGTAATTAGACTTTGATTGCTCGCCATGATTTTTATGATCGCTTAGTCCCTAGTTCAGCTTTTGCTCTTTGGAAGTAATTATGATTCTCTGAACCCTTGTTGGTGACTTGAATATCAATGCATAAGCAGGTAAAACTTTATTTTTCATTCTTTTTCTAGCAGGAACAGTGCATGTGACCCTCTTCTTTGTATTTGACCGTTTGATTATTGCATATAAAATCTTACATAGCCTTGGTTGTGTGTTACAATAACCAGGGTCCAAGATCCCTGGTTTTATTATCTTTGTACTTTGATATTCTTGAGGTTTAGGGTCGTGGTGTAATACAGTATTAAAATGAAATATTTTATGCAGGTTGAGACATGCAATTGTTGAACTCACAAATTGAATTATATGGTGAAGTTACATGGACTTGATTTATAGCTGGCACTTCATGCAATGCTTGTGCAGATCCCTTTATTAGTAAATATTACAAAGTTTACAAAGACCTCGCTTATCTGGTCGCTTCGGGACCGGGGCCCATCCGTATAAGTGAAATGGCCGGATATGAGAGTAATGCAGTGGGACACCTTTTCTGTGCAAATTTATAGGGTAGAGCGGTCTTATTTGCTGTAAAATAGCTATTTCCTCGGTGTTGTGGATGATTGTAAATGATCAACTGTTATAGTATCTTTCTGTTTACAAGATGAAAATAGAATAAAATAAAACGGAAAATTGCCCACAATGTTTCTGTCTCTTACGCTTTTGGGTGAATTGGATAAGGAATAAAAGAGGGAAGTGGGCCGGGAGACTCGACTGGTTAATAGAAGAGTCCAGATAAATGAAGGCCGGATAAGCTAGGTCGGACTATATGTGCCTTGCTGATTCTGGTGCAGTTATACATTGTATGTAAAGTCATCAAAAATGGATGATATTATGTTGACCAAGAAATTAAATTTCACTTTGTGATTTTAGGAGTAGCATCTTTATTTTTAGATACATTTAATAGGATTCTGCTCGTGCTATCTCTATTTGATGTAGACATGCTTTCATACTTTTTAAAAAAATTTTGAAATCCCTGCCCTAAGTTAAAATAAAAGACAATTATGTGTATGAAGTCAGATGAAAATGGATCTGATCATCCGCAGATCATCTAAAGTATTGCTTGAGGATCCTTTGAAGGCATTTCTCCAACAAGTCATTATTGCCAATAATTGGAAGAATTATGCCCAGTGGACCCTTTTCATGCAGGATGTGGGAGGATTCGAAAAGTAAAGAAGTGTTTGGTTGGTCTTGATGGCTTCGAACAGTGGCCAAACAAATCGTGGTCGCCCGACAAATCATACTAAGTGCCAGAATGTGTGCAGAGCGCATCGCTTTATGTAAATGCCCTGGAGGCCAGCTTTTCATCCAAATGATCTGATGATGGTCCCGCTTTGTCCGTAATTAGATTCCATATTTGCAATTGTTGTTTTGATGATTTATGGGAGAGAGATGGAGGCATTTCACAAAGGGCTGAAGGCAATCATAATTCCTTCCTCATCCCCTACAGCACATCTCGCTTCACCCCCTCTTAAAAGGTGCTTTCACACCTACCCAATCAGGAAAAATACCTGGTATTTTGCCAGTGTGAAACGAAAGTCCTTGTAATATCCCCGAAAAAAAATACCCATATTTTTAGTAGGTACTTTCTCAAAATTACACATACTTTCTCCAAGGTCGCAGGGATATTTGCAATGTGAAAGCAAATTACGAGAACTTCTGTCCCATTGCCGCTGCAGAATGCAGGAAAGTGCACACCTCGTCTCCAAAATAAACCGTAATGCGCATACTCATAACTACGAGAACTTTCCCAAAGAGGTCTGGTTCGTGTAGGTGTGAGTGCACGACATAATTTCGGGGCTTGAAAAGGTTCACGTAATTTATGGGCATTTTTTCTGATCGGGTAGGTGTGAAAGCACCTAAAGAGAAGCTTGAGTTCTGGGAAAGGTGAAAAATAATGTGGGAGCTTTCTCATTCATTCCATGTCAGTTAGGAAGAATATTGTAGTAAAAATGTCCCCTAGGAAGCATTGCTCTTCAAATGCCCTCTTATTGGAAATATGACAAGGAAAAGCTGAAAAGTTTGGGGGTAACATACATGTACATGCCAGATTTGTGTGTGATCCCATGTACTCATTTCTTGCGCAGTGCAAGTATATTGTGGGGAAAGTTAGTGAATTTCTTACCAGTTCGATGATCTCTAAATTTTTACACTAGACACCTGTATTTACATCTAACTCTGCCAGTTGGTTTGGAACAGTTTCCTTCACATTATGATCGCATGACCAGAACTCCAGTTATCTTTATGAATACCGTTTGTTTTTCCCTTCCTATTCTCAATGTGTATTTCTTAATCATGACATTGCTATGAACCAAAAAGAAATACTTCAATAGAGGTTGTTGTATTTCAACTGTCTGAATAGAATGAAAACGTGTCCCTCTCTATTGCTCTCGATCCCTTTGTTCTGAAATTGGAAACGTGGCAGTAGATGTCCAAGGACCTCTTCTGCTTGAAGTGTCTGAAAAGTTTCTGTCTAGGGGTTCCTCTTCATACCTTTCTTTTTAACGCCACTCGTAGAATGTTTTTATTTCCCTTCCCCAGCATCCAGCCTTTTTTTCAGAAATTGAAAATAGCAACATGGTTAATCTGATACTTGATGTACTAGTATTTGAATGACATGAAATTCTGCCTTGTTCCATTTCTCTCCATCCATTCTTTTCAATGTCATTCATCTGTTCGGAGCCAGAAGAGCATCAACTCGTATCATTTTATACAATCTTTAATGCCCTCTGGCTCCAAACAGACAATTTGATGTGTCTCTTTGTTGCATGGCATCTAGCCTTTTGTTCTGTTCTAGATTATTTTCTTCCATTGTTTTGATAATTAGAAGGAGGTGTTGGATGGAGAAGATATTTTTAATTCGCTAAAATTTGATGAAGTGATTATCTCCCCAAAGCCTCTGAGATGTCACTCACGTGCATTCCCTCATCATCTCTCACTCTCATCCAATCTAGAACCTCTCTCATCCTCCTCTCCATCTTGATGTTGTAATAATTGAAACCCGAAGGACAACAGAATTTCCCTCCTCCGTCCACGTAGCCCAATCTGCAGGTGAATAAATTGCTGGATGCATTTTTGATGGGATAGACAAACGTTGCCTTGGAACGATGATGATATCGGCAATTATTGATGCAAGTAATGTATGCGTGCTACCGGGGGCATCCGCTGATTCGGAACACTGCCCACGGAGCAGACAATACCAACATTCAGACTCGGGACCACATCTCTCCCCGTCGCAGTCTCTAATGAATTAAAACATGCAGTAATCCCATGCTGCCATCGGGGAAGAGATTATTCAATAATATGATTTCATCGTCTTCATGAATATTTAAATGGCAGCCGATAATTAAGGGGAAACTGCTGGAAATTGGGGATGCGCAGGCGACAATCGAGTGACGCATAGCTCAGGCATGAGTTTTTACTATCTTCATATAATGAATCTGCACTGTTGCATCTAATTGAGCTAAATTGAGAAAGCTAGCTGCCTATTTTCCATTTTTATCCAATCATAGTTATTACCCCTCCACTTCATAAAAATGATTTGGGTTTAATATATGGCATGGTGAATCATCGCTGTAGCATATTTATCCTTGAAAATGAGGTTCGGACTGTTTTGTTTATCGATTTTATGCATATGCTCTGGAATTTAGGAAAAATGAAATCAATCAAATGTTAGATTCATGGTCCATTTTTTTTTTTTCTTGGTAATTACATGTATACATTTAGCTATCAAAAGAATAAAAAGGATTTGCTCTGAAATTGAAATAATTGATTTGTGAAAGAATAATTTTTTTTCTGTTGTCTCTGTGCCTGCTTTTGCTTTTTCTCTATATTTCTCTCCCCCCCCCTTCTCCTCTCTGGCTCTCTAGCTCTCTCTCTCTCTCTCTCTCTCTCTCTGTCCCTGTTTATGCCTTTACAAAGCTTCCAATATTACATGGACAGATATTTTTGTGCTATGCATGCAGTATGGATTGAATTGTGTTATTAAATTGTTCCAAGGCTCCCCCTGGCCCGAATCACTGAAAACGCTTTTAGTTCAAAATGGCAATCAATTACAGCACACAGAAAATGCACCTCCCCACTTCCATCAATTAAATATGGCATTGAATACAGCCAAATTATTTTCCCCTCTCATTCTGTAAAGTTCAGTCCGATTAATTTACTGGGAAACCTACCCTTTTAGTGGATTATACGTCCAGGCCTGCTTCACTTCTTGTGCGCAAACATGTATGTAAAGATGCCCCACTCGAAAGGAAATGCGTATGTCGATTGGCCCAGTTACGGCGTTTAGACAGAGTGCATTAGCATCCCACGCTCGTATTCGTGTCTGCCACTACACAGTCTTACTGAGCTCTTCCAAAAGCAGGCCCTTATGAAGTTGTACGTGGTGTAGACTTTATGTAAACTGGATTGACTTCACTGGAGGAGTCTCTAGATTTCTGTTTATCGATTGTTTTTATGTATGTTCCGACTGAAAAGACATTGTCTGCGCACTCTTAGCAAGCCAGAAAGGTGTGAATTCTATGTCAGAGCAGTTACAGTTACCTGGTCAGAGTATATGTTAACATCCTTCTAACTCTTTGCTGGGGGTTAGGTGCATGTGTTTTTGTTTATCCTTTTCATTTCAAGCCCGTATTACAGAGTAGGAGCATTTTGGTGTGCTGAGAGCTAGAAGGACTTTAAAAGTGTGGGTCACATGTAACAGATACAGGGTCATTCACATATCGAACAACAAAACCCCCGCTCATGACATCTTTGTGCCAACTGTATAAGATTTCTTTTAAAGAAGAAAATAAAGATATTAAGTGGCAGATAGGTCCACACCTTTTGGCTGCCAGGAGGCACAAAAGATAATTTTTGCCCTGGCATTTTTTTTTTTTACGTTCTCAAACAACCATTCACTCATTCATCTACAAATAAATCTGTGGGTGTACCATTGGGGGTTTGCTGTTGTATACATGTGAACAAGCCTTAACAATAACTCGTTTTTCAATGAAGGGTATACCCTAGGAGGAGAAGGCGCAATGGCTCAGTAGGTAGAGCACTGGTCTTGTAATCCATTGACCTGGGTTCAAAACCAAGTTAGTGTGCTAGTGCCCTATGGTAAAGCATTATTCCTCATTACCAGGTCTCTCCTAGAGGACTTAAAGCTGTCGGTCCTCTCATTGTAGTGTGTGTTCACAAAGCAGCTCCTGACATGCCTGATATGTTGAAATTTAATGGAGATATTCGGAAGGGAAGATGAAATAGCGCAATTTACGCTTTTTAAAAAGATTTGTTCTGTTTACAATTGATTTATCATTTGTTTTTACATATCACAGAAGAACACAGAATTTGAAGTTTAGAACACTGAAGAACACGAAATTTGAAATTTAGAACACCAAAGAACATGGAATTTGCATTTTAGAAAACGGAGAACTGGGGTCTTTACTCTAGAGTAAACCTTTCATGAAAAGTCTCATCGTTGTTTGTCAAATGTAACTCAGTATGTAAAGTATACGCATTAATGTTTTTACTACTAAAGTAAATATGCATTAATGTCTTTATGACTGACAGGAGGTGAATGTGCTTATCTATTTCATCTTATGAAATGCTAAGAAAAGCAATAACATTTTTCTAATCAACTCCCTTGAGAAAGATCAAGATGACGTTTTAATGTCTTCGAGTCTCTGATGACATTTAGTAGACATTTCACAGACATGGTTAGATTTATCCTCATGCAGTCGCTCAAGTACATAAAGAGCTCTCAGTAGGATGCATTTCCACCAAAAAGTGGCCATCAACCTTCCTCTCTATAACCTTAAATCTTCCTTTTATTACCCCTAAATCTCCAATCAGATCCGAAAGTAAAACAAGCCCAATTAATCATCCCATCTTTCTCAGTCACCTTTCATCACCCAGACTGACAAATTTCGCTGCTCTTCTGGAGGTGTCAAAAATTCCTCTTGCATGATGTCATAGCCTTCACCTTCACCGGTGCTGTACAAAATGTGTGCGTTTTTCCAAAGTGAGCAATACATCATCATCAAACATGTCGTTAGTCTGAATTTTCAGTCTCTAGATATTGCTTTTGGAAAATGATTATTATTTTTAAAAGAGAAGGAGGGTTTTTTACTGAGGGAGGGGGGGGGGGGGGGGGGGGCTTGTGTTTTATTGCTTTCCACTGATGCTGGATATTATGAAATAATGTCCATGAAATACTTTGGGTGGGATTGAATACCTATCTGTCCTTTTTTAACCCATTCGTGACAGAGGTCCACATTTTGTGGTTTGACCTAATAACTTTTGATGCAGAGCCCTAAAAATTATACCCAATACATGAGTAGAAAGAGCAAAAAAATCTACACAAACTGTGCCCATTTCGGTTGCGTCAATATTCGTTGTTTGATGCTGAAAATTTTTAAAAGGAAAATAAGCATTAAAATCCTTAAATTGGCAATGTGATAGAAAGTTTAAAATCACCATTTTCCCATGCAAATTGGCAACTTTTTTACTTCTCATCATAATTTCTGTCAATTTATATTCATTTCAGATGCATGACGTTTTATAAGAAAAATGTAGCACTAAAATAAAAATGTTGGTGTTGCCAATTTGAAGAATAAAAGCTGATCAACTTAGGCTTTAAATAATTCCTGTCACGAATGGGTTAAAATGTTAAATATCAAAACCCCAAACCTTGGAAATTGGACATGCAGATGAAAGAAGAAATGAAATGAAGAAGACTTTGATATTAGCATTTGGATTCCAGAAAGCATTGGAAAGCTACATGTAATTACCAGTGTATTGATATGAAGTCTATTTTTTGAAATCAAAGTCATTGGGCAAGAAAAATGTTTTATTTCAGACAGCGATTTTGCATAGGAATTTATATTTCAACTCTGAGATAAAACAGGAAAGCTGAGTACCACTGTCACAGAATGAGGGATCTACATGCAGGCCCCATTTCATAAAACTTGTTATCAGTACAACTGCCGCATTTCTATGATAAATTTGCTCTGAGCCAATCAGATGCAAGGGTGTCAGTAGCTTATAACAGTTATTGCAACTTGTAATTGATAACAAGTTTTATGAAACAGGGCTCTTTAGTTGACTCATAGGTGCCCAGTCACAGACTCTATACACCTACCAGCTTACAGGATAAGATTTTAAAAATTTTGTACAATGCGTCTGCTTGTACAGCAGTTCGTATTGGTAGACTAGCAGCTCAATAAACTCATCTCAGCCATCCTGCTGTGCTGCCCTGCCAATTGTGATGGATCACGGTGTGATAAGTTATGAATCAGTTCGGTATCAAACCCTGGCAACAGACTGGACAAAGCCCCGTGGGATGCTAATTATGGAAAATTATGCACATACATTTAGAAGTCTGTATTATCCATGCTGAGGTTTGCGTAGGAGAGAGGGGTCAAATAACTGGTTCATTGCTGAGGATAATCTTGGGCTTCGAAGTGTCTGTTAAAGTTGATCAGCAAAGGTAAATACTTGTTACTAGAAGTGAACAAGATGACTCACTGGTATTTATTTATTTATTTATTTATTTATTTATTTATTTATTTATTCATTTATTAGTTTACGTATTTATTTATTTAGTTAGTTCGTTATTTATTTATTTATTTTGTTTGTTTGTTTGTTTGTTAGTTCGTTAGTTCATTAGTTCGTTAATTCGTTAGTTCGTTAGTTCGTTAGTTTGTTAGTTCGTTAGTTCGTTAATTAGTTAGTTAGTTAATTAGTTAGATAGTTGATTATTTTGATTGATAATTGTTTATTATGATACTGGCATGCAGAAATGCCATTTGCATGGTTGTCATTTGGGACCAATTTTTGCCTGAATGATGTGGGCTTCCGACACTCTTGTCTTTGGTTTACCCAAGAATCAACCTTTGTGTTGTGCGCATAATGTAGGTCTTGGTGAATCTGCTCCACATGCTTTTACACATGTGGGACTGACCTTTGCTACTGTTCAAGAGTTTGGTCAAGTTTGCTATGGCATCTTCCTATCTGGTTACACGAAGGTTTGCCCTTGATAAAGGCCTGATAAGGTCTGCCAGCTTAGCCCCATATCATATCCAAACTTGCAGGCTATCCAAACAGTCTCCCGCCCATTACACCATTGTGAGGGTAATCGAGCTGCTGCGTCCTGTAGGTTTGTTTGTGGGGTGATATGAGACAGTCACCAGTGCAGAGGTCTACCTTCTTATATACCGGTACCTTTGACCAGCCATCTTGGCAGTAGTACTCTACTGTAATTAAATGTCGATGTGTTTAGGATGCCAAAGATAATGTTGACTTTGGACTGGAGATAAGGTTGTGTACATGTATACCTGTGTAGCATCAATGGTCATTTCGTTCAGTCAGAAGTGGAGCATATAAATGTATGCAGTAAAAAGAAAAGAGTAGTTCTTTCCCCTGACTTGAAGAAGTAAGTCCAGAAATGATTAATACCTGGGCTTTTCTAGCAGACGTGTTTAAAATTGCTTCAGTAGATTACAAAAGTGATATGCTCATTTCTATGCACAGCCCACCCCCCAACTTCCAAAGATACTCTGCAGCTCCTGGGACACAGTCTTTGAAAGAAAGCAAATGGATTTCTGCAATTGTTGCCTTATAGAAGTTTTAAGAGGTTTAAACGAGTGAGATTATGTCTGTCCTTTCTTGTACTGGCTGAAAATGTATTGTTGAACTCTCCTTTTTTTATCACCGGCAGTATGCCAGCCCCATTTATTCAGGCTTCTCTCTTGAGCATTTGATACATGTATTTTGTTGCATCTAACCTTTTTGTAATGCTTCTTTCTTCCCCTTTCTTATGATCAATTTCCACCAGTTTCTTTAATCTCCTTTGATGTCATGCCTCCTCTCTTGTCATCCATAAATGTTCATGGCTTGAAATTAAATCGCGTTATTGGGCAGAGCATTAAAATGATGAAACGAAAGGAGAGGCTAGGTGCCCGGTGAATGTGGAGTAAGAAAAATTGATCGATATCTTGCCGGCAGGGGAAGAATGGGAACAATACCAATGGACGGATTAGTTCCAATTAAGCCCTTACCATTTATTGAGGCAGGATCATATTGAGTCTTGTCTTTGTTGAGATGTGTGCTCTAAAAGTAATGACAGGTAATGACTAAAATAAAGCCATTATATTAACTCTTTATCGGAATACGATAAATGCTTTTTGAATGGATGGGATGTAGGGAGGAGGACAAACTCTGTCAGGGGGGAACAGACTCCTTAAAAGCATCCCTTTCCGATCTTCAAGTGGAATCGAACTGAAAACATTGACACGAAACTCGTGCCCTTGGAGGACGAGGAGAAGCTTCATTTCAAACGTTTGTGCGGGATCAATACGGGTAGCGCCATACTCGAATTTCAACAAACCTTCTCTTTTCTTCTTTCAGAGGATTCTTCTATCTGTGATACAACGTCAACATTTGAAGGAAGAGGAGCTTCACGCTGACCCTTGGAGGTAAGATTCGCTTGTGTTTTGTTGTCAAGTCCTGAAGAGGAGATCGAGTCTAAAAGTAGGTGGTGGGGGAAGCATTGTTCGTTTTGATACGGTATCTTGTGATTGTAATTTGTATCCTTAGGATATAGGCTTGGGTTTTCTAGATACTGATCCACAAGCCTTGTTAACAGAATTGGTATTTGATACTGAAGGTCATTGCTTCTATAGAGTGTCTTCTTACCCCCAAATGTCCGTAATTGAGAACTAAAGTTAAAAGAAACAGAAAGAAACATGGAAAAGTATGCATGGTCTCAAAATATGATCATTCTCTTGTTTATCAAGAACCATCAGTATTACAGCTGTTCAAGCTTAAAGGCATTGGCTAACTTTGTGAGTAGCTGATTTAAAAAATTCTCAATCTAAGATGAAACATGTGTATGAGTACTTGTATTTGTACTCAAAAACCCTGAAACCAACTATAATTTTGAATGAATAAGTGTAAGTTAGACGCAAACGGCGATTTTATTATCCTTCGTCTCACGAGACAATCACTAAGAGGACCACTTTGCTTGAATTTGAAAATGCCGTTATGTGCCTCCCGCCGCGTGATACGCAAATACACACATTACAGTAAGGTGAGTCATACGTGCATGCACACTCCTTATGTCTATTCTGTGCAACCGACCCTCGTATATTTTTCAAACATTGGTTCACATTTTTGATATTTAAAAATACTTCCTGTAGATATTATACTTTGAAATTTTCAGACTGGTATTTTTACACTATAACCCTTATGTTTATCCCATTTTCAAGTAACAAAACAGGATTTTTTAAAATCATAACAATGTTAACCAATGTCTTTAAGTTTAGGCTTGTGTATATGCATGCATTGCTGGTGATCTGTTCTGTATCCTTGGTAAGGATGTAGACTTTCTTACTCGGGAGTCAGAAATGATGCCTATATAATTCGGTTTAACTGGAGCTTATTAAAACCACTTGCCCTTTGTACCTTGGAATTAGCTTTATGCCATTTTACCTATCTTCTTAATCCCATTCATGTATTCTTTAGGAGGGTTTTGTTGGTCGGACCATAGCTCTGCTTTCAGCCAAAAGGGAAAGAATTGATTGAAATTTTGTGGCAGCAGGTATTGACAGGAGGGCTATTTGAGAATACAAAGTGATTTCTGGCATTGTTCCACCCCCTCTCTCTCTTGCTCTCTCTCCAAAACACATATTCCAAAACTTTACAAAAATAGTCTTCTTTGTGGGGGGGGGGGGGGGGAAGAGGGGTCTCTTGGGAGAAAGTCATTCTCTGCGATTGAGTGAGAGAGCAGCACATTAAAAGCCTCAATTGTGTTCGAAAGCTTTATCACCTCCCGCATTAAAGTTGTCCGGTAATCCCAATTTAATTGACTCGAGTCCCCATCATCAGGTATTTGATGGATATTGGGAAAGCGGCAGAGATCTAATGGAAGGGCTACCCCTGTCTTCTTATCTATGATGCCTACAGAACTACTCACTGCATAAATACATGTAATAGTGGAGTGGGTGTTGTTGACCACAGCAGACATCCATATTCCTTCATTATAACCCGAGGCAGATGTGGAAGCAATCTTTAGGAAAATTCTGCATTTATACGATGAAAATTTTCGTTGCTTGTTTGGACATTTATGACAAAACATTGTCCTTAAAAAAAAAAGGGGTTTGGGCTTTGTTTTGGATAGGAAGTCGACACAAAATCGGGGTCAACTCTGTAGTACATGTGCCCTGTGTGTAACATGCAGCTGCAGAATTTTCTGCGGTTTCAATACTAGTAGCATCATTAGGCAAAAAAAAAAAAAAAATGTTATGTTGCCCTCACATGCACAAAATTTGAAAATTGGGTCGGTCGGTCGATTTTTTTTTTTTTTCTTTACTACCCCACTGGACTGTAACTATTATGCACGCGAGCGAGCGCGAGCCGACACTCATGTTATGTGCAGTTGTGTGACGTGAGAGAGTTGAGTTTTCCGATATTTTTTATGAGTTTCTAATGGGGAAAACGCAGGCAGAACGCAGTCAAAACGCATATAATAGTGGTTTTTAAGCCATTGAATACAAAGTTTAGCAAATTCTTCGTCCAAATCTGAGATTTTCTTACAAAAATGGTGCGTTTGTATATTTGGATCTGCTTTAAAAAAAAAAAAAAACCTGACCCTATTTTGTCGCATTTTACGGTCGGTCGATTGAGGGCAACATAACAATTTTTTGTTGGGGGGGGGCCTAATATAATACAGTGCATTGCTAGCTTATGTGGATGTTGACATGTTAAGACGGATAGATTGGCTAGCTTACAATTTATGTGAATGATGAACTACTTAAGATGGATGCATTCGCTGTAGTATAGAATGTCCCAAAGGAACAGGAAATGACAACTTCATTACTGTCATTTTTTTTTTTTTTTTGTGGAAAAATTGCCATCTTACTCTCATCATTCTAATGGATTTGAAAGTTACTGTAACGATTTTTTCTTGGCATCATTACGCTAAAAGAAAATTAGTCATTTCTTTGTTTTTCTGCCATTTATCATCAGTCTATTTTCGTTTGCCCGTGTGGGACATTTTCACAGTGTGCAAGCTTATTTGTCAAGCATTTTGTAGAGCGCATTGTGAGGGAAATGTTAATGATGCTATGATGTGTGACCTCATGGCACGCTGCGTATCTATCTTTGTTACCAATATAACAGCTAGCCTGTAGTCATGTTGACATTATTTCAAGTCGAGCTATCATAGCCCCAGAGGGATCGATAAGGAAAAACATTAGGTTGGTTGATGTGCCAGCCTCCAAACCCAAACATCTAACGATTATTGATCGGTGAAACTAAACGAGTTCACACGGCACCATTCTTCTTCTTTTATGCGGCCCACCTGGCATTTTACCTGTCTACGTCTTTCTTGATTTCTCTCTCATATAATATCTCTTTTTTTTCTTCATCCTGCAGGGCGCTTCTGATTCTATAGAACTTTATATCATTCTCATTTTATGTCCTCGCTATCGTTCTGTCTCTGTCTCTCTGTTTCCATCTCTGTTCCTCTGTTTCTGGCTCTCTGTCTCTCTGTCTCTGTCTCTGTCTGTCTGTCTCTGTCTCTCTCTCTCTCCTCTCTCTCTCCACTCTCCATTTTTTCATCTCTCACACTCATGTTTTGATCCATGCCTGCTAGTTGAAAGGGGATATAGCCCTAGCCATTCACAAATATGTCAAAGGGGTATGCCAAGCAGGTGCTTCTGCCTTTGATGAATGAGTGTTTTATGTGGAAATGGTGAACAAGAGAACTACAAAATTAGAAGAGGTACATGCAGCCAGAGAGAGAAAGAGAGAGAGAGAGAGAGAGAGAGAGAGAGAGAGAGAGAGAGAGAGAGAGATGGATGAAGGTAGAAGAGAAATATACCAGGGGGAAATAGAAGGGTAGTTATGATACATATACAGACAAATGGACGGAAAGAATGTGGTCTCAAGAGATATGAAGTAATAATCCCTGAATTGAAATAAAGATCAATGCAATCTTGAAGCAGCGAAATACAACACTTTTTCTGTTCTACACAAGCTCCCTAGCAAGATATTAAGTGTCATTTAAGCTACCGGTAGTAAGACTAAATCTATCTCCAGCAAATGTTTCAAAATAGGCATTCATGATATACTCTGTATAGTGAACATGTATGCTAGTACTTTTTCATTCCCCCAGCTGTTGTTGTAAAACCCATGGTATTCAGATGGGCAATTCTCTTCTCAGTCCCAAACACCAACAACCCCACCATGTCTGCTTGAATTAAGTCTGATTATTACATTATTGAATAACCGAGCTGAGCTAATTCTGTCGACCTGACAATTGAGGCTCTGTGCAAATGTTTGTGATGTGACGAGGCCACCGTTCATCCCTCCCCCCTCCCCCTTTCACCGGCAGCCCTGCGCCTAATATGGGCAATTATGCAGCTTGTCGTAAAAGGTGAAGTATTGATCGGATTTCAAGGTCGGAGAGATCTGTTATAAATGAATGGTCCTATCCAACTTCTTGTTCTTGTCACTCTCACTCAATCATTCATTGAACAAATGAGACTCTAATTCCTCCACCATTCACAATGGAACTTGTACAGTTATGTGCTTTATTGAATGAGGCATGCTCTTAAAATGTTCTCTTTCAGTTAAAGGAGCTCGGCAAGGTGACGTTGGAGGTGTTTACACTTGAACAAATTTTTCCAGAAAGTCTGTGATGATAATAACTTTGTTTACCAAGGGAAGCCTCATCAGCATTGCTGTTCTTCCCGAGGTCCCTGCAATTATTATTACCCCAGAAATTGCCAGGTACCCATTTTCACCTGGGTGGAGAGTGGCAAAATGTGGATTAATGTCTTGCCTAAAGACGTTAGTGATGGGCTGGGATTTGAACCCTCAACCCTGAGATTGAGAGTCAAGTGAATGAACCACTATACCACGGCAACTCCACCCCCTATGATTAACATCTCTGCCCATTGAAATCTGCTGTGAGATGGAACCTGATCTGATGATGATAACCTTTGAAATATTCTAGTAAAATTACACTGCAATTGCAGGAAGATCATTAGAAATTGATATTTCTACCCATTCAAATTGATGTAAGATGGAACTCGATTTGATTACAATTGCCTGTGAAAATTGCGACCTGATCGTAGGAAGATGAGAGTAGAAATTTTCAGGCATCTACATGTATATTACCTGGCATCATCTTGGGCAATATCATCTCAGTATAAAGCATATCTTCCAAACTGAGTTCTTCCTGTACTTGTAGTGCCTGCAGGTGGAATATCTTAAAGGCATTGGCTAACTTTGTGAGAAGCTGATTTGAAAAATTCTCAAACTAAGATGAAACATTTGTATGAGTACTTGTATTTGTACTCAAAAACCCTGAAACCAACCATTTTCAAGTAACAAAACAAGATTTTTAAAAATCATAACAATGTTAAGCAATGTCTTTAATGATGATTCTTGATAATGGGTTCATCTTCCACCTTTGAAACCTTACCAGAATGTGGGCATTAAACCTTTAAACCTTCTGGAAAATACACTTTTATAATCTTTCAATGAACAAATGGGAAATAGGCCCCTAGGATTTAGATTTTTATTACTAACTTGAAGTCTCATTTTTAAACTATTCTGTCAGCACTGATAATGTGAAACACACTTGCAACCTTCAAGGGAAATTTAACCATTAATAGTGGTGTTTAAGAGGGGTATTATGCTGCAAATTATACAAAAAGAAAATTCATCAAATTTAGAGAATTTAACCTCTAAATGCTGCATTGTAAATTGAAGATTGATGATGATGTGGGGGAAAATCTGGTAATTATTTTTGAAATTTACTTTATTACCAGATTATGTCTGCAGATTTCATTCTTTAAACTGCAATAGAAACAGTAATCTCTCTGCACCATTGATATGCAGGCTGATTTTCTAAGTAAATGACAAGTATTGGTGGATGAAGGTCTGATCATGCCATGAGATGAAAAGAGAAGGAAGAAGGGGCGATTATTTGAATAATTGTTATTCACATAGCTTTTTACCAACAGTAATCATGTGCTTGTTCCCAATTGCCACTCAAATTGAGGTTTATTTTTGTTGTTTGGTCATCCTCTGTTCAGAGCCAGAAGGGCATTAACTACAGTGTTAAAGCATGTGAGTTAACGCCCTTCTGGCTCCAAACAGATGTTGTGTAGAGTATCTTACCAAAGAAAGATGCATGTGTGTGTACCTTGAAATATTTAGATTTTTAACAAATTTGACAAATTTAGTTTTGAAGACATTTTTATCGAGTGGAGTGTAGGCCTATATACTTAAGTACCGGTTATCTACATTACTTGATCTCTCTCTCCTTTCACCTTTGAATCTATTGAAAGTAGTGTTCACAATGAAATATAATAATTAATAATAATTAATCTATTTGTAGATTAATGTATTGCCAAAAGATATTAGTGCCATGGGCATGGTAGGACTCGGACTGCAAAGCGTTTAATATACAGTCTGGCAACATATCCACTGGACCATGACTGACACCTTAAGATGATGATGATGATGATGATGACAATGATGATGATGATGATGATGATGTTGGTGATGTTGATGATGATGTAGTAACAGTTAAGGCATATCAAGATTGATTTCATCTCTTCTACTAACGCATTAAAGACGGGTCATGTAGCATGTCATGAAATTTAGATCTCATTCCTTCCAGATGGCTTCTATTTTATGCCCCACAAGGCTTGCGGAAAATGTTTACCAAGTCGCCTTCATCTTGGCCATTTTCTGCATCAGCTAGATCAAGTCGAGCGGCTCAGTAAAAGACTTAATGTCTCGTAACCAACCGAGGGCAGCATCATGATCCCTTATAGCACATTGCTCCCCCACTTCTCCATGCACGATCTTGGCCTAAAAACATCCATTTTACATATCTGAATATCCCCCGTCCGTCTTGATGAAATTCATGAAGTCCAGACTGGCTGCAAGTGCTTGCCAGACCGTGGTGTCTTCATTCGTTCGGAGGCCATATCCCCAGTGACATTATCTTCTACAAAGACTTGTAAGATAAGAGGAAAAGGAAAGAGGAAAAAGGAAGAGGAAAAAGATGCATCGCCCAAGGCCATGTTGTATTTCACACATCTTCGGCCATACATGAAAAAAGATGCATGACTCCTGTGTATAGTTCATGGATAAATTCAAATGAGATGTACATGCAGCAGTTTGTAGTTGTACATGGGAAAGAGTTTGTGATCGATGAGATTGTTTATACATAGCAGTGGGTCCTTGAGCACATTTTAAAACCTTTGTTATATCATTATAGATATTATTGTCATGAAGCATAATGTTGTTTGATACAAAGAGGGAAGAAAAATTATTAAAACGATAACACAACTGGGAAAGTTTTGTTTAACATGATGGAGAAGGTTTCGATTAGAATTGAGGGCCATTATGGCTCTCTCATTGAGTCCCTGCACACCCTGGCTGTACTGCTTGAGTACAAAGAGGGAAGAAAAATTATTACAATGATAATACAACTGGGAAAGTTTTGTTTAACATGATGGAGAAGGTTTCAATTAGAATTGAGGGCCATTATGGCTCTCTCATCGAGTCCCTGCACACCCTGGCTGTACTGCTTGAGTACTTATGGCTTGATATTGAATCATCTGCAAATACCCATTCAAATATGCCATTATGTGTCAAACTTTTTCTTTTCTGGTACTGTTTTATCGGCAAATACTCTGTTTTCTCGGTAGAAGGGTACAATATAGTTTATTTTTGGAAAAATTTGCAAAGATCATACACATCCAATTGCCCATCTTGTTGGATGCAAATAGATAAAATAGGCATTGAAAACCTCATGCAAACTTCTTTTAAAGGAGAGAGCCAAAACAAGTTCTTCATTTGGAAACCATGCTGGATGTTATGTCTCAGAATCGTGCCATGCTTGCCGAATGTACGTGCGAGTGCTATTGATGGCTGGAGGGCAGGAGCTTGAAATCTGGCATTGAGTTCATGTCCATCCCCGTAGAGCTCCCTAGAGGCTAAGTGAGCACCAAGATGGAGTCTCCAAGTCTGTTCTTCCAATCCTCACACCCAGAGGCAGTGTACAGAGAAGATGGGGTGTATATATCGTGAGTCACTTTACGCGACACCCGTTCGACCAACCGTCTCTGCAAGCGATACAAACTTATCGATTGGTCATCTCCAGTGTCCCTTTTTTCCCTTGTATTTTGCATCATATCAATCTGTCTCCAACTGAGATATTGCTTCCTTGGGTCCCATCTTTGTCCAACCCAGTAGTCATTATTGTGTAACATCCACTTCTCCAATTTCATTCTGTCTTTTGCATTGTCTTTCAGTTTCATATTCTTTTTAACATTGATTGTCTCTCTCCTTCTCTGTCTCTCCCCTCCCTTTCCCCTCCTTTCTTCTTACCTTCCTTTCCCCTCTCCCTAGTCTTCCTATGGTGTGGGCCCCAAAGTATGCTCGACAACAGGTCATATGCGAATTTCGCGGCCAACTTTGCACCCCAGTCGCGAAATCCGCGACCCGTGATGCAAAATTCAGGACCTGGGATGCGAAATTCATGACCCGGGATGCGAAATTCACGTCGCACATGACCTGTTGTGGAGCGTACTTCAGGGCCACCATGTCTTCCTCCATCTCACTCACATTCCCTGTTTTTCTCTCTCTTTCTCTGACCATCTCTTCATGCAGACATTATCTTCAGTCTTCTCTTAGGGGTATCATCAACAAAGGTAGTGGGCAAAGCAATTCTATTTGGTTGAGTGTATAATGTGATTAGGTGCCCACTCCTTGAAGGGATCGTTTGCAGGGGGGAGGGATGGGATGCATAATTTTGTTGCAGATCAAGCAAGTGACCTTACCATTGGGCATCTACCATTGGGTCACTTGTCCATCACAGACCATGCGTAAATCACTTGCATTTAACCTGGTTAAAATCCTGCTGAGATCTTTAAATTACTTATATGAGAAGTGAGATGCTTAACATCTCACAGTGTACCCCCACTCTCTAATGTTGCCCCTGAACTTCAGGATTGAGAGTGTCATGGAGAGAAGTAAAAGAGGAAAAGAGAGAAATTGCTAGAGGGAAGTGGTAAAGAAAAATATAAGAGAGTGAGGGGAGGAAAAGAGGGAGAGAGAAAATTAATGAGTGAGTGAATGAATGACTGTCTGAGCTAATACAACCATTTCAGAATAGAAGACTAATTTCCCTTTTTATATTTTAACAAAAGAATTGAACAAATTATGACAAATCTTTTTGTGATTTAATATTTTTCTTCTCTTTTAGAATAATCACTCTGCACGAATTGAGAATTTCAAAAGTGAGGCAGGGAAATTAATTTTTTTTTACATCCTGAAGAAGAGCAAAACTTTTGAGATTTTCATCTTCAACTCAAAATCTCACATTTTCTTGTAAAAAGCCTGAAGGAGCCTATTTTGTGATTTATGAGACAGACTTCACCCTTGATACCCTGCTCTACTTTCGCAGCCAGCTACATGGAGGGTATACTTCAGACTTTTGTTACAAATGTCAATGTATATGATTACCATCTTCACATAGCAATAGTGGCCATATACCCTTTTTACACTTGGTTTCCTTAGCCCTGTATTATTCTTAACCCAAGACTATTAGTTTTGCTTTTTACACTCAGATTTTAGTTTCATAGTATCTGCCTAACCTGTGATGCTAACATCGAAATTGCTGTGCTAACCCTGCTTTTTCCAGGGCCAGATAGTCCAGTACTATCTTTGAGGCTAGCCCACTTTGGTAGAATTAAGTGTGAACAGAAGTGAAGGGGGGGGGGGGGGAGGGGGGCCTTAGCCCTACCCATTTCCCAGTGATAAGTAAAATTTTGCTAGTGTGAAAAGCATATAAGATGAAGAGATAAGCACCATCACAGGATAAAGGAACTCCACAACTGTGTTATGTCTGAAATGTTGTGATTACTTTTCTTATTTCTCAAGTAAGACAAGATTGTTTGAAATTATGCTTGCAGACATTTGGATGGATAGTGGGAAGAAGTGTGACCAAACTATTTGATACAAATTCCATATTGCAAAGGGGAAGATTGACAGTGATTTCAAAGAGCTTTTATTATTTTTGTTTGCTTATTCCCATAAGCAAAATCATATTGTCAGCATGGGTCTTGCTTCAAAATTATGCTAGTCAGGTTCTGCGAATGACAGCTTGTATTACATATAATAACATGAACTTAAAAAAGAAAATTATTTTGAAGAGATTCATGTATTTTAATAAAGCAACCTAACAAAGTCGCATTAGCCTGCGTGAAAGCTTTGCAAGAGTTCATTGATCCACAACGTGCATTATGACTGCCCGTAATAGCTGCAGTCATGATTTTGAAAGGCTTAATGTCATTTTTCCATAAACCAACCAAACAAAATCACATTAGCTTGCCTCAAAGGTACCCGAGGTTCCATGATCCCCAACATGCATTACGGCTACACGTTAAGACACTGATACGACAACATGTTTCTCGCTTGTCTCCGAAGTAAAAAAGATAAAGTCGGATGTACGCTCCCGGCAGGATACACGGATGACTCATGGGGATGGATATTTATGTCAACGGGAGACGGTGAAGAAGTGGATTTAAATCTCGATGTGGTGCATTATATGATGGGAATACATACCAGGCATTCTAAGCCTGTGAAAGCGCATGTTATACCCCCTCAATGCCTCTTGTATTGAAAGGGGATGAAGGCCTCGGGCATTTGCTTGTAATGTTTTCAACATGCATAAATGTATCAATGGGATGTAATCTATGCAGGACTTGCAGAGATGTTCATAATCCAGAGAGTTCCTTTTTAAAAAAAGTTATGTACAGTTTCGATAGGCTATCGAAAAGTAGTCTTCAGATTTCTTTGCTTCAGATGGTTATATAGCAAGATAGTAGCAAAATCAAGAAAATATGAAGTTTTTCCTTCTCAGCAAATGAAAGGCAAAAATACCGGTATTTGTTATCCTGAGTCAGCGAGGTAAAACTCCAACAATGTCCGCGTAGACCAATGAAAGCCGTGTTGGCGCAACAAGCACTGTGATTGTTGTTTGGGGATCAGTCCAGGTGTAGCGGTTCTCTCGCACATCTGTCTTTTTTTCTACAAGGTGGACAGTGTAAGGCTATATTTAATCAGTTTGTTCCAACTTCCTTTTTGCAACCGAAACTGTACATGAACTTCAAGTGATGCTATTGCGAATGTGAATTCAGTTTGTATCCTTCGTTCTTATAATCCTTTGTTCCACTGACCTTTCTTAAAACATACAGCATACCATAGTTCACTAAAAACGTGCTACTGGTGAAATCTTCATTGTGATTCATTCTCTACTTAATAAGGCTTTGTGTTTGTACGCTCAATTAAACATGAGATTCTTATATAACAAGAAAGAATAGAAGAAGATTGACAAATCTCGCTTATTTCTCTGTCCGTGAACGGCCCTAATGAAGAAATTTGTGTGCTTCTGCATTAGAGATTGTTATCACGTTTTCGGTGTAAGATTTCTGTTACTGTCATCAGCGAATGGTGTGGTTACATTAGAACAGTCTTCATTTCATGCTGAATGTGACCATGTTTTATACATCATATTTCCACGACTCCATTACGATCATCGCACATTGGTGAAGACCGCAAGGAGTGGATCAGCAGATCTCATTTGATCGAAAACAGAGATTTCTTTGGAGATTATTAGCTTGCGCATTACCGAACCTCTTCTAGACGTCTCTATTACCTTCGCCATCACCGCAGTGGGACATTGGTGCTACATTACCAATAAAAACACGATTCTGCATGATCAACTTGGAAAGTGCACCAGGTCTCCACTTAAAGTATAGGTTGAACTCCGGGAAAGGTATAGAAATATTTGTGAGCCATATTTGTGTTTCGTGTCAGATAGTAAAAATGTCCCTGAAAACAATGGCTGTTCAAAAGCACCCATATTTGAAATATGATGAGAAATGGCCAGTATTCGTGCCAAAAATTCATGCCGCATGTGTGTGTAGTCCTGTATACTCCTTCCTGTATGCAGTGCATATGCTTATAACTGCAAAAAAAATGAGTGGATTTCTTAATCATTTTGATCATTCCAAAATCTTGCACTCAGCACCTGCTTTGACATAATCAACCTTCCCCAGTTGCCCAGAGACGGTTTCTTTCATAATGTAATTGCACGACCCAAACCCACCTTTGCCTTTAATACCCGTAACCCATGATGAGGAAAATCTTGCTGAAATGTTACCCTCTCTCCGGATTAGCTCCCAATGCCATCACCTGGCAGGCAAATCAGTGAGAAGTGAGTTCATTCAACTGATTGCAAGATGGGAGTTGACAGTGTTGTTTACACCTGATCAATCTCACAACATTCACTCCTTAATTTCTTTCTCCCCGGGTGCTGGCAGGCCCTGCACCGGCATCAGCTCTCTTCAACTTATTTGGACAATTTCATCACACTTGAATGAAGTTGTTGGAGCTTTCTATGACTCATTTTTTAAAATCTCAGATTAAAGGTTTCTATCTCTTTTTCTGGTCATGAAAAGAAATAGTGAGAGAAACTGTTCAGAAAAATGTCGACTTGGATGGTTTCTCACATACCTTTGTGGTTGTTTCAGCTCTCAGAGTGTTAATGAGTTTATGACAAATTTTGCTGAATTCTAGGGGTCAGCTAGTGTAAAGCCCCAAACACAGACTTGGCCATATGGGACAATATAGGCTTTTCATCGGCCCAATCAGCCTTATAGTCCTATATTTTTGTATATGCTGCTCATTAATTATGGCATCTACCAGTATTGTGTTGCAGATCGTTTATTTTGTGTTTTAACATTCGGTGCAGATTGGTTGGATTTTGTGAGAATTTATATTTTTTTTCATCAGCAAAATCAACTACTTTAAGGTGTCACTTGTAAGGGTATTTCTTGCTGACAGGAATCCTACCTCGGAATCTCACCTAATATGATTTAGGCGTGAATGGTGAAAGCAGGCTTCACTAAAGTGCTACATGAATCTCCAGGGGTCATTACGTTGGGATGGTAAGGTAGAGTTCTCATGACAATTTAGAGATGAGTAAAGGTGCTGTTTTAAAGATTTTTCACAGCTTAAATCAGTGCCGCTTTACAACGTCGATCAGATCTTGGAGTCTGAAGGCATGTAGACTGGATTATGTTACATACTAATAAATCATTAAGGGTTGATGGGTTTGTTTTTCCAGATTGTATGAGATTCTTTGAAGAAATCCACAGGAGATACAATAAGAGAGATTTCCTTGTGAAATACTTGACCATTAAAAAAAAAAAGATTGTCTGTTTGAGAAAATGGAATGGAATTGTGTTTGATGTTGCTTGAACACTTCATTGGTAGTGTAAGTTTTCTGGAGCCAAGGAATCATTACATTCCCTGTTGGTTTGTAATTGTAGACCTCTCTAGAAGCTATTTCAAAAAATCATCAAGTTTGCTACGCACCTAATTTAATGTAAAACATACTGTGACGTTTTGTGTGAACACACTTCCAACAGACAGCAGTAGTCTTTGGGAGTCACCAAGAGTCAGTGAAGGTCAATGGCATCATGCACAGTTCGTTTGTGGAAACCTTCAGTAGATAGCTAGTGATCATACCAG
This sequence comes from Echinometra lucunter, assembly GCA_029962745.1. Taxonomy (NCBI): domain Eukaryota; kingdom Metazoa; phylum Echinodermata; class Echinoidea; order Camarodonta; family Echinometridae; genus Echinometra; species Echinometra lucunter. The sequence goes on from CM057157.1 coordinate 28,435,243, forward strand.
AAAGTGAAGCCCATCGGTGTTTCCTGGGCCCCGTCTTACGAAGGGTTGCAATCGATTTGAATCGATTTCAACTTTGAGATTGATCTCAACTGTGTACTTAATAGATAGGAGTTGAGATCAATCTCACAGTTGTGATTGATCCGAATCGATCGCAACTCTTTGTAAGATGGGCCTTGTTGTGTGAACACATCTTCAGTAGATAGCCTTAATTAGAAGTCAGATAAGAGTCAATACGATAATGCACTGTTGGTTTGTAGAACCCTTCAGAGAGCCACGATAGAACATCCTGCAGAAAGCTGTGAACATGCTCTCAATGGATGACATTATTTTTTATAGGAGTCAGTGGGAGTCAATTAAATTATTATCAGTTGGGTCATAGAACCCTCCAGTGGAGAGCCAGAGAGTACAACCTTTTAATGTTTCCTGGGCATCTTGTCATTTGTGAACAAACCAGTTTGATACCTTCAGTTGATGGTTGGTAGCAGTCAGTGAGAGTCCTTACGATCACACCCAGTCACTCTGTATAGAGCACATACTCCAAGAGGTATCAGTATGGTTTCATATTGAATTCAAACCCCAAATCATACCTAATCTGTGCTACAATGCTTCTTGAATCATGTTCCAAGTTATGTGTGAACACACTTTCATTCATCAGTAGGTCAGAAGGAGTCAGTGGGAGTCAATAGGATCATGTACAGTTGGTTTGTAGAACTCTCCAGTAGAGAGCCAGCTATGTGCAAAGCCCATTGATCGTGCATGTTTTATAGATGTGCGATGTCACCCTAAACCGCCCCTTCAAGCCCTCCCCCTCCGTCACCCACTGCCATGCATTTTTAAAGAGGAAATACGCAAGAAGATAAGAGAAGGAAAGAGTTAAAGAATGGTGTCTTCCTGAAGAGCACCTTTCAACCTTTTGTTCTGTGACAGGTAGTTGCACTCTTGAATTTTGATGGGATTTGATTGGGGAATTAGTTTTTTTTAATATAGTATTTATTCCATATTTGTGTGTTCAGAAAAGTAGTTATAGTTATTATTTTTATGGTGATACCACACAACAGATATAATGGTCAAATGTTGCCTGCTCTCTCTTTTAAGATTAGCTGAAAAAGTGGTTCAAATGAACATGAATGTTTTCCTTTTGGCATTTGAAGTCACTGCTTTATTAATAGTATTTTCATGGGACAAAACGATTACAAGAAGAGACACAAGGATCCTTACCCTGAAGAAAATGTTATAAAAAATCATTGTTGAAAACAAGGTAAGTGATGGTATTCTAAATTTTCTGCTGGAATTGGCTGTAGCTGCAGTCTTGTTACTGACTATAATAAACTCCCATATTTTGTTCATGCTTGACAAAAACAAAGCGGAGCTGCTGTTTGGTAGGAGATTGAAGATGCCACTCTGTATTATCACCCAACTTCACATTATTGAGTGTCTGAGACTGCAATAACATCATCGAAACGAGTCTCTTCCGGGAGTTGGAGGGCATCGAGAATGTTATAAAAGCCAAGAGTAATGAACCAACGACCGTAGAATGAGGTGGCATTTTTCTTCACTCAGTGCATTGACTTGCATTTTCAGGTACGAGACATAGAATGCACTACAGTGGTGGCACGATCCTACCGGTTGCCTTGTCAACATGTATGTCATCTCCAGTTCTTCCTAGAGATGTTGGTGGAGGGGAGGGGGGGGGGCGGTTGGTGCTTCTACAGTCTAATGAAGTCATCACTTAATTTGGCATGTCTGCTCGGTTTTAGACGCAACATTGGGGTAACCTTTATTAACCTGACCGAGTGATGGAAGTTCCCCTGTTACCGCTGCAAATTTTATGGCAGCGTTGCTTTCAAAGGAGCTCCGCCAGAGACATCGCAAGACGAGCACTTCGTTTCAGAGTCGGTGGTAAACAGGGGAAGATGGATGGGATGCATCTGCTAGATGGGATTCTAAAGGAAGATTTAGTGGATGTGAAAGATATACATACTTTGTTCATTTCAATCGCAATTTCTGCGGGCTGTCGTTGAAAGGTCATGCGTTTCTCATTGATTTTCTACCAATGTGTAGCAGAATCGCAATCTCATTTATTTTGCCACTACTTAAAAGAAAACCTGTTTTGTTATGTTAGGTAAACTCTGTTTGGAACCTGAAAAGGTCAAAAGGATTGCGCATTTAGAACATTCTCTAATGGAAAGAAATAGTGATCTTGTTTCTGTAAATATAATCTTATCAGGAATTGAAAAGGTCAAATAAATACAGCTTTTAAGAATGCAGGTTGTGGGAATATATTCTTCTATAATAGATAGGAACCATACCCATGAAGAAACACACAAAAAAGGTTTAAAATGTGTTTCTTATCTGAAAGAGGATTATATCAGGGAACTATACCTAATATTGCATTGTCAAATTCTTTGGAGTGTACTTTTCTTTCATCAACGTCTTTCATAATTTCATTAGTTTTATGAATGTGTGATCATGAATGAACCAACCTTAGCATCTCCATCCCAAGAATTATTTGTAATTAATCAGAGCAGGATACTCCACTCGCAATCTGCAAAGAATAATAAAGCTCACAGCAGGTTTCCTCCTTGGTGAAACATGGAGAACTGAAGGTTAATGGTATTTTGTTCATCCAGTAATAAGCTGCGAGGCTCTTATCTGAGAATATGTCGTCGCTTGGCTGGCAGAAGGGTGTAAGCACGTGTGCGTGCATGATTTTATGCATCCTCCAGGCGGGCAGAATGGCGTTAGCTCGGTGTTCATGCGTATTAACGCTCTTCTGCCAGCCAGGGTTGTGCCGTGCACGTGCGTTAACGCCCTTCTGCCCGCCAGGTGACGGTGTGTAGCAATGGTGCATACATGTATGCTGGGCTGCACAATGTCATGGAGTAAAAAAAGATCAACTCCACCAGAGCAGGCCAGTACAAAAATACATTCATGGTGCTACCTTACCGTGTTTTAGAATTGACAGAACTTTTGAGAATTGAAAGAACTGATGTTCTAGTCTCTCCTGCTTGATGCTGCATGAGATATCGATCCCAATTTTGTCTTTTCTAGAATTTAAGCCTCAAGATTGCCTGTGGCAGATACCCTGAAACTGAAGACTTTGAAGTCAATCTCTCACTATTAATGTTCTTGTAAACTGACTTTTACTCAATGACCTTCATTAGCATAGAGCACACTTTGGGAGATGATGGGAGGAGGGGAGTTGGATGACCTGATAATCAACCGTTAGGTTGGCAGGGGGGTTCAGGGGGGGTCGCAAGCGATGGTTTGGCCCAGCGGGGCTTCCTGACGGCTTCCATTGACTTCCCACATCACCGCATTGCCCACAAACTGTATGCAACGGCATGCGCAGACTCGGATCCAACTCCCTGAGAGAAGTGTGTGGTTTAAGAGAATGGTAGTGCAGAAATTGATTGGGGGGTAGTCGTGAATAGTGTAGCATATAGAAAGAGAAACAGAGGAAGAAAGAGAGAAAGAGAGAAAAAGAGAAAAGAGAAAGAAAAGACAGACGGCAAAAGAAAGAGAGAGAGAGAGAAATAGAAAGAAAGAAAAGAATAGAAAAGAATGTGGTCATGTCGCATATACTGAATGGTAATGATTTTACAGAGTCAAGGAATAACTTGGTTGGCTTTTTCCATACCCAGGCTGCCCAGCCTGGTGTAAATTTTAATTTCATGCCATGTTTGTTTGTGTACAAAATGCCAAATAAAATGATAAGAATAATAAAGGCTTTTAGCCTCCACAAATACCCACAACTCCATGACTTATCTGGTAAACTTATAAACATATGCCTGGCATACAAATACTCGCTTGCAGGTAAGGTGGCTTTTGTTTTTAGTACTCTCTGGAAATAGGAAAGAAAGAGAGGCCTATGAATTCTAGAATGATCAGTGTTTCATCTTTAGAATTCAGAATTTAGCCCCTCCTCTAAAGATGCCTTAGTCCGCACAAACCAAGATGGTATCTCTCGGTATACTGCATTGAAGTTGAACTGAGAATTCCTGAGGCTGAGGAATGATAGTTGATAGGAATCATGATCTTGAACAAAAATATGTATTTCAGCTTGGTGATCAAAGAAAAAAAGAGGTTTCAAATGGAACGTCCATGTGTGAGCCAGGTAGATGAACCTCTTACACTGCTAGCAAAAGGCTTACAGGGGATCATAGAGGTAGTCTTCCTCAAGTCTTGGAGCCTTATATTTCAAGAACTGAGCCAGACTGGAGTCTATTGTAATAGTTTCAGGCCCATTAAAACCCTTTCCATTGAGAGGATGTAATCATTTACCATGAATAGCCATTCTATTTCAACCAGTATTTTCATATCTGGTGAAGATGACAGAGTCCAGATGGAAATGTGACACATGGAGAGCCAATTTACTTGTGTTAAATTCATTCATAACAGGAATTATTTAGGGCCTGAGTTGATGAGCCTTTCTTCTTCAAATTGGCAACACCAGTATTTTCTTCTATTGCTACATATTTCTTGCAAAAAGCCATGCATCTTTAATGAATATAAATTGATGGAAGTTTGTTGAGAAGTTAAAAGGTTGCCACTTTGCTTGGATGAACAGTAATATTCAACTTTTTATTGCTTTAACCATTTAAAAAGTTTTAGTGCCTATTTTCCTTTATAAAATTTCAACATCAAGGAAGAAACACTGACAAAACCAAATGGGCATATTATGTGAACTTTTTAAAAAAAAAATCTTACTTCTCATATCCTGTATGATTTTTATGGCTCTGAATCCAAATATCAAATCCAAATATAGGGCAAAATCACATAATATGGACTATCTCTGTCACAATTGGGTTAAGTGGTAACTCTTTGAATTCAGACTAGCATCTGCAGAGGCTAAAGCCCAGGTTTTATAAGGAGGTTAATACAGAGCTTCAGGGTGAAGGCATCTTGAACTAAGGCCATCCTAGATACCTGGATACCTGTTTCCACGCTGTTTGGAGAATACAGTTGGATGATGCTCATCAATGTTTCATTTTTTCTCATTTCATATCATCTATCCTCACAATCTGTCCTTATTATCTCTCCTTGCCATCTTGCCTGCTAACTATATAACAATTTTATATGTATTTTTTTTCAAACATTTTCTTTTTATTATGGGTTTTCATAACTGTATCATATTTTATCAGTTTATGCCTCACGGGTAATGCCAACAATGCTGTCAACATTTTAAAAATCTTTTGTTTGGAAGCATGGTATGAATAAAAGGCTTTAAATAGCCTTTTCTACAGACTGTATTACAGATACAAATTTCATTTTCTTGGGAAATATCAAGTGCATACTCTATTTCTAACATCTCAAATATCCCTTCTAATTTCATTTTGTCACTTGGAATGTCAGTTGAGAGTTTCAAGAATGTTTGTAATCTAGTTAGTGCATTCATAATACCCGACTTAGCACCGAATTAGGTTGCATATTTCGAAACCCAACGGCAGAATGGGATTGAATGATCAGTCATGTTGTCAAATTGGCAAAACATGAATAAAACGAGGAAAGTCTGATTTTCACTTTCCTCATTGCATTTATTTGCTTTTCTTTTAAAAATCGCATTTGTACTCTGTAAGCCTCATCAGTTATCAAGACCAAAATGTTCTGATAATTTCATATTTTGATTTTTGTTTGCTGAAAATCAATTCTTTCCCTTTTCTACCTCATTAGAAATTTCAATCTTCAAAACAAAAGCAAAAGGAAATGAATTCAATTTCACTCCCTCATCGGGATAAGGAAAACTTCACTCTCCAGCCACCATTATTCCTAATTATCTGCTTTTTATTGACAGCTAGTGAGAGTGGAAATTGATGATTCCTGTCAATAATTTAATTTTTCCTTTAGTTTTTTTAGAGTGTTACATAACACTTCCATATTAAGCAGAGAATATTAAGCAGTGACGCAATACTCTGAAGCGGTGTTAAGGTAAATTTCGATCATTTGTCTCATAATTTGAATCTTCACTTGCATTTTTCAGGGTGTTATATAACATTTCTTTGTTTCAAAGGGCATGATAACTCATGACAAACCATGTTGGAGATTTCAGTATTATTAAGTAGCTATGTATTGAAAGCTCCAAAAAGCTCTTCAACACACACACACAAAAAAAAAAGAAAAAAAAAGAGGATATTGAATGAAAAGCATAAAGATTTCTGTGAGGAAACATTGTTTTTGTTTGCCTAGTCCATTAGAACACTTGTAATAAAAAAAAAATAAGTCATTTAGCTAAGAGCAACTCTCCATGCACTTGAGTGTAAGTGCCCTTTCTGTTATCACGCTATCCCCACAATATGATAATGTCATATCACAAATGGGGATTTTTCTTCCCCAGATATCGCATCGCTGCAGTCACATGATGGAAAAAGTGTTTCAAAAATAAACTTCATTGACTTTTCATGGGTTCACCAATTTTAAAGTTCTTGCATCACCGCAAACTATGAAATCCATCTAAAGATGCTTTTGTGAAAATCCCAAGATTTAACGATCTGTCTCACTTTGATCAGCAGCTTTTATAGTGCCCAGTCAGCCGTGTGTGGACGTTTTTTCGGCTTAGTTGGTTTTTATTCTAAAAATACAAATATTGAAGGTAACCATGGTTATTTGTTTTGCACAATATTTGACACCATTACCTGGGCGATGACTTTGAGTTGAAAGAGGATAGAAAGAGAGAGAGAGAGAGAGAGAGAGAGAGAGAGATAGAAGAATGGCTTCTTGCTGTGGGTGTGAGAAAGTAATGAAAAATATTGATTTTAATCGTTGGAGGGGAGACAGATGGTGTGGGAAAAGTCACTCATCCATTTTTGGAGAAAAATTGATCTGTTTGATCACTGATCTGAAATGCTCACTGGGAAGTTGTTAAACAATTATAATTCAACTGTATGTTTGTTTCGAAAAACAGAACTTTGCATTCGAAAATTCAAAACAGTCAATTTGAGATGAGATCAGTATACATTCAGAGCTTGTTACACAGAGTTCATGAGCAAATACCCCCCCCCCCCAAGATTTTGATTTAAATCTGATAAAAGATACGCATGTATAAGTTTTTATTCATTGTATCGTGAATATGTCTTTGTCTTTGTTTCATGTGGAAAAAAAGAAAACACAAGGAACATTAAGTCTTGGTCCCGGTATATATTGTTGAGGGGCACGATATTTCTCTAACTATCTTTTAATGAGAGTCAGATCTAGGTTACATTTCTTTGTTATACATAATCAACTGTGGCAAGTAAGTGTACATAATCCAAGAAAAAAAAAAAAAAAAAAAAAAGACCTAGATGAGTTCAATGCTCACAGCTTCTCCAAATTTTTTTTTTCTTTGCCTTGATGCACAGGTTTATAAATGGAGAACTGCATAGGAAACATTTTGAAATTCAGTCTGTTCTATTTTTTGGGTTGTGATTCAGGTTATGATGTTGCTTTGATGTAGTTTTGTAAAGCTATCTCGTTTGGGACTTACTGTTCCGCAAGACTTTTATTTGCACTACTGACATATGACGACATTGTCAGAAAAGTGCGTAGGTGGATTTGCATTCACTATGTGCAGTGTTTACAACAAGTGTTCAGTGATATTGACGTTCAGATCTTTACTCCGGCCTAGTGGTTATAGATCTTTAGTTCAAATAGTTTTTTGACGTCAGTAGAAGGTAAAAAAAAAAAAGGAAATTGCCCAGTTACGATTAGCTTTTGTGTTGCTTCTTTTTATTATTCAATGCTGATAGCAGATATGGCCCATCTAGCTTCACATTTGTACACTCATGGAGGGATAATGAAACCGAAGGGTTCAGCATGATCTTATCATGGTAACTTTTTTTTTCAGTCATAAAGAAAATGGTTTTCAACAAATCTTTGTAATTCATACATTTCTTAAAAGTTGTTATCATGATGATTTCTATTGTGAATGCATATCATGCGCACATGTACAATGAGAAGATCAAATTGTACAATTGCCTTCAAGTTCATTTCTATTTTTATCTAGCTATGATAAGTCTTTTCCATGAAGGCAGACAAACAATCATTGAACAAATTGAAATCAAATATTGATTTTTAAAAAATTATTGTAAACTCACTCCTATGGCATATCAGGTTTGTTTTTAAAAAAGAAGGCTCTGAATAATTATATATTTTCTATATATTTTCTATATTTTCTATGTTTTCTATATTTTCTATATTTTCTATATTTTCTATATTTTCTATATTCTATATTTTCATTCTGCTATTCAATGGATGCCTCATAAATTGTGCTCTGAATTTTCATTTCATCCAGGCTCAGATATATTTTCTTTCCGCTACTCAGTGGATGTGCCTCATAAAATGTGCCTTGTGAATAGTTCAAACAAGTTGCAATGACTAGTTGTACCATGATAAGAACCTACGACCTGCGCGTGCCTGCACCTATACCACGTGACCTCCCCGTCAAGTATCTACGAGTGGCAGTCTAAATAAACCATAACTGTTGTCAGCGTGAGAATGTCCACAGCAAAGATATTTTCCTCTCTCCGAGCCGAGAGACGCATGACGGCCCTTCATGCCTCAACTGGGTGTGACTGCAAATAGGCTGTGTTTACCAAAGAATCACTACATGAAAGTTTTATAATTGATGATTAAATAACTCGAATAAAAAAAGGGTTTCTCTTCAAATATTATTGCTCTTTATCGCCAGGAGACTTGTCATGTCATGGCCATGCAAGGTGATAACATTTTGGAAATATTTTCCTCCCTATTTCGTTTACACACCAGGCAGCATAGTTGAAAATTCCGAAGTGTCCGTGTCTTTGCTCATCTTTTTTTTTGCTGTCTCATCTACTTGAATCTTATTTAACCCATTCGTGACAGGAATTATTTAAAACCTAATTTGATCAGCTTTTATTCTTCAAATTGGCAACACCCAACATTTTTATTTTATTGCTGCATTTTTCTTATAAAACGTCATGTATCTGAAATGAATAGAAATTGACAGAAATTATGATGAAAAGTCAAAAAGATGCCAATTTGCAGGGGGAAATGATAATTTTAAACATTCTATCACATTGCCAATTTAAGGATTTTAATGCTTATTTTCCTTTAAAAAATTTTCAGCATCAAACAGCGAATATTGACGCAACCAAAATGGGGACAGTTTGTGTAGATTTTTTTGCTCTTTCTGCTCATGCATTTGGTATGATTTTTAGGGCTTTGCATCAAAAGACATTAGGCCAAACCACAAAATGTGGACCTCTGTCACGAATGGGTTAAAAGTGTTTTTTGGCCTCTTAACTTTGTAGGGAAATGCAACTTTATAAAAATTATTCCCAACATTTTTGTCTCACCTTCTCTCCCCCCCCCCCTCCCTGTTCCCTTTCTTTTTATATCTAAGATGTAAAACAAACATTTCATCAAGTCCATGTACATAAGACTGCCATATAGACTGTCATTCGTAGATATGGTGTATAAGGGGTATATGTACATACCAGAGTCATGGGACTTTCAGACAAGACGTCATACTTTTTCAGTGTGAATTTGTCCATCGTATTCATGTGTTTGATACGAGGCTCACGAATAGGCACCCCTTGTTAATAGTGTGATTAGGTACATGCACAGAATATTACAAGTGATTACCAATAACTCATCCTGTCCAGTATTCAATTCATAGAGCAATATTCTTTATTACCTAGGTGTTCATTTGAATTCTTGGTATACGACGGAGCTAACGAGTCTACATTGTACAATCCATTCACTTAGTTGATTTAATTCATCAAAGCACTTCATTCCAATTTGGGGGAGGGGGCACATTCGATTTCTCTATTCTCACCAATGACTTAAGATATATGTAAACCAGGGGAAAAAATACACGGGGGCTCGGGGCGAATTCACCTCCGAAAAACCAAAAAGAGCCCTGGAAAACTAAAAAAGAGCCCCTGAAATTCTCATATGGTCCAATGTAAACTGTAATACAATGTAGGAACTTCGGGAGGGTAGGCTCAAAAAGTAGCCCTGGAAAAAAAAATAATTAATTTTTTCCCTGATGTAAACATGCATATCTGTTATACTGTAGCTGCCAACGAATCCTGATTTTGGATCATTGATTCCTGCCTTTCATCCTTCAAAATAATGTCCCCGAGTCCTAAATTTCTTTATGAAATATCCATGTAAAAATGTAAAGTGATGAACTTTTGATGTTTACGTAAAAACTTTTAACCGATAGATATTATTTTAGGTAGAAAAAGTGGAGAAGTTTGTTGTGAATTTATAAAAATACAGGGAAGTCAATATTTTGCTTAAAGATCTTGTTGGTTTTGGGATCAAAGACGTTGACTGCGATTCATTTTTCATTTTCACCCCACTTTTGATACTTCTCATGGCTAGATTGAATATTATAATTTCCTTAATGCACTTTTGATTTGTGTCCAATTTCCCCAACAATCATCTTAATGCATATTTAATACACTTTCTTGATAGGTCATACATCAAACCTGTCTCTTTTTTCCATCTCTCTATCTCTCATCTTCTCATCCAAGCTATTTTTTTATGTGCCATACTATTTTTGACTGTTTTTTATGCCATATATCTGGGGGGAAAAATATCTGAATTTGAATTGAATTTGAATACTGGTAATGCATAAAATGCATCAAATGTGTCAGATACTGGTAATCCTCTTCCAGTCCTGTGTCCTAGTTTACTGGGTACCTTTATATAGTATATGTAATATAACACCAGCATAGCCAGGGGGGCGGTGTGGGCGGTCGTCCTCCTGAAAAAAACGCCCCCTCCCCCCCCCCCCCCCCCCCCCCAAAAAAAAAAAAAAAAAAAAAAGAAAGAAAAAAAAAAAGCATGAGCAAGAAAAGAAAAAGGTAATAGAACATGGGAAGAGCAGGAGCAGAAAGGAACATTGACAAAGATACGTCTGAGCTTCCGCGCTTTGGGCATGAGGGGGGGAAACTCCCCCCTCCCTGCCCTCCCTGAACCCTCCCCCCCTAGGGACCGTGCTTTGCGTGCTCAAAATGTAATTCACACACTTCGCATACTCACTACCGCCCCCCTTAAATGAAATCCTAGCTAAGGCACTGTAGTAATATATAATATTCCATATTCATTTCATATTTTTTCACTGTATTCATCTGTAAATAACCAGATGGGCATCGATTCTGTCTGGAAGTATATTCTTGAACACCCTTCGGGGGATGGTATCCTGCATGAAACGATGTTATCGTTTGTTATTGAAACAATGTGAATTCATATATCAAATAAAAATCATCACAAGTCGTTGTTAGTTTCTATTCAAAACTGGCCCGTTTTCTGTTTCCGCTTTAACTTTCTCTTCCCTGTCCATCCTCAAGCTCTTCTCTTCCATGAGTAGTCTGGTTTCAGGCCAAACTTATTTTTAACTCTCTATATATGATTAATGTAAGTAAGTGTGATACATAGACTACCTCATCGTTGCTCCGTGTTAAAAAAGTCATCTTGATATAAAACTATAATAGTCTGTATACTGCAGCCTTGCTTGGACTCATTCACACCCATAAGGGGCAAAAATATTCTGTTTAGTCTTGCAGCCAGTCTAACCCTAAAAATATAATTTTCCCCGGAGAGCATACCCCCTTCCTCCCCCTAAACCTTGGTTGAGTGGTTATGTGTTCTGCTCTGTTACCTGCCAACTTCATCATATTCTGACAGAAGAACCCCTCCTTGGGGAGGTGCCTTCCATTTCGAAATTACTCTTGAATAATCCCGTGTTCCATGTTCATTTAATCCATCTCCCTGTGAAATGATATTGTATTAAAGCCAACCAGCTGAGAGCGAGAGGGATGTTAACTCTTATCTTGTAACATTAAACGCCTTTTTGGCTCTCTCAACAGACATTATAAGTTCTTGTGTTTCGTAGGTGAGCGAGTCAGACTAATATATGAATTTCATGTATAGATTGAAAGCATTTACATTGGTTATACTGAACAAATGTGATTGAAAATGAATCATTTCAGTAGGGATATTTCATTGTTTAACAGGTTTTTAACACACATAAATATTCTCTTTTCAATGAAAAACTGTGTTTTCCTCCTGCATCAAGAAATATTTATGCTAGCCAGCTCTACTCAGTTGAAATTGATAGAAAAGTCCAATTTGGGAGGCATTTCAAACTCCTTCCTGAATGAAAGAAGACTACAATTCCTTTGGCAAGATATGAATCTGTATTTGCCACTCTCCACCCAGGTGTTAAGTGGGTACCTGGTAGGATGTGAAAGCCATTGTGGTTTGTTTAGCATTGTGACTGTGAGCATCTGCAAAAGATGCCTTGCCGGAATGTTCTCCAGGGTGGAGAAGGTGCACGCATTGTATGTGGGCGAGCCTGAATCCGATCATCAGGGTAATACTGTTTCTGTAAAGATCTTAAGAGACACTCGATGTATCGAGTGCTCTACAAATCCAGAATATTGTTATGGACACCCGGATGGTCAAATGCACCAGATCAAGGAATTCTGATTAAAGATTCTTATGTGAATGCCTCCGTCAACTTTCAAGACTTTCAAAGAAATTGAAGTGGATAGAAGGGAAGTATATTATGATTCCTGTTGGTAAGGGTGATTAGAGGCTGTCTCTAATCAACTCTGAAAGATAATCAGGTTGAAAGTGTTTGGAAATGCTGATTTTTTATGTCCCCACGTAGAATGAGATATCCAGTGTGAACAACCCACCATCAATCTAATAACTTTAGGGGACTTGTAAAGATGCTCAGGTGGAAAAACCATCAGATCAGGCTACACGTCTTTCCCCAAGTGGAAAATCGTAGAAAATTGCAGGAAAGCACCTTTTCTCACCCGTCCTTATCGTCCTTATCGCTCTACGAGCATCAGATCATATTTGATAATCTGAGTGCCAGGCAAAGAGGCAGATAGGTTTTCAGGATGGTGTCTTATATTTTTGCCAGAGTGACTAGAAAGATATTTTGAGAGAGAGAGCAAAAGAAAAAAAGAGAGGAAGAGAGAGGCAGAGAGAGATGGTTAAAGTTTCCAGACGAAGAGACTTTTGATTTGTTTACGAGCTTATTGATCAGTCAGGTGATAGGACGGAAGCTGTGGAAAATATTGGGTCAAATTCCAGCGTAATCAATGAAAATTGTCCCACAAATTTGATCAATTTCATTTCGGTGAAGTCTGTTTTTTTTCCGCATGTTCTCTTCTCCCCTGGGAAGTTTTGTGCATATGTGGGGAAAAATGGGAAATCTGCTTTTCCAGTTTGGATAGATCAAATTTTGATTCCAGCTTTCTCTCTTCATAGTGTTTTTCTCTATAACCTTTTAAAAAATTCGTTTGTTATATGGGGCATTTCATTTTAGCTGTCATGCTGTCAATCAAAATACATGTTAGCCTTTCAAACAAATTATCAAAACAAAGCTAGGGTGTTACATAAAGCAGTAAGAGATACATTCTAGTATTAGCGAGCAAGGTGAAAAAACTTTACTGTTTGCTTTTCCCTCGTTTTTTGTACAGTACTTCCTTAGTTATTTATTGAGTTAGTTTTCAGTTAGTAAGTTCGTAAGTTATTTAGTGAGTAAGTTTTAGTTAGTGAGTGGGTGAGTGAGTTAACTAGTTAGTTATTTAGTTAGTTTATTAGTCATTCATACATTTATTTATTTATTTATTTATATATTTATTTATTTATTTATTTATTCATTTCTTTATTATTAAAGTTTTATTTAGAATAGAGGGTAAGTACATTCAGTATAATAAACTGCTTTTCAAGTACACCCTCACTTTGACCTTTTCATTACATTGTATTGTATTGTTTGTTTGTTGTTTTTTTGTTATTTCCCTGATGTAAATGTGTAATTTCTTTCTTTTGTCTATCTTTGTAAAGGAAGATACTTGTTATCCTCATGTGGGCATTATATCTGCTTTCATGTGTTTATCTTACATATATATTCTATGCTGCTAGTTCCCACTCTTCACCACAGATATTTCCCCTTTGAAAAAGCGACCGCTATTCTATTTTCTTTTAAAGATCGCCTTCCTTCACCCCTATGTTTATTTAGCATGTACATGTACCTGAATTCCTTTGGGTGAAAAGCACCACAAAAAGAAAACTAGGAACACAATGGACATTTGGATTCACCCCGTACAGTGGTGCACAGAAAACATCAACAATAGAACTAGAATTCCAAACATATCTTCGTCATGATTGATGAGAAAAGTTTTCAGAGGATAAATAGATGTCGTTCTAGCCTCGAGTGAAAATAATAAGTTTGTTGCATTGTGGCAGCCAAAGTTGATATTTTTGGAGGTACAGGAGTCTATTTGATTGTTTGGATGTGTTTGAATAACCTTATTTGCAAGCCTTTCAGCATCCTTCATACTTCACTGGTATTGCTAAGGCTAGGACACGACAGCGAGTCACTCTGCATTATGCTTTGCGATTCATCACCTATTTGTGTGCTCAAATTCACCATTTATGCGTCCGTATCGGGAGCGGGGCACCATTTGTGAGTTGGTGCGGCGTCCGTTGCAGTGTCACACCTTTGGAAATATACGCAGGATTACTTGTTCATCTTCGCATGAGATCTCTGCAGTGTCGGACAACTCTGAATACCATTGATAGTATTGGTCCATACTTCCATGTCAATAATGACCATGACTTTGTACGATTAAACACTCAATGTGGAGAACTAGAGATGAAGCCTTGAAGTCAGAAATTTTATAGGGCTTCCATCAGCAGGGATCTGTTTGTTGTAATAAAAGCACCTCTTTGTACTATCTGTGCTAGTGATATTGCTGTTCGAGTTGCTAGAGTTCTTTTTATATTGTGACGGGTAATTTCAGTGGGGAGTAATTCTGCTTTCATTCAGGTAATGTGCATGGGTTCACTGTGTTTTTTTACTGTCATGAGTGGGACGTTTCATGTTTCAGGAGGAGTTGTTTCAAATTTTTAGGGGACGGAACAGAATTAATGCTGTAATTGATTTTGTGAATATGTTACCATTATTGGAAATCTAAAACTAGAGTTGATTGATGCAGTGGTTAAAAGACTTGGTCTATCTATGTTGAAATTGTAATTATCCTTTAAAGGATGATACCCTCTTTTTCTTTTTCATTTTTTTTCTTTTCCTTTTTTTTTAATGTTTAGATTGATGTAGTGAGATAAAGACAGGTCTATGCACACTACCTTAAATGACTTCTGGAAAATTTCTTTTCTCATTGTTCTTGTGAGCAGTATTTTCTGATCCCATTGTAATGCTTATGCCTACATTAGTAACATATGTAATATTGATAATGCCTGGCTTGTATGATAGGGTCTGTTCTCACTTAACATACTGATCGGAAATTGCATATCGTTTCTCATTTCTTATGATGCAGTGATAACGATACAAAGTGAACTCACGCTGTCATCTCATGATGCCTCCTGTACACACCAGTCTTTTTAAACCATATCTAAATTTTTTTATTTTCTCATTTCTTTCTTTCTCTCCTGCAGTGATCGCAAGACAAAGTGCATTCACACTGCCATGAACTGACACATCTTATCGTTTGGAATCATGAAGCAGTGGAGGATAGATTGTGTTGCCGTGGTGGTGTTGGCCACAGTTCTTATACTTGCCATTGAACATTCAGCTGCATGTAAGTTTACAATCATATTTCATGACATTATTAAAAAAAAAAAAAAACTTGTCCTCTTGGCATCAGATGTTTGTTGAAGGACACATCAATTAAAATTTCAATAATTTGTCATTTTGGCAAACACTGCATTTTTGTATTTTCAGAATGCATGTTTTGAAATATTCTATTTCCAGCATGTAAATTTGTAATTTGGTGTATTCTTCAAAGGACAAGTTGTTCCATTTGGGCAAGTTTATACTAAAAATTTGGTGGCATCATCTGTGCAGTGTGTTGTTGGTATGTAGTGCTAGATTTTGTTGTGGATGACCCTAACAGGTATACGATGAGGTTGTGTCCTAGATTGATTATTCATATTGGAAGAGTTTCTGATTTTCCATTTTCAAGCATTCCTTATCATTTGTAATGTTTTGAACAGCAAAATGGTGAAAAGTTTCTATCGAATGGGAATAGGTGCTCATTTGCTTTGTTTTCATTTGAAGTTCAAACCACGCACATTATGGGAACGTCTTGTTGAACAGACATCGAGCCCTGGGGTAAAAACAGATTTTGATTATTTACTTTCCAATCTGTGAGTCACAGAGACTTTGGTGCTGGGGGCCATTGGGGGGTGAAAAAACTTCGAAAAAAGGTGTATTTTCTTTCCACCGTCCCCCAACACATGTCCCTTCTTCGACCATAGACCGCAAACACACTCTCGCACACCTCCAATCAATGGAAGATCCCACCCCAACGTTTATGAGTCAGGGGGGTGTTTCACAAAGACTAAGATTGACTAAAATTACACTTAACTATGGCTGGCCATTCATGCCATTGTTTTCTTTCACCATGGATCTCTCAGAGGATTTGCAAATCATGGTCACAAATCTGCAGAATTGATCATTTTTTATAGTTCATTGATGAAGAAAACAAAAAAAGGAAATTCTTCAAATTTGTGATGATGCTTTGCGCATCCCTGGAGAGACCGATGGTGAAAGAAAACAGTGGCATGAATGGCCAGCCATAGTTAAGAGCAATTTGAGTCAATCTTAGTCTTTGTGAAACACCCCCTGAATTTTGTTCTTAGTACAGCAGAGCTGTCAAACAATTATGAGCTTGACTTCACACATTTAGGAGAAGGACAATTTGTCCTTTCACACCTTTTAGCACCTTCAGACTACGAGCAGCTGTCAATCAACAGGCATGTCCGTGTTACCCCCAATATTTCTCATCGTTTGGTTTGCTACGTTCGTTTTCTGTCTGTCTCTGGTTAAAGAAGTGTCATGTGTTTGCGTGGAGGTTCTATTTGAAAATGAGCAATTAAGATGAGACCAGAAATAGCCTTCCAACCATAGCAAACAAAACAACAATACTTTGGATCCTCAGAGCTATAAAGACACAAATATTGATGATGAGGATGGAAAGGCGTTGATGATGACGATGATGATGATGGTGATGATGACGATGATGATGGTGATGATGACGATGATGGTGATGATTGTGATGATGGCAGTGGTGGTGGTGGTGGTAGTGGTAGTGTAAATGATGTTTATGAAGTTGATGAAAACTGTTAACGGTAACAAGAATGAATAACGGTGGTAGGTAGCAGAGTTTGCTTGGAGAAAATTAAATGTACTTTGAGATTGAAGTGTATTATTGTTGTGCTATATATCCATGCTGTCCAAATTTGTCTGATTATTGATATCATGGGACATATTTTGACCTTTTGATTTAGTATGTTAGGACCTTGGTGAAACTCCTGGGTATCCAGAGGGAACCCCCCACTCATCTCTATGAACTCCTTTTGCTGTAATCAAACAAATCTTCGTTACCATCATCTATCGCCCTCACCTCCAGCACCTCTCTCTGACATTGTTGCACGTCCCTTGCACGTCAGGTGTAAAAGGTGACAACTGTAGGAAAAAAATTTTATGGAAAATTCTTTCTCTTTTCCTCATCCCAAATAAGAATGCTGGGAAAACTATACCTCCTTGTTTCACATCAAACTTGACCTCCTGACCTTTCGATCCGTTGCCAGTGTTGATTCTACCCGCAACTCCGACTTCCATAACATTATTCTTCCCCAATTTTTAAATAAACAAATTAGCGCTCTTGACAATTTCTGTGTCATTTTCGCCCATTTCCAGGTGTGTTGGAAAAATAAAGAGTCCTAACTTTGGTAAATGCACGCTAGGTGGGATATTTTTCTTTCAGATTCCAGCAGTATCTGTTCTTATTGTGTGTGTATTTTCTTTGCCTTGAGATGGGAGTTACTCATACTGTTGTTATGATGATATGAAGACATCCATGTGAGATGACATGTGTGTAACTTTAGCAAACATCTTGTTGAAAAGAAACATCTTATGATTATTATGAAATATCCATTTAATACTGTTTATGCAGATAACCTGAATGTGATTCAGCCCATGTTGCCTGCAGATGTTATCAATTTCGACTATTTCCATGTCATTTTCTGCCCATCGTTAAAGCATTTATCTGATTCAAAGTTGTCAGAAAAACTGTACAGTTCATGAAATCAAACATCAGTTATTATTACTATTGACAGATCACTAATATTTCCATTTAATCCCGTCATAATTTTGCCCGATGCCGCACTCCATTCCCGACTATCACCTTTCGTTGCCAGACAGATGGGGACGAGATAGGTTTCATTGCGACGTAATTTGAAGAGAATTAGGTGACAGATTTTTCTCATCTTCCATAGTAATGAGCTCCAGCTGAGCAAGAGACTGTATTACTCTGTAGATGACACTTCTCAATTAATACCTTTCTATCCATTTCAAACAACCCTTTTTGTTTTCCTCTTTCTGCATTTGTCAGTATTCTGTCATATGGGTGTATACATCTGGGCTGAGTTTGGTTCTTGTTGTTCCATTCATAAATATTTTTCCCATGTATTAATTTTACTTCTCATTTAAACCTTTCTTTCCATTTCAAATCATCATCCGTCTTACCTTTCCTTCTCTCTTTATTTGGTAGCATCTGTTTTATTAGTTGAATATTATTATTTATTATTTATTTTGTCTTCTTTATTTTATACTACAGGGTTAGCCTGTTCAGTTTTTGCAAAACTGCTTTCCAAAGGCACCCTACAGCTCAACAAATAATTCTACATGAAAAATATGAAATAGAAAATAAATTATAGATATGTACACCTTGGGGAAAGTTTTGCTATATTTCTTATTCACGATCTCTTTCTTAGAGAGAAGCTTGTGTTCTGGGAAGAGATGGAAGAAACTATGTGAGTTTTCTCAGTTTTGTAACATCTGTTTGGGAGAAAATCATGATAATTAATCCTTTATGTGAACATGACAAATGATAAAGGACTGTGAGATTGGTATCCTTTTTTATTGCCGTTGAGTGTGGATTAAATCTCTAGTGTGAAAGAACCCCCAAAACAAGTGATAGTTGACCAAAGATATCTGCTTGTGTTTGCAAAGGAATCACTGAGAGTGCTCACACCCAAATACCAAACTTTCGAGCTGACGCCAACTGTCAACACGACCGATCATCGTTGGTTGGGTCTTGTCCAAGTTTTATTCACCCTCCCCCTTTTCTATTTGGGAGCATTCATTCGGTCAGGTAGCTGCAGATGGGCCCCTTCGGTAGGTTAAGAGCATCGTGCCCTTCATAACATCATCTGTATGGTATGGGAGGAGCCCATGGCAACATAGTAAACAAACGCTGCTCAGATTCTGCCTCTGCAGCAAGTGACCCCCCCCCCCCTCCTTGAATCACCTTGCATGTGAATGGAAGCCCCATTGAAAGTTGATGGATAAAAGTATTTTTTAAAAAAACTTTTCAGAATTTTTTAAAAGAAAATAGATGAAAAATATATTTGTGGTGATATTTTTGTAGTATATCTGTATTCATTTTATATTCATTTGATAATCCAGATTGGATACCTACTTGAATGCCTACATTTCAGAAATTCAAGTTACTTTACATTTTCAGTTTCCTCCAAATTCAACCAAATTTGCATGTTATTGCTCTGAAATTTTTATACTAGTAATGAAATCTAGATCATCACAAATGCTGCCTATACTCATTTCCTACTTTACAGATGTGTATTAAACTGAAGATTTTTTTCATTTCACTGTGAATTTCTAGTAATCATTCCCCCCCCCCCCTCCCTCTTTGAAAAAGTAGAGTTGAGAAAGTTGGACCAGTTCTCAGGGAATACTTCACCCACACATGATTTGGGTCATTACGATCACAGTGATCAGTAAGTTTGACCAGCTGTCCTGGCTGCAGTGTTGGTTGCGTAGGTTGAGAATCGAAAGTAAAGCTGGGTGCCGAGAGACAAGAGATGATAGGACATACCCAAAAAATCTAACTAGGCCTAATTCACTGGCCCAGAAAGTCAAGGTAAAGGGCACAGAACAGAGACAAAAATGGACCTCTTTCATGCCCCCATTACACTCAGGAGTTAAACTAGATTATGCGTGTTTGTGAATGGACATTCATGGCTTCCAGACATAGCTTGCAGCAGAGAGATAAAGGCAGGCTTGTGTGTGCTATGACTGGTCATACCAAAACATATACTTGGTAACTAGACCTAAATCACTGGCCCAGAAAGTCAAGGTAAAAGGCACAATGAGAGTCTTGCTTGCCCTCTTTCACACTTGGGAATTAATCTGATTTATTCATCTCTAAAGAATTGAGATGAAAGGGCCGTAATGTAGTTTGTGATTAATGACTTTCTAGTCATTGATAGCATAGAATGAGAGGAGGCCCACTTCTTTATTATTCATTTATTTATTTATTTCATTTATTTATTTTTTTGGGGGGGGGAGGGGGTATGGAAAGCATACACTATGAACATGGCGGACAAAGAAAGCGGACAAAATAAACAATCTCTCATTCTACCCTTCACAATGGTTCTGGTAGTCAAAAGAACATCCCATCACAGTTATTATGTTTAATCATGTGACACCTGTTCCACATATATTAGACAATGGCAGTGAAGGGTTGTTCTTTTGACTACCAGAACCATTGTGAAGGGTAGAATGAGGGGTTGTTTATTTTGTCCGCTTTCTTTGTCCGTCATGTTCATAGTGATATGGGATATAAACATTCCTTTTTAGAGGCTAGGGAGAGTGGAAAGGTTAAAAACATACAAAACCTACAGATAAGAGACTCTTGTCAAGAACATCAAGTAAACCCAGTACTGTGAAGGGATCAGATGATTACAAGGATTCCATATGCCTTTATCCTGACAAGTCATATTCTCTCCATATAGGAAGACACTCTTTGATGCATCTCCCCCTTCCATCATTACTCAAGCAGCGTCTTACCATGCACTTGAAGTCAAAAACACGAGAAAATTTCCATCTCAGAGGCGCTTTTCCCCTTTCTAATCCTTCCTTGTTTTAACTTCCAGCTAAATCCAGGATTAAAAACCTAGAATAATGCCAAGACTCTTATGTGGTGGTGAAGGATCATCATCATTTCCAATGCTGATTTTGACATTTGCAATGTCTTCATGTCATTCTGACGATGCAAAGAGGGGTGTTCACACTAATCCATATATTCATGACTAAAGCTCTTATTTGCTTTGCTATGATTTCAGATGTAAATTCGTTTGTTTGTTTGTTTGTTTTTTAATACCTGGACAACATTTTGTGTCCATTAATATGTAAGTAATGCGTTTAAAAATATGCTAGGCATTGTATAAGCGTACAGTGGGATGGTTTGGTCAATCTCAATCTCAGAGTCACCTTTTAGAAAGGAATCTGGTAGATTTGTTGAGGCTTGATTTAATAAATTGTTGAATTTTGATGTCTGTGTTGTATGAAGATGTGCAGAAGGATAAATAAACAACTAGGAACATGAAGGTTTTGAAATATAAGATGTTATCAAGATATCTATCACTGAATTCCGCCATTTGCAAACCAACCTGAGTATGCTTTTGTCTAACACTGCAGTCTATGGGGTGAAAAGGGTGTGGCATTTCTGGTCACTTGTATATATATATATATATATATATATATATATATATATATATATATTCATTTTTTTGAAGCACAAGATGATGCTTTTGTAGTGCATTTTTCAGGGCTTGATACTTACACAATGTTACATACACTGATAGCCTGTAGGGCCATGCAGCTCATATTTTTAAAAGTTACTCCATGGCTTTAATGAGCAGTCACTTTCTTTGTAAAGATTTGAATTTTTGCAATGTAAAAGGGGGGCCCTTGCTCAGATGATATTCAGATTGGTGGTGTAGCTGGAGGATGGTTGGATGGCCCGTCTGAAAATAGAAATATGGATCTTGAGGCTGATGCATGCATACTTTGCATCAGAGTAAAGAGAGAAATGCGTAGAAATTTCAACCTTTCATTCTTCAGCGAAGTATAAGTTTGATGAATGAGTTTCTTGGTTCGTGCTGAAGGCTGATTCATTTCCATGCTACGATAACCGCACGTTACTTCTTAACCTAAACTTATTTCCTTGCATTTTCGATCCAGTGTCATCGAACACAGCAAGATTGAATTGAATTCCTTGATACATATTTATGTTTGCAAGAGAATAGTGATGTGATTACTGTGGAAAAGGGAGCCGGGTCAGGCCTAAGGGCTAAGCCAAGGGAAGATGCAGAAGATGCCAAGCCCTTTGAATCCGTCTGAAGAAGTAGGTGAGCGTTGATGAAGGGTAAAGATAACTTCCATCCAAGCTTAGCCTCCGTCTTAAGGTGATTTGAATATCGTGGGTAGAGTTAAAGACAATCTAAGAGGAAGATCCCTTTCTCTTTGGAGGTAATGGGTCGAAGATAGCGTAGGCAAGCCGATTAGAGTGACTTTGCAGTGGAGGGAGAAAGGGGCTTTATTGTCGATGATGGGTAGGCATTTCTTCAGGTGGGGGAAACTGAAGAGGAGCTGAGGTATTCAGTGAAATGAGATGGGATGATGATGATAATGATACTGAAGACTTGAAGGAAGAGAGAGAGAGAGAGAGAGAGAGAGAGAGAGAAAGATAGAGAGGGGAGAGAGAGGGGGAGAGAGAGAGAGAGAGAGAGATGGAGATGGAGATGTCGGATCTTGGAAAGCAGAGACTGTATCAAGAGAGTGCTCTTTGTGCTCCAAGGGATAGGAGATGAGATGGGGAAAAATGATGAATGGGAAGAGAGCTGTTCATACGAACCATATCCCTAAAAGATTTGACAGCTGAAGACATTAGTGTAAAAGGGTCCATGGAAATGTATGCATGATTATGTTCATTTTGTAGAAACTAGGACTTTTCTCATTGAAGGAGATGAAGGACATAATAAACATATCAGGAGATTTTCATACAAACAGTACTTATTAACTATTTAATACATTAGCGTGAAAGGGTCTTGTAGAATCATTTCATGTGAAATAGTAGAAACTTGGACTTTCACACCAGATGAGATGAGGAACATGATGAATAGGGAAAAAGATGTTCATACACACATTTCCAAGCAGCTAGGGGCATCAGTGTAAAATGGTCTTGTTGAATCAATTCAGCCGAAGTTCATTTGAGGTTGTAGAACCTAGTATTCCACAGCATATGAGATGGAGATACATTATGAAGCAGGAAGGAGATGTTCATACAAACAGTCAGTGCCAAAAAAAAAGAAGTGCTTGTCAATGTACTTGATGTGAAAAGGTTGTAATGTAGAATCACTGGTGCACTGTTCATATGTGGTAGTAAGACTACAAACATTAGATGTAATTATTGGAAACCCTGACAGTCCTGCTAGTTCTGCAATCAAAATACCTTCATAAAAGAGTGCAAATTGTCCCAGAGGCCCATACCAGGACCCTACCCCTAAAAACAGGGTCCCTCCTGAGCTTTGCCAGCACCATGCTACAACGTGGTAAAGTGGCTATTTTTAGCATTTCAAAAGTAGATGGTACAAAAGTGGTAAAGATTTTGTCAGAGCATCAGACCTGCAGCTAGAAGCTGTCAAAGGCAGCTGCATACCTGCTCCCTTCTACTTCAGTTCTAATAAAGTATATTGACAATGTCTTTATTCTATATTGTCACTACCAGAGCCCCATTTCATCAAACTTATTATCAATGACAAGTTGCAATAACTGTTATAAGCTACTGAAATCTGTGCATCTGATTGGCTGAAAGCAAATTTGTCATAGAAATGTGGTAGTTGTTACTGATAGTTTTATGAAACGGGAACCAGGAGGTGTTACGTCATATATGAGCACCTGCCAATGAGAGGGCATGCCGAAATCAACAAATACAAAGAGATTGTGTTGAATGACCATAGAGAGTATAAATATTTCATATTTTCTCTAGAGAGGTGACCGAGCAGTTTGTTACGCACAAGTCTAAAGTTCAACATCTTCAGTTATTGAAGCGCATAGCTGTCATTCCAGCAGCTACTGTGTATAGTTACCATCATATTTTATGATCATAACATCAAACAAGAAGCCCCAGAAGTGTGAGAAATATTCCCAAAGCATCACCAAAGTCACAAAAAGAGCGTTGATGATCCAGTTAATATAATATCTATGGCAAAATATAGATCAAATCAATACTGCATTTATTGAAAGTCATGTGAAAAACAGATCTGATTGCATGACAAACAATGTCCTACACTTGTCGCTTTTACAAGCGCTTGTGTTTTTTCTGCCGAGATTGCGTGCAGTTCTTCACGATTCTCCCCTCTTCAAACAGAGGGCCATGGTCTTTATCGGCTCCTATCTTCCACTGATTACTCTTTTTTATTTAGGAATATATATTATGAGTCAGCAGCCAAGAATGTTGAGTGATGATTGCCTTCAATTTTGTTTGAATTGTCGTTGTTGGAATGGTGTTTGTTCAAACTGTATTTGTTAAATGCTCATCTAATAGTGGGAACTCTTTGTGATCTCAAAATGCCACTCAATGTAGAGATATTATATGCTAAGTTCTATCAATTTTATGTAAATTAATTTTTTAAAGTTTTCTATCATGAACTATTTTGCAATTCGGAGTTCAGAACTGCCCTTTTGTTCATGTATATTCTGATTTTTAAAGTCTTCCTTCAAGCCATAAATATTGGTCTAAACATGTAAATCCGAAAGATTCAAGGAATATATGATAGATCCTAAGCGATGTTCTCTGCATTGCTTTATGCAACTTTGGAGACGTATTGTGATGACTTGGAATAGATACACAAGGCCTCTCCTTTTGCAAAGTAGGTCATTGTAGTATCATGTTATGGAAACGTATTTTGTTTACCTTATCCCCGCTTACGGATCCTCTTGGGCCGATTTGTTTGTTTCCCCATTCATCCATGTGTCATTCTTACAACTTACAAGGCAACAGCCAAACGTTACTACGTTACCTGATTGTGGACATTCCATCCATCGAATCGATGTATAATGCTCAATATCTTCCAACACAAAGCCTGAATACTTGTACTCACTTTGTAAAGTACACCTCAGTTACAACCTTTCATTGCAGAGATCAGCAGGTGAAATTAAAGGGAAACCCTATATGTAGCACTTATTTAACAGGTATTGTCAGTCATGGACTCGTTTATACCGGGCAGCAAAAAAGTGAATGACCTTTACTGTGTGTAGGTTAACTAAAATGTCTAATTTGTGCTTCAATAGCCCTTTGATTCTGTGTATTATGGTGTTATGGTATCCTCGACCTCCTCAATCTTCAAACTCTTTAACCGTTAACCCATAGAATAGTGAGTTAAGTTTGTTTTTTTTTTTTTTTTTTGGGGGGGGGGGGGGGGGGGTATTTCATACATTCTGACTAGAGACAAATCATTTTTTCTGGTGATTAGTGTACATGAAAATTTGGTCACCAGTATGGATTCATAGTGTAGAAACAAATGGTATTATCATAGAAAGAAGAATGATTTGTTTTTATAGGAGGATGTATATAATTTTGTCCTCTATCGATCACACATGCAATTTTAAAGTAGAAGAGGGAGTTTGACTCGAATACTCATTCCTGGAGTGCATGCTCCTGATTTGTACCAGGAATGATTAAACTTCTTTTGTACAGATTCAGACGTGCTGAAAGGAAATTGAGGTTCTGTGGTTAGGGGGCCATTGCTTGCAGCTTGCAGCATACATGTTTCTTTATGCATTGGGATGCGGCCGAAATTGCACTGGTTTTTGTGGTTTTGTTCATCTTGTTCACGCTACAGTCGTTGCGGACCAAAGATTGATTTTGGAGGGCTGAAATGGGAGTCTTAAGGCCGTTGCAGCTGGCAGCGTTAAGAGCATGAGTTTAAATGTTAGGGAGATTGCACTGAAATGGATATCTATCTGGCAGATGAAATCAACACGAATGATACCCTTTTGAGTATTCCAAATCAATTATTTGTTGAACAAATCTTGTATTCTAAGAAATTTGATGAGCTTGTAATCTGTTACATTATTTTCCCTCACAGAAGATCTCACTTTTGTAATGCAGGTGGCGTGATAAATTCATTGAAATGTATAGGCCCTATTCTTGGCTGACAGACTTTTTGTGGAGGGCTCCATTGGAAAGCAGTTGCAAAACTGAACCGGACTACCCTCCACTGTTTTATATTGTATTGATAAACTATGAATAAATGAATAATAGATTACAGAAGGAAAGATAGGAGATTGGCATGAAGCTTGTGAGATAGGAGCTGTAAGGAACACTTATTATCATGCAGTGCAAGTCATCATAACCTCAAATAATTACTTTCAGTATGCTGAGTGATTACAGCACATATTCTGCAAAAGAAGCTGTAGCAGTGCACAATGTACACTGTCACTTCATCCAGTCCCATGTATTGTCGTGATTGTTGTATCCAACCCCAGTCCTGCCTTTTCCAGTCGCAACTATTGATCTCATTTTCACAGAAATAAGCTGAACCACAAATCAGCTTTCACTTCACCACAGACTGAATAGTTGATCCTGTCTTCTCTTCGTATTTCGTAATTTTCACTTTCACCCAACTCTAATAGAACTTTCACTTTGGAAAAAGAACAAATGCCTGATTTTATAGAGTCCATTTCCATTCTTTACAGTATTGATGATGTGTCTTAAAGATATGCTTTTAGTTTTGGTCGTGCGATTCCAATGTGAAAGAAACTGTTTCAAAGCTATTGGGAAACGTGATTAAAAAGCAAATACAAATTTGTGTATACCCCAAGGTTTTGAAATCGTCACAGTGATAAAGAAATCAACCCAGTCCTGTTGAAAAATACATGCACTGCACACTGAATTGGGTATTGGGACTACACACAAATGTTTGGGCTGAACTTTCAAGCTGTTTCTTGTCATATTTGCAATAGGGGGGTAATTGACAGGGATGCCACTTTTCAGACATATTTTATATTTTTGTCCATAGAAAACACCCTTTTTTGTCTACAAAAGGGCCCATTTTAAATGATTTTCCTACTTATTTTTTATCAATGCTCAGTGGCATCCCTGAATTGAAGAGTAATCTTTTTTCAGGGGACATTCCTATAATGATAATTTTCCAATGTGACATCTAAAGCCTGAGAAAGCTCACAAATCATCGTTCAATTCCTCCCAGAACTCAATCTTCTCTTTAAAGTGCTTGAATCAACTCGTCCCTGTTTTCACGAAGTGACGGGTACGAGGAAAAGCGCAAATTTTACAATTTTGAGGTTTTTGCATTTTTAGATATCTTTCACTAACATCTTGAACCTTACAGAGTTTCAGGCTGTGATAATGTCTGATTATGTAACTATGGCAATGACGTCAACAAGAAAATACCTAGTAAAAGGATTTTCTGTTTTTATGAAGTGACGGCTTTCAGTTGTCCACTATGTTTCACGTGTGCGGCCAAGTTCCGTCACTTTATGAAAAAAATAAAAGAGCGCGTCTCCGACTTGAATACGTGATTGTGCAGAATTAGGTCAAATGCATGCTCATCAAATCCCATTTGTTTAACACGTGTGCGGCTGAGATCACAGTGGAACCTTGAATATTTTTTCACGAAATGACGGCAATGTTTACACCTCAGTTTCCTTTAAAATATAAGAGGAATATGCAAATGATTAATAATGAACATTGTCCAGAATATGCCCTAGACAGGGGTATAAAATTTATTCACCCTTCATACATTAAAGAGGTTGAGATTGAGGTTTGAATCCTTGAAAGCGATTTACTAAAAACTAACTTTTTTTAAGTTGCGCGCTCATCCTTCACTTCGTGAAAACAGGGACGAATTTAAGCTGCAAAAACAAGTTGAAAACATATCCGACAACATGAAAAGGGAAAACTTTGTGAGTACTTTCCAGTTTCCTAGAATTCCACTTTCACAGACGCACGTTCAAATATAGTTGAAATGATACCACCTTCACACCTCTTCAGTTGAAATACTGAATATGGTTTGGTTTTTTTTTTTGTATTTCAGTGGTATTTCTTCAAAAGATTCCTGCGATAGATAGACACATATCGAATTGCAATTAAGACGCCATGCAGACACCCCCAGCAACTTTGCTCATCAGAATAAAGGCATTCTTGGTAGGATTTTGCCCTTTTGCCTCACAAGAAAATTGAAACATATCTGCTTCCAAACTTGGAGACAAGGAGACGGAGATGAAATGAAACAGAGTGATGAAGAAAAACAGAGGGTCGATGACATCCATGGCCTTCCTCTTCCTCTTCCTACATTCATTCATTCATTCATTCATTCAGTCAGTCAGTCATTTTCTCTCTCCTTTTCTCCCAATCACTTTCTTACTCTTCCTCTCTCATATATATAGTTTTGTCACCTCAGTTTTGCTCTTTGCTCTTTTTTTCCTTTCCTTTCTTTATCCCAAGTACTTGGTTTAGATATTAAAAGATTTTATGCATTTTCCACAATATTTATCATTATTTAGTGAGGTTATTAGTGTTCACAAACTAAACTCCAGTGTTTCTTTTAAACATTTTCTTAAATTTACTTTATAGTTCATAGTTTATAACTTTTAGTGATTACTAATGGGGTTAAAATAATACAGAATCCAGCAACGTTCAGTTTCCAGCATCTTCTGTCAGCTATGCTTGCCCCTTAAATTGATTGGTTTCTTCTCAATAGGCTAGATAATGCCAAAATATGATAATAATTGATATACGCAAAAAGAGGAGAGAAATAGAAGAGTGTTTTCCCGTGTTTGTTTATAGAAAACTCCCCTTCTCCATCCATCTGGATTGCCAATGGCCATATCCGTCAAGTTTCATCCATCTGTTTAGGAAAAGTTTTCATCCCCTGCTGGTAGAGGGGGGTTGATGGAGACTCCTTTTCTGCTCCAGAAAAGGACGGGGTGAAAGAAAAGTAGAAGATGAAGTAGAGGATTTTGACCAGAGTTGATTGATTTAAAAAAAAAAAAAAAAAAACGTGTTTCAGTGACCCTTGATAAATTCATGGCTCAAATATTGCTAAATTTTCTAATGAGCTTAATTCTGACAAATGCCACCAAAAGGACTCAATATTATCTGTGTGATCTAGAATAAGAAATGAATGGATTTGTTTAATTAAAGTAGAAATGGTTGTGAACTAACACTACTGGGTGGTAAATATTTTTAAAATCCTGCATAGTAATTTTCAATAACTTATTTTTGAAAGAAAATATTCTGTTTCATTTTTACCCTCTTTTGTCTGATAAAGATGTCAAATCTTAAGGTCATTTCCCAGGTGAGGGCTTGAAGTAGATGTAGAACTTGTCTGAGTTGTTCTTAGAAACTGCCATCCCTGTTTTGAACCACTCCACACCACCCCGTAAAAAGTGCATGATGTTGTTTTTGTAGGTTCACAGCAATTTCCACTATGGAAACATGAGTTTCAAAAACAAAGTGCCTCACATTTTTTTTACAATTTCAAATTCAAAACACTGAACTATTTTGATTTCTGAGAGTAATTTGTCCTTGGAATTCCAGAAAATTTATGAAGAAAATTTTTTTTGACAGAATTCCAGTTTCTGCCTGGTTGTTGATACAGAATGTGGACAAAATATATTGAATGTCTACTTCTTTCTTTTTCTTTCTCTCCTGTTTTTATGCCTCTGCCCACCGTAGGTGATTGCCAGAGGCATTATTATGAAGTAAATTCGAGATAGAATGCTGTTTTGAATAAGCAGTTACTCCTCCATTGTATGTGCCAATGTTTAAAACACCTCAAAAAGACATTGAGAAACCTGTTTAAGTTGATTCATTTGATAGGAATGAGTTGGATTTTTTGTAATGCCCTTGAAACTTGAGAAAAAAGTGAGAATATGTTTCAAGAACGTTTGTCGTTGCTTCTGTCTTTAAGCAGTAACCACTGCATGGGGTTGAAAAATCAGTAGAGATTTTATCATGCTTATGACAGAACTGTTGGAAACTTTTTTCAGTTTCGCAAAATACCATTAGATTTGCTGTCGTCAAAGACATCTCATCACGTCGCACAAATGTGTCTCGGCAAATTTGCTTGTGACTGAGGAATGCTGTCAATATGCTTGGATTGCAGTGTTAATCAAATGATCTCTAATAGAAGTGATGCTGTGGGTATTTCTAGGGCTGCTCTTCAATATGTGCTGTTTACCATGACAAAACATGGATGAAAATGTTCAAATTTGTCTGCACTTTTTGGAAGTGCTAACGAAGGTTTGGTGAACTGTCACTTCTTGTGTCGTCAAAGACATCGGGAGCGAAGAAATTGCACATTTGAGATAGGACGTCATCGTCTGACATGAATGCCATGGAAGGCACGGACTCGGGGACCAAGTGACAGGACCCATTTCCACCCTCTGTCTTTGGTCTGACATTTGTCATGACTTCTGGCTCTTATTGCGTTTCCGGCTCATGAATCGGAGAGTGTAGATCCATTATGGAAATAGGAAACGAACTGGTTTCATGATGTTGGGTTTCATTTGTGATGAGTGGACACTCTCCACCTGCAAGTCATTTTATGTTAGAGTTGATGTCAGAGTCGGCGCCATCCATCCCATCATGACTTTTGTGATCTTGTTGATTTCAGAATATCTTCATAGGGTTAACAGAGGATGAAAGGAAATGCCAGTCTGTTCATATCATAGATATGAAACTTGACAAGTCCTTTCTGGTATGACCCTTGATGTTCATCTCTTTGAGTGAGCATCTTTTCAGAACTTGCCCATTACAATTCCACTCAAATGTCATGCAGGGATTTTTTTTAATCAGCCACTTCAAAGCTCAGACTGTATTTCATGATGGTTTCAAGGATATAGCAGGGTCTAATGATTTAGGCCATACAACTTTAAAATTGTATGGATCCACCCCATGCCACTCTGTCCTTTTTCAGTGATTCTGGCCTGTTCTGATCACAAGCCATTTAGACATGCATGCTGGTTGGGTGCACGTAGCTTAATGTATAACATGATTTAGATTGGTATATCCCGGGTTGTGTGAAAGGGCCCTTGGACTCGTTGGAACAAAATGAAACAGTTACACACACCCTGAGGTTCCCCCCTTTCTCTCTTCTGGGGGTACCCCTGAAATGTATTCTGCCTGGCCTTATCCACTTCATCTAAGCCATTCATAATCAATCCTTGTCTCCACACCCGCCAAGTGGAACCGGATTAAATGTTTTAACCGCCGAACGGGAACTCAGGCGTGCAGGAATACATTCGGCGCTATCTTGATTGAATTTCACGTGGCATTTACGAAGGGAACATTTTTCTTTTTAGCCACATGTACGTGTACAGGAAATGAGTGAAAATCTAAAAGATGTTCACTTGAAATAAATTTAATTCATTTCACAATCAGTCCTTGTCTCCGTACCGATGGAACCGGATTAATTGTTTAAAGCATTGAACGGGTACGCAGACATGCAGATAAACATTCTCATGTACTTTGATTGAATTTCACATGGTACTGAATCTAGAGAAGGAATTTTTGATATACACAAAATGAGCAAAATAGTCTGAATAAACTCCTTGCCTTTTAGGCAAGAATGAACAGGAATTTGCAAGTTACATCATGTATAACAAATGAATTCAAACTGGAAAGTTTGGTCTGAATGGTGCTTCTCCAGTATTCTCCATTTCAAAGACAGACGCTCATAAACTTGATACTCCCATGCATTCTTGATTTGTACATTGTGGTTTTTCTACATTTCCTCATCACTCGCTGCCTCTATCCAGCCACCATCATACAAAACAATGTGTCTCCTTGATATGCCTTTAGTGTACCTTTAAATGCAAATAAAAAGTGTTATAGACGAGCGTCCAATAACACCCATTGTTATGAATGTAATTGGTCATGGTATAAAATTCTATAAATTCTTTCACTGTTGGATCATTCGGAATTAAGCCTTCTTTGTCTCTTTTCCCTATCTTTAAAATTTTTTTTTTTTTTTTTTTTTTTTTTTTACATATTATCTCCCACTCAGATCCTAGTGTTGTATTTTGTTTCACCTTGACAGATAAAACAGTTGACAAATAAAGTGGTATAAGAGTGGGTGTTCAAAGGAATACAAACTAATATGGCCCTGATGTTGGTGTTGTAATGTTCCTTTTTATTCTCGCGTGTTTTATCATGTGGACATTGGTAATGTCTACTTTACATTGGAATCAAACCAAGAAAATTCTCTTTTGTCTACCTACCCCCACCCCCCCCCCCCCCCCCCACTGCATTTGAACCCATATACACTCTTTGAATTGTGGACGACAATTCCATTCCAATGGCATGCATCTCCTGCTTAACAACTTACAAGTTACCCCTTGGGGGGGGGGGAAAAGAAAATCGCCACATCACCGTACAGATATGGTTTCAAACCTTATTTTCACCCAACTTTGCGAGAGGAGAAGACGCACTTCACCCATTTTCAGTCTGTCAGATCTCGTTACGATTCACCTTCATTTTGATAAGCCAGACTTTAGCCAGAATCGTGCCTGTACAAAAGGCAGAGCATCGTATTACCCCATGATATTCCCCCCCCCCCCCAAATCGACCACAACTCGTCCCCTTTTTCCTCATTCTCGCTCCAGCTCTGGCTAGGGCATTATAACAACAAGTATCAGCTTTTCACTTCTATTTTGTTCTGATACTGATAGCAACACTGAAGATATTATTTTTTATTTGAAAAGACATGTTGCGATTTTAGGGAAGTGATGTTTCATTCTCATTTGATCAGCAGTGTCCTTTATTATTTTTTCTTTTTTTCATTTTTTGTAACTGGTTGGGGATGGTTCTTTTGCTTGGACAAGATTACAAACATAAATCACATTTTAAAAATCTCTTTTGTTTGTTCATGCCTATATCACCAAGTTTCTATAAAGTGCTATACATTTCTTAGCAATATAAGCATGTCGCATTGAGTTTCCAAACCCTCTAGCAGTCTTTCGTAGTGCTCCTCAGAATTTGGCAAGTTCATTATTTTTCTGTGTTTAGTCTTTGCATTCAGATAAATTGCAGGAATACTCAGTGTAAGCATTTGTGGTAGGGTCCATGGAGAGACACTGAATAAAACCAGTTCTTATGCTTGTGTCACGCATGTGTCTTATAATGTAATAAACTTGTCACTAGTGCATAGATGATGTGTTTTGAAGGTGTTTTCATTGTTATTTATTATTTCTCACCTAGTAATATTGAGGATACAAATCATACAGGCAATGAAACTATCATTTCAGGTCTAAAAGCTGTAGACTACCATTGGCACCTCGGAATAATATAGCATCACCTCAACTGGATTGTAATTGCCCCTAGCCCCACATTCCATTGTCCACTTGCCAGCAGTGACCCCACCGGCTGGGGGTCAAGTGTGCGTCTTTACCTTAGCCTTGGTCATGTGACCCAAATGGGTTAACTGATCTGGCATTTAAATCTTCTCCAGATGTGTGCTAGCCTCACGCTCAGATGTGGATAATTAAATGTTATTCATTTTTTATTGGTAGGGTCCATGGTAGTACGGAACAAATAGGATTGGTATCATTACTATCGATTATACTTTGAGAGGGAAAGGGTGTATGATTTATAATATTTCAATATCAGCTAACATTTAGGGTATATATTAATAATCTGTGCATTGTCCTTTCATTTCCTTCGGGGGGGGGGGGGTTCTGAATAACTGGTTGGTTGTTACCCAGTTCAAAGTTGGAAATTCCATTTCATGTGTCTGACTGCAATACAGCATCTTGTCTTCAAACAATTAAAAGCAAAACTTGCCAACTTTTAGTAATTGCAAATTTAGTGGATTAAGTTCTATTTAAAATGACAGAGTTAAACTCAATATAGTTCTTAGGTAATCTACCATGATGTTCTTTCAACTGTAAAGTATAATTTGCAAATTCCCCTTGGGAGAAGACTGCTTGGTTGATTCCATTGTAAACCCGTCTCATTCCTGTGAAAATACTTGGGTTGGTAATAATGAGGGTATTATTTGCAGTGGTGAAATTATCCTAGCGTGAAGAGTGTGAACATTCTTTGTTTGCATGTCACATGATGCTGACTGTGACATAAACTTTTTTTTTTCATGATGAATCTATGACTGATACTGGATACAGATTTGGTACAGTGGAAATATCTCCATATTAAAGGATAAACTCTTTAGTGCAGTTATTAAGAAGTGATATTCATTATTTTATTGCAGCCATACATGTAGGTTGCATTTCATATAGAGTATGTAAACAGATGAAAAATATTTCAAAGTATGGGGATGGGGAAAGACATAGGCAGGCCAAACAGAGGGGAAAATGATATGTAAATAGAGTTATGAGAGTTATGGGTAAGTCAGTGAAAGACATGCATAGCATATGCAGAAGATATGAGAAGAAGCAAAGGGAGAAGAAGGAGAAGGAGGAGGAGGAGGAGGAGGAGGAGGAGAAGGTTGAGAGAGAAAGGGGGGAGGGGGAGTGGGAAAGGCTATAATGAAATACCATATTAAATTGTGATATCGCGCATGCATAAATCAAATACCTAACTAGCCATTTGTAGGACAATGGAATAGCACAATAAAACCATCACATCAAATGACTTCAAATACCTACAGTTGAAAGGCATCCTCTGGTCCAACCAATTTACGGAGGAGTGAACTTTTAGGGAGGTGTTTGATTTGTTTTGTATCACACGAAACAAGATTGAGAGGTCACAAACTTTGTATGAACCTGACGAAATATGCCATTGATTCGTGGACAAACAAATGCTTGTATTGTCGTCCATTCGTCACCCTACTGACGTTTCAAACTGACACCAGAGATGCACCATTGAGCTCTAAATAGAGTATTTAATGTTCTGATGTCATCCATTTGGTTAGTAGTTTGCAGGCACAGACCCTGATCAGTTGAAACACACACATTAGAGTGTCTGAACTTTGAGACTGAGTTCTTTGGAGTTCCTGTACTATAGCTGCTCTTGACACAGTCTTACTTGACACAGCTAGAGATTGATAAAGTTAGGCTGTGTTCAAGATTTCATGAAATTGTGTTTAAGTGTCATAATAGGGTCTGTATCCACAGACTAATTTGTTAGTGCAGGGTTTGTTGCTGTACTTTTTAGGCATGAAATATAATAGGAATCTGATCATGATATTGATGTGCTAGTACATTCTCTGGAGCAATTTGAGATGCTTTCTACCGTTGAAATCATACATACTTCTGTTGGTTTCATTTTTAGGTTGTATTTTTAAAATTTCAGGAAACTGCTATTTTTGTCTCTTTATGAAACTTCCCATGCATCATCTTCATTTAGAGTATAACTGGTGCCTTGTTCTAAATACTGAATACACAAATATACGTCATACGTATGGATTTCAGTTATATTTTTAGATTGCTCTTGGAAGCAGTTGATAACTGCTGTTTTAGCCACCCCTTGAATATGGCTGCATGCATTATCTTTATTTAGAATATAGAGCTGCCTTTGGATTTTGTATTTGTCTTTTTCCAAAGCCATTACGATGAAAAACATGCTACATTGAATACACAAGGAAATAAGTCATAGATAGAAGTGCATGGACTTGTATCAGTTTCATTTTCAGATTGCACCAGAGAATAATTATGCTTTAAAAAACAACTATTTCTGTATACGCTTGGAACTTACTATATATGCTACATCTTTATTTAGAATATAAATTGCTTCTTTGTTCTGCGGTATTACCTTGCTTGACTTTAAGAAAAACCCCACTGAATGTACTTAAGCGAATGACAGGCAAACACTGCATACCAAAGCAAGTGTGCTTTAAGTTGCTGGCTCTCTTTTTTTTTTAGCTCCTATATTCCTTGCCTGTGCCTGCTGCTCCGCATTCATGCGTACACATTAAGTGCAAATGTTTGCGAGTATTTGCTCACGTCTGAGTGCAGAGGTGTGCAAAGTGAACACAAAAAAAAAAAAAAAAGGAAAAAGAAGAAGAAACCCTCGCTGCTGTGCACCTTCCCACACCACCATTCTCCCACTTCTTGCCTCGGTTGGGTCCCCCCTCGAGTATTTCGCATTCCGAGCTTTGATTAACGGTACGAGTTGTGGACTGCTCCTAAAATGTCACACTCTTCATATCGCGATGTTTGCTCCTGACCTATAAACGAAAAATTGAGAGTAGAAAATAAACCGGAGTAAGGGAGAGAGAAGAAGAGAGAAACCAAAGGAAGGTGAGAAATGAGGACAAGACATGATAGTAGTCATGGGAGAGGGAGAAAGAGAGAGAGAGAGAGAGAGAGAGAGAGAGAGAGAGAGAGAGAGAGAAGCAGAGAGAATTGTGGAGCAAAATATGAAAATGAAACACCAGAGGAGGCCACTGGGAGAAAGTATAAAAGTGACAAGAAACACAGAATGAAAATGGAAGAAACCAAGTTTTATTCAGAGTGTTCATGTAGAATAAAATACCTCCCCAAATTACAGCTTGTAGTTGCATGTGTAGTAATAGACAGAGTGGGGGACAAAGTGTGATGAAAGTTCAGAAAGGTGATGCGGGGGAGGGGGGGGGGTTGTTCAGGGGAAGCTCTGAATGTTTTTTCTTGCTACTTTCCATATTTGTCCTATGAAAACCAGTCTGCTTTCATACCAAATATTTTGGGGAGAGGGGCTGCTGTGTAACAATTGGACGATATTTCATCACTTACTTGTCTGTCAGCCATGAGAAGGCAGATATGAAAACAAAATTTTACCTCCAAATCTTGGAAAAGAGATGGGGATGAAAGCAAAGAGTAGTTTAGAATGCTTCAATTGAGAAGGGAGATAGAAATGGGAGAGAGAGAGAAAGAGAGGCAGACAGACGGAGTGTCATTCAGACAGAAGGAGAAAGAGGAAGAAGAGAGAGAGAAAAGAGGAAGAAGAGAGAGAAAAGCGGAAGAAGAGAAAGAGAAAAGCGGAAGAAGAGAGAGAGAAAAGAGGAAGAAGAGAGAGAAAAGAGGAAGAAGAGAGAGAGAAAAGAGGAAGAAGAGAGAAAAGAGGAAGAAGAGAGAGAGAAAATAGGAAGAAGAGAGAGAGAAAAGAGGAAGAAGAGAGAGAAAAGAGGAAGAAGAGAGAGAAAAGAGGAAGAAGAGAGAGAAAAGAGGAAGAAGAGAGAGAGAAAAGAGGAAGAAGAGAGAGAGAAAAGAGGAAACAGAGACTGGCAGATAGACTAATACAGACTGAGACAGACAGATAGGAAAATAGAAAGACAGTCATATAGATAGAGAAATGGAGAAATTAGAGGATGGAATTAGAGATTCATTTACAGAGGAGAGGCATGAGAGAGAGGAGAGGAATAATATCAATGAACTAAGAAAGATATGAATTTGTCAATATTTATTCCTAGTCCCTGCTATGCTCAGGACTTCAATTTTGCCCTGTGGCTCAGTTCTCAATTAGTGCCTAATTCATCTCAGAAGTGATCATCTCTCATCCTGTCTCTTTGCTTTCATATAGAATCTGCAGCTTACTGTGTCCTGCATCTTAATGACCCCCATTATAGCTGCTAAAACATTAAGAACCCACGGAGCTCGCTCATTAAACGCTAGACAGCACGCATGCTATTCCCTGTAGCATTCCGGGCTCATTAACATGGCTCCACGGTTCGCACTTCTAGCCAAGCCAACGTCACGAGCACTGTCCCTGTCGGCTCTCCTCTTCCCTGGCTCATGAAGTCTCAAAGAACTTTCTCCTGAAGATAACATCACAAAAAAAAAACGCAGATACTTGAATGAACTTGGAAGAGTGAGACGCCACTTGCAGTTAATAATTACAAAGGGCTCCAAAGTGCCAAATGGAATATTGGACATTATTTAAACATTGTCTGTTAAAGCAATTTTAGAATGTAGAAAACTGCATTTTGAAAAGTTATTACTCTTAGAATGTAAGTGCAGCTACCTTTTCCCCAAATTTTATCAGAGCAATGTCAGATTTTGGTAAATTAGATGGAAACATATTTAATTTGTTAATCATCCATTAAGGGGTTTTGGAAAGCAATTTTGAATTGTTGAATGGAAGAGGCCATGGGTTAGGGGAAGAAATGACTCTAGAAAAGACAGTTTACTTTCCATGTCATTAAGAAATCTGGCAAGGTGACAAAATATTCTCGTGAATGTAAACAGTGCCACCCCTGTGGGAATGGCACCTTTTACACTGAACACGTGCATGCCTGGTGAAGTCACGGTGTGAATCCAGCCGTCCCAGCGCTGTGAAGTAGGAAAGCTGTGCATACATAGGCATGAATAACTAATGACGTAAATTGACATAGGCTTTGTGCGACATCCAAAAGAGGCAATTTGTTTATGGTAGGAACACTTCATGAATGTAAATTAATGTCACTTGGATTTGTTTGATTTCTTCTCCTCTTTCCCCTCCATATTTAGCGTCAGCGCAAACAAAATGGATGCACCTTGCTGTATTTTTAATAGCCCTATTTTCAGAGTTCCAGTGTAGATCAAAAATAGCAATGCCTTTTGCTCATCTCTCTGTGGAATCACTGCTCTTCAAACTTAATATGAGCTTCTCTAAGTGGGAATAATCAGTTTTCTGGTGTATTCTGCATATTCAGCTCCAGAATTAGTGATAGCATGTATATTTTGATTTTCATATACATGTTTTTATTTTTATCAGGCTTTCTAAGAAAAGCAAGGGAGTTGCAACTTTGAGATTTCAACATCCCCTGTCATGCCTGTAGAACCGATCTCAGTGAAAGTAAGAGTACTGGTGCAGTTCCTCATTTTAAGGCGCAAGAGATTTAATATCACATCCGTTCGAACGCATTCGGGATACTCTATTGTTCTGCTAATCCCTGTGACAAATGCGTTCGAACGGTCTCACACTCTCCCGAACGCACGGATTAACTCTAAACAAAGAAGTCAATAGAGAGGCGCTTAAGTACTGCGTTCGGAACGCGCTCGAACAGGATGCGTTCGAACGTTCGACCTATCTTTTTGAGTAGCAAGCACAATCAGAATAGTGGCCCGGAAATCGGAACAATGCCGCGTTTGCCCGCTCGATTGCCTGGCACAATCGCCGGGGAGATCGTGGTTCCGGCCAAGAGCAGACCGGTAGTTTTATCCCCCAACTCCGCTGACGGGCGACATGTCGATGTCACACGATCCATGTCAATAGCTACGATAGTGTGACGCGATCTTCTAAAAGACAACTTTTTTTTTCTTACTTTGCCCGTTAATGTTTTTTATCATCGTTATGATTATGATATTTTCATTAATACTTCTGATGTTACCAGTTATATTCAGTGTTACTTAAAGTTATATCACGGGGTGACCTGATTTCGCGTACATTTTAATTTTCTAACATGTCTAAAGAACTCAATTTTCAATCCATAATTTCTCAAGTTTTACCAAAGATTTTGATCAATTGACACCAAGAGAAAGCAAAGTCTTAGACTACAAATGAGCGCAAGAAGAAGACTTATTTACAGAGAGTTCCCGAGATATCGCGATCGCAAAATTCAATGTCGCATTGCATGTGCGCTGGAACTGGGAAAGTTTACAACAACAACAACAAAAAAAAAAACAGCGAGTCCTTATTTCGCGCACGGCAGTTTACAAATGGTTAATACAAAATAGAGATCCATAAAAGGCAAGACGATTGCATCAATAGCAAGGCAAAATTCAGTGGAATTAAATGTGATCCTATTTTACTGACGATTATTTTGATGAAATTGCCACTTGAAACATTGTGAAATGAGGAATTTTAGACCCTTCTCGGTAGATATATATTTTTTTCGGAACGGACGTAAAATGCGGCAAAATTTGCCGATATTTCATTAATAACTTCCCAATTCCTTCTTCGATTTCAAAGAAAGGTTAGTCTATAGATCCCTACTCTTTCCGTTGGTGCTTATCAGATTTTTCAAAATCTTTCCTAGTTTTGAGATATGGCCCGGTACGCGAAATATGGACATGCGCGAGATCAGGTCAGACTGCCATACAAGTCATGATAAAGCAATTCTTCTGCTATCATATGATTTCATACTGTAATTCATTATTTTGTCATTCCGTGTATTTTCAGTTTGGTTTCTACTTTTGTTTAATGTTCGTAGCATAACACGGTGAAAAGCAATTATTTCATGTTCATGTTTGTTTCACCGGGATGAGATTTAAGTCATTGACTTGCACACCCCATGAGAGAGAAAGAAAGTGAGAGAGAGAGAGAGAGAGAGAGAGCGCGCGCGCGCGAAACAACAGAGGACAGAAATAAGTGAAAATTTGACAGAAGTCAAATGAATGTTGGCATATGGTTTTAATTATTTTTCATCATAAATAAGTTAATATCTATCCATGCAGTTTCCGGGAAATTTCAGCTTATTTCAAAACAATAAAGAAACTGGAAACTTGAAAAACGAATGTTGCACTAAAATTTCACATCCCTTGAATGTACACTTATAAACGGTTTGGGGAGTACACACACGTTGAACAGAATGAAATCAGAAAGCGGATCGTAAATTAAGCCAAGTTTATCCAATATAATCATAATGAAGAGAAAACGATACATGAAACATCAGTTTTCTCGGGCTATTTAAGGTTCACAAAAACTAACGGCGGCCATTCCTGTCAACATGCAACCCGTGTCCCATGCAACCGATAAATGGTGTCATGTTTTAATTTCGACAGTATAGTCACTAACCATCCACTGAAATTATTTAAAGACAATTTGAGAACCTATAGAGAATGATTAATTTTCATAATACGTTTATGCAGAATCAGCTCTTGTCTGATTTACTTCTCCATACAATTTACATTTGAATGACCTACCTTCGATATGGTAGTGCACGACGAACAATTAGAAGTGTTCCCCTTTTTGGACGCGTGTAGTCTTTCTTTTCATTCATTTCAAAATAATTTCATGACACTGGAAACCCTAGCCTCTATGCCAACGTTGAGAGGTGGGGACAAAAATAGTTTTGACGGGAAAATTAAATATAAAAACTAGCACGTACGTGTTCGCATTCCCCTTTGCTAGTAAATTATCTATTTAATGCTGATATCTAACTTCAAAACGAGTGTATACTAGTGCCGCCCCTCTCCCCACACCAATGCCGCCTCTCATGGCCGCCTCTTAAGCAGTGCAGGTAGATCTGAGGCCAAAATATTATTTTGAATTGAAGAAATCCTACAAGCGTTCATTCACCAGAATATGGAAAAGCCTCTTATTTTACGTAGGAGATATCCATGGAACTATTTGTCATAAAATCAAGATATGCAGTGTAGCTTACATAATATTTGAGGATTAGGCCAATGGTTCATAATTCAAGTCGTTTTATTATCGCCGTGTGTGTGGAATGATGCAGTGAGCAGGGACTGATGTAATCAAGTAGGTACGAAGATGCTGCTTAGAACACTCGGGAAAACTTGCAAGGTCTGAAAAGTACGACTAGTTTAACCAGTTGAAAGTTAGTGCGTCTGCTGTTTGTCTGTCATCGCATTATTGTTCTCATGGCAGCGCGCAGTGCCTTTTTATCTTGAGTGTTTTTATCGAATTGTATCAACAAACTTGTGGCATGCTTGCATTGTGACCGTACACGAACTTTGACCTCTAAGTGCCCCCCGGCCCCCGATATTGAACAATGACCGCCAGCTTCCCAACAGACGTCTTTCGTCTATATACGCATAAGTCTACGGTCAGTCGAACTGCTTACGTAATGTCCGTAATGTTAAGAATAGCAGGCTTACGGGTGATGAAAAGAACCTTGGCCATGACCCACCTATTATGGCTATCACATACAGAAACAGTACGATATTATTATGATGGTCCCTAGTCGGGGAAGGTTAAACTTAAATCCTTATAATTATCATTTGGTTATATCTAATTACCACACCTTTCCCAAAAATGCTTGAACTTTTTTTTCATGCAAAGCTAACTATAGAATTTTTCTGTTTCTTTAGTTTTATTTTGGTTCTTGTACATTTGAAAAAATGTTATTGTTGTCATATCATCATTACTATCGTCATCATCATCATCATATATCATCATTATCATCGTCATCAAACAACGATGGAGATCAGTATCGTATAAACCATAAACCGCAATATCATGCTAAGAGTAAACAATGTTTTATGCTGACAACATAATTCAAGGAAAATACGAATGCAAAAATAGTTAATGATTTTGTAAATACTCAACACGTGGAATTTAGGTCATCCACCTTTTTCCAGAATTATGCCTGGACATAGAGCAAGAGTTGTGTGTTCTTTCACGTCTTAATTTAGGTAATAATAATAAATACAGCATTTGTAATGCGCCGTCGATCTAGTCAACTTTTCTGAGGTGATCACGGGCTTGGATATATTGTTTTGTATTATGCAGGGTCCCCATTAATAACTTTATTCAACTAACGAAAAGAATATCCAGTCTAAAAATAAGAAATACAACAATTAATTCATAAACAGAATAATACGTAAAATAGTTTTGAAGTGCTTACACGGGAATTGCTCAAAATGGGGGGGGGGGCATACAAAGGAGGTAAACAGACTGCTGAAATGTACATCAGTTTGAAAAAAATAAATCATTCCTTTTTGTAATGCGCTAGGGCAGTTCATTAGAAAAAAAGAAAAGCCAAGTCACGTGTGCTCCCGTCCCCGCTCCCCCCCCCCCCCCCCCCCCGGCACAAACAGACACAAAATTGAAAACAAATGGAAAAAATTGCAAAATAATTCTATCTCCTTTAAAAAGAAATTTCCGTTCGTGATTTTGTTTTGAACCTCGTGCTTATACATCAATTACTCTTGACAAACCCCGTGCTTCGTGGGTGGCAGCGGCTCTGCGCATATTTGCCAGAAGATATGGCGAAAGTTTTACAAACTAATTAAAATGACAATTATCATGATGTACAATAAAATTGATTTGATTCTATTCTACGAGCTTATTAAGAAAACTACGATGAGAAGGATAAGAAAGTGAGAAACTCAGGCGCATTTATACATTCTTGGGAGTTTGCATACATCAAAGCTACCAAAGATCGGAAAAATATATCAGCATAACAGAAATGAGATTTATTTTTGTTACACATTAGTGGAAAAAAATCTAAGTATACTGGGAAAAGAAATGTCATTTTATTCCACATGCAGCAAAAATAATATGAAAACTATGTGAAGCAAACGACAGAACAAAAGTTAAATCGCAAATAGAATAATTTCAAATATGAAATACAATATATATTCATCGAATCGGTCTAACATTTCTGATTGATATGATTTGGAAAAGGGCTTTAATTATTAGCACATCCGATAACGGATTGGATTGCACAGATTTACATGCATGTACACATACAAAAGTTGTCAAAAACGATGTGCATGTAAATGAATATGAAATATTTGGTACACATAAAACATAAAAGAAATTAAATTTATTATTATTTTTGTTACACACTCGTGGAAAG
This sequence comes from Echinometra lucunter, assembly GCA_029962745.1. Taxonomy (NCBI): domain Eukaryota; kingdom Metazoa; phylum Echinodermata; class Echinoidea; order Camarodonta; family Echinometridae; genus Echinometra; species Echinometra lucunter. Next base: position 28,478,542 of record CM057157.1, read on the forward strand.
AAATAACAAGTCTGCTGGGAAAAGAAGTGTGTCGTAGTTCCACATTCAGAAAAAAAGAATACTGTAAATAATATAAAGTTAAATCGTATGTAGAAGATTTGAAACACATGTGAAGATTTATTGGACTTTTGAAGAAGAAAAAAAAACAGCAAAATTACAAGAAGAGAGGGGAGCAACTGGCAGTTTAACGAGGTCAGAAATTGCTGCGGAGGGACCGATTCGGTGTGAATACGCAGACAGAATTTGATACGGTGTAACACACGGGTAACTTGCCCACTTTGAATGAGTTTGAAACGGCTCTACATCGGGAAAGGCGCTCCGTAGCAATTTCGCAGCAAATTTGAAAACCAGTAAGTATAGATGCGGTACGCGGCATAAGAATTAACATTTTTATTGCAATGTTTTGATTTCAGTAAGCTCCTCCGCGGAGAGCGGCGAGCACTTAACTAAACTTCGAACGGAACGCTGACGCGCTGGAGATCCGAAGAGTTCAGGGAACTATTATGAAATGTAAAAGAATGTTATGTCGCGTTCGCCAAATGATATCTAGCGAAGTTTAGCGCTCCTAGAATACATCGTTAATCCGACCGTTCGCACGCATTCAATGATTATCGATCGGACCGTTCGCTATTGCCATTCGGTCGCATTTTCTTTTGGCGATCAGACAATGAAATCTAGGGCACTTCCTGACTGCTTCACTGGGTGCGTTCCGAACCCGTTCGAACGGGGCCTATTGTCCTTATTTTTAATCCGCGTTCAGAACGGGATCGTACGGTAGCTGGAATAAATCTCTTGTGCCTAAGCAAGTGGTCCTCTACATATTTATCTCTGCACATATTTGTAATCAATTTGCAGCTGTATCACCCGACCAAATGACGGGGCCTCCAGCATTCCAATATTTGATCATGTTTGATTCCAACAATGAAGAAGCTCCCCGACATCTTCAAGTGGTCCTACATCTAAAGAATGAACAACCTATGGAATTGAAATAAAAGTAAAAAACCATGCCGTATTCTCCTGGAGGGACTACTTGAGTGGTCTTAAAAACGGAGCTGATCCACTGTGGAATGCCATCCATTTTAGGGCTTTCTTTTGTACCTTTCTGTGTTGGTTTGGGGTTAAACCAATCTGCTGTGTGTCTTGGGCAGAGAACGGGAGCCTTTGTTTAAGAAAAAGTTTGGGAACAATAGTTTGAAGGACTTGTAATGATTACTGCTGTAGTTTGTGTTTATAGCATGAGGGTGTAGAGACGGTGGGGAAAGACATCAGAATAGCTGTTCACTATACATATAGCACAGATATAGCTCAGATGTACCATGACTGAGGCATGAAAATGAAATTAAAAGTCATGAAAAGAAACTGGAAGAAGAAAATGTGTATTGGAAATAGCGATGTTAGTCACTGGTATTAGAAAGACGGAAGAGTGGGGAGAACAAGAAGGAGAGAGAGAAAATGAGATTTAGAGAAAAGTGACCAAACGAAAGGAAGGAAGGAATAAAGAAAGAAAGAAAGTAAGAAGGAACAGAAGAAGTAAAGAATAAAAGGAAGGGAGGAAGAAAGAAAGAAGGAAAGGAAGGGAGGAAGAAAGAAAGAAGGAAAAGAAGGAAGGAAGAAAGAAAGAAGGAAAGGAAGGGAGGAAGAAAGAAAGGAATACGGAAAGAAAAGTAAGATGGAAAGGAAGGAAGAAAGAAAGAAAAGAAGGATGAAATAAAGGATGGAAGGAAAGAAGAAATAAATAGAGAAGGATAAAAGGAAGAATGAAGGAAAAAATATGTGAAAAGAAAGAGAAAAGGAAAAAGAATCAGGAATGCACATGGATAGACTGAGCGAGAGAGAGAGAGAGAGAGAGAGAGAGAGAGAGAGAGAATGATATTTAGATATAAACCGAGAGGAAAAAAGCAATAAATGATTGATACCTCCTATGTATCCTCATTTGGGTGCCCTTAGGATGTATCCCCTATGGAAAACAGTCCTGTCACTATGTTGGCAGAGATGTAATCGACTGTAAGTTGGTGAACCCTGCTTCATTTGCCATCGTAATTTGCACCCTCCCACCCCAGGTGCCTGGACTTTGCTATCTCCCGTAGACAGCAGGTTTGGAGGCATGCTGGATTTATGGTAGCCTTAACTCACCGAGTGCTAAACCAGGCCTCTCCTCGAATGGCCAACGATGTTTTTCTAAGCCATCCTATTAGTACTCTTACCAAAATACACAGTCTCCAAACAGCATGGGCCATGAATAAATTGCAAGGATGGGCACATAGGAGCATGCCATACTGCATAAATCAAAGCATAGAACAAACTTTCAAGTACTTCCCATACATACTCTGTGATGACAAGAGCCATGTTAACTAAGTGTGGATGTCACATCAAGAAAGCATAGGGAACTGCATTAACCTACAAAACTATGCTCCATGTAATATGATTGCATGTTTGTCTTGGCATAGTTCTTACAATGTACCCTAACATAACATGGACTAAAATGTTTTTTAAGGTGTGTAAAGGGGACAGGGGCACATCCATGATTGAGTTCAGAATTTAAAATGATTTAATAAAACTGATCCTTCTACCACAATTTGTGAACCGACACTTCTCGCAGACGTACATACGTCAGTTTGAGAAACCAGTGATGAATTTTACTGTAGAATCCTTACAGGCATCAGTAAAAGAGATGGGGGGGGGGGGGGGGGGGGAGGGGAGGGGATAAACAATTGAAAATTGTGGACATGCAGTCAGAAGTCATACTCTTGCTTTAACTTAGATGACAGCAATAAAAAGATAGAGGAAAAATGTGTCTAGTTGAATTTTAGGTAACATAGATATATCTTCACCGCAGTTGTAATATAAAATTCTGCCCACCACTTCTTTCTGTCCTCTGTGCAGTTCCACATATGTAAATGCATGTTGGGTAGCTGTACTTGATCAATCTTTCTCTCTTCCTTTTTCATTATCAGTGAGATCATACTCATCCAACAAAGAGATGAGGAAGTTCTTTTCTAATCGAGATCAAGTTTTTTTTTATTAAAAAAAATCTTCAAGGCCATTTCTTGAAAACATATATTGTTTTCCCTAACTTTTCGGAATCTAGAATGTAGGACAGATATATCTGCTGCACCCCCCATCTTCAGCCAACATCAATTGGAAACTGTCCCATGAGCCTTATCAAGCTTCCTGCCTATCAGCTTTCAAGAGGCGTCTAATTTGTCTGTTACCGTTCTCTTTCTCCTTTTAATGTCAGTATTTCATGATAAATAGCACTGAAATAAATCACTGGGGTACCCTAAAATTTCAGCTTCGAAGTGAACTTTAGTTCCACTTAGGAGCTCTGCTCCTTATTGCACTATGCATATTTGCTTTCAGCTTTTAACAATCCTGTGTGACCTGCTGGTTTTCCCCTCCTTTTGTTTTTTTGTTTTTTTTCTTCTTCCCTTCTATTGATTTGCACATACTGAATCTTGTTGATTAATGGGATGATTACGTTATTTTATGAGTAAATTTAATGTCATCCCCTCCCCACCCCCCCCCCCCCCCCACCCCTTCTGTATTTCTTGTCTGCAGTATATTGAACTTTAGGTCTCTTTCTTTATTTTGTGTCGCTATCTCTTCTTTTTGCCTTCAAGTAACATCTCTATGTATTCATTTTGTTATTTTATTTCTTTCCCCTTTTAACCTCCCTCGATTCTCCAACTAAAGCTGTGTTTTAGCATTTTGATGAGTATCTTATATTTCTGTCTATATTCCATTATCTTCCCTTTTTCCTCATCCTGCCGAATACATTACCAACTTTCCGAGTATCGCGTTGCAGCCTAATACATCTAGTGGGTTCTTCAAACACATGTCAAATGTATTCTTGTGGCAACCCAATCCCCCTCGATTGTATCCTCCAGAAAGTTGTCCACAGGGAGGAGGTTCAAACAACCGACACACTTTAAATCCCTCCCCAAACCTCCTCCTCCCAGGGCCCTTCAGTGCCTGCATCTTTGAACCTGCTGAGTCCGGTGCCGTATAATTCAAGTGTTACCAGCTCCTTGTGATATTATTTTACCAAGGAAAATGTTGCCTGGAGTTGCAGCCTGATGGGATCGGGTTGTCTACTTAAATGCAGTTGAAGAAGTTATAGGCTTATTTTGGCAAAAAGAAAAAATAGTCAGAAATTAGACTTGACGGATTTCCATTTATTTTACTCACAGGATTTCCATTTATTTGACTCACAGGATTTCCATTTATTTGACTTGCAGGATTTCCATTGATTTGACTTGTAGGATTTTCATTATTTCATAACTGCTCAAAGTGAAAAGAGAGATTACATCAGACAGCAGACGTATCTACTCATACATGAAATATTTTGTACAGTTTTGGTAGAGTTTTCAAAAACGTTTTGTCACATTGCTTTGTTTTTAGCTGCTCAGCAGCAAGAAAAGCTCAAAACTAAGACACTGTTAATTCTTTCCCCTCAGCTTGGATATTAAACAAATGAAAGGCAAAAAATACTTTCAATCCCGGTTTGTGACATACGGTCACACAGGCCTGCACACGTCTAAAAGCAATGAGAGTTCTGTTCACGCAATACCAATAGGTGTACGAAGCGATGGGATCATTCTGCGGGGAGCAGTCGGGATGCAGATTGTAACCGTTACATTGTGTTCATTTCAAATATTTACACTGGAAATACACCAGAAATCATGACCAACAATCATGACCAGACTATTTTACCTACGTTTCATGTCAGTTTTCTTTTTGCTACCAAAAGCGTACATGAGCTTTTTAGGGATAATGCTAGCTAACATGCTAAGCATGGGATCACACAAAGTTCAAATTCTTATATCATGCAGGATATTATTACAGCATTGCAAAAAAAAAAGAGAGAAAATGAAAGAGATAATGAGTGGGTGAGACATCCTACCACCGAGGGAAATGCCCCAACCCCCTCAATTTGAAAATCTACCCACCAAATTTTCCAATCCACTTGATGCCTTCTGTTATCATCCCGAACTGAGATCTGTCAATCAAGCATCGGGTCAACGGCTTCATTTTTTGTTATTTCTGCTGCTCAAATATTTCTAATGGGTTCTGCAGACAGGACCAGTGTGAAAGATGAGTGGTTACCCAGACAAGAGAAATCAATTGTTCAGCAATTTTTAGCCCCCCCCCCCCCCCCCCCCCTTCCCATTTCACGATAGGTTGGGGTTTTTTTCTCAGGAAATGTTGAAATGGGATTACTATTTTGATACTATTTGCATCAAGTTCATAGCCCTCTGTTAGAGAAAAATAAAAGTTCTTAGAAATGAAGAACCATTCTGGTGACTCTATTCCATCAAGTTCATATCCAGGTTTGATGTTGTTGAGTCTAATTTCTAATAATTCCTAGTAATTAATTAATAATTAGAAAAAATTATATGCCATTCTTGTCTAGAGGAGATCACATTACAATATAACATATCAATGTGCTTCTGAAGGACTGTGGATATTAGTACCCGGCTTTAGTTCCAACAACCTTACCACTTGGAACACTCAAGGAATAAATCCTACAGGGCACCCACCCGGGTCTGGTGTGGCAGATGTAGAGCAATGTCTTGCCAAAGGACATTAGCGATGTCTTGCCAAAGGACATTAGTAACGTCTTGCCGAAGGACATTAGCAATGTCTTGCTGAAGGTCTTTAGCAATGTCTTTTGAATGACATTAGCAACGTCTTGCTGAAGGACATGAGTACTGTGGCAGGGATTGGAACCATGTACTTTGTGGTTCATAATCTGGAGACCTGTACTAGATGACAACACTTTTACATGGCTACCTCTTGTCCACTTCTCTTTAGAGAACTTTTAGAATTAGTTTTGATCATTAAAGAGACACAACATTGGCCTGTGGAATAGCATCTGATCATTCTCTTGTAAAAACTGCTCATAAAAAACAGTCCTGTAATCTGACATGTATGTCAAGACATTCAAAAAGACCCAACCCAATATCTAGAGTGATTCCTTTACACTTATTAACACAAAGTTGTGTTTGAGATTGAGAATATGAGTTGCCAATCCAATTAACCCCTGTCTCGTCTCCACTGAACATCAAGGTGTAGAAGAAGTCTTTCTCGGTGCCGATGGAGCCTTTACTGCGGAAGTTTTTGCTCAGCGACAGTGCACCTGTACCCATGCCAGCATGATAGGACAGGTGGATGCATTCAAGGTGTAATTACACAACTTCCGATCTCTCCCTGTGCCTCCACTGGTAGACCTAGGATGCGTTCCCTGGACCAGGTGAGAAGATGCTGCCGGTGGTACCAGGAGGCACTGCTGGAGAACAACGTGGCTTGATGGAGATATACCGAGGGGTCAAATTCATGGAGGCGCTCGATTGGAATTGAGGGGTTCTTCTTGTATGCCTGCTTTGCAGGTGTCCATGGGAGGGAGAAAGCACACTTTGAATGGCCATTTGAGAATTTCCATCCATTGCTAGTTAAATTGGATATGACAGTGTTAGAGAAAATGTCAGGCACTGCTTGAGAATATGATAATGACCAGTAGATGAATGCATTGTACTTTAATGGTGTTTGTTAATTTATGAGATGGAGATAAAATGCACTCTTGACTTGTCTGTTTGAGATTTTTTTTCTGAACAGAGTAGTGATGAAAATGGATGTCAGTTTGTAGTAAAGATAGGCTCTACTTCGCGGTGCTATGCTGCCTTTTTAGTGAATGAGTCCTTGCCCTTAGGTTTTCACCCACTCAAAACACAGATGAAATGGAAATGAAAATCACCTTCACCAAGTCGTGGGAAATAGTAATGGTGATAGCCATTAGCTAGTATGAATTAGCTGATGTAAGTGAACTCCAGAATCTGGATGATTTTATGTAATAGTACTTACTGATACTACCTGCGGCCAGCTGATGATGACTTGATCACGAATTCATACACCTGGCGAAACCGGTCTTTCTGGAACAAGCCATCTAGGTTGGCAGCAGGTACATGTAGGCAGAGATCGCACCATACGGGGGTAATTACTATTAAAATAAACTCATCCAGATTCTGTACTGATATAAATGAACTTACTGAAGCAATGTGTACTCTAGGTTTTTGCCTATATCGAAACACGGTCAAAGCTACCCTGAATTAGGAATGAGAGAGTATGTACCTGGTTGTTTTGGTAGTCATGTTGCATTTTTTTGTCTTTACATGATTCATATTTGATTTGCTGCATGCTGATTGATTGATTCATTCATCCAATTTGTGACACAAACGTTCCTCATATTTCCATGCAAGATGTTTGGAGTATGTTCTGATTTATTCAAAAAGTAGGATAATAAATTTATTGCAGAATCGGATCTGTTTGGACAGAAACCATGTTTCAGAAACTCGATTTGTGGCATTCTGACTGATTCACTCAATTTGTTCTTCGTTTCCCATAACCCTGGCATTCCTGTACTTTTGTTCCAATCAAAGATGACATTCAGCATTATCTGTCTTCCCTGTGATGTCACAGGAGAGCATCAGTTGACCTTCTTATTGACCCAGGAAGGACTCCTGCAGTGCATGCTGGGAATCAGAGACCAGGGGAGATGTTGTTCAGTGATAGACAAGATCTAATTTTTTTGTGGAAATATTTCATCACGATGTGAATTGTCACACATCATCACTATTCCAAGCGGTATGAGTATATATATTTTTTTTGTGGCCAGATTGTTTTTATTATAAGTGGGCTGAAAGCATTTATGCTCAGGAATGTGGTTGCAAGTAGACATAGACTAAAAGCTTTCTTTGTTTTTGCTTTTTTATTGTATCTTTTAAGAGAATTCTTTGAACAAATGATCAGAGAAAACATCCATTCTGGCCAGATCATGTAGTCAAAGTAGTATGTAGCTACAGATACAAGTTCTGTAAAGCAAGTTTTCTCTGTGTATTAATAGGACTCATTCGGACTCATTAGGGTAAAGTCCCCAGTTTTCCGCGATACGGAAAACGAAAAAATTTCACGGAATTCGGGAAGAACACGGAATTCACAGAATTTCACGGAAAACATGATTTTTCAGGCCAAAAGATTTGAACAACGAAAAATACAGTGAAAATCATGAAAAAAAAAGAAGCAAAATCCAATAAAACAAAACCATGCATCAGGGGAAAATCTGGATCAAACCTGTTCGCAGTGTTTAGGTTGTGTTCGCCAAGCTTTATCTGCATACTGCAGTGCATGTATATTAGGGTAACTTAAGCTTTTCAAAGACTTTTACGTCTTCTTACAGTTGCTTTATCATATCTTATGTACATGTTACCTAAGAACATGAAATTTGAAGTTTAGAACACAGAAGAACGCGGATTTTGCATTTTAGAAAACGGAAAACTGGGGACTTTACATTAGGGAATACCAAATACAACTTGCTTGTTGTTTCATCTTTGATAAAACAAACACATTATTCCACTTACAGCTCACATTTTTTTTTACATGTGAACATGTCACCACGTATCCATTCGCATGTTTTTATCGGGCCAAATCAGGGACACCGCTACCTCATAATAGTGTTGAAATTGTGGCTTTCATCAGTCTTGTATGCGATTAAGATCTAATTCTGATATAAGCCCCCAATGTTTGACTAGCTCATTCTTCGTCAACAAAGGCATGAGCTTGTTTGTGCACCCACATTCGGAATTCCCTTTATGCAGACGGCATCTTATTATTACTTCAAACAAGCCCAAGACGTTAATTGCTTTGAAAACTTCCAGAATATTTTGTTGCATATATTCAAAACCCCCTCCAGTCGATTTACAGTAGCTTGTCTTAGTACACTGCCTTGCAAGTCTAACCATCATTATTTTTGTGACCTTTTCGTTTCCGTGCCTCCGCACGCAAATTCCAATGTTTCTCCATGCCCTGTCTCAGGTATATCCTTATACTATGTCCCCAGGGGAACTCCAATGTATGCTTGCAAAGAAAAGTGTGTGCAGGTCGTCGTTCCATAGCACAGAGGGAAAGGAAAAAAGCACACCCTCGACCATAATCAAATATTCAAACTTCTGTTTTTTAATTTTGCATGCCTTCTGATAGGGAATGTTTAGTAATTTCATATACGTCCGGGATCAAATGAAAACACCCAGCAGCGGAGCCCGATCAGATGTTAAGCAGCAGGGAAAAAGACGGTTCTTGAGGTAAAGGAGGAAGGCTTGGAGATGTTAAAATACAATTAGATCTGTTTTTTGTGCAGTTGTTGAGAAAAGAGTGGTGAAAAAGTGCAAAGGCAGGAGGCAGTGAATTAATTTGTCTCGCTCTTCTTTTTTCTCTGTGATCATACACCACTCCCTCGCTTGTTTTGCCATGTGTTGCCTTCGGCTCCGGCATGTATGCATATTGATTAACCATGCAACGGAGGAGAAAGAAAAATGCTTGTGGCCTGTTTATGGTAGTATTTTATCCATTTCCTTCGTGATATTTCTTTAACTGTATCTATCCTTCCAGGATCCATATGTTTAGCTGAATTTTCACGAGCCGCTCTGCCTCGAAGAAAAGCAGTAATCATTGAGAACCCGCCAAGTGATTCTCATTTTCCCTTGTGAATGGATTTTCTTAAAGTTCAACTAAAAATAGGAATCTTTAGGATTAAAAAATACATTGCGGTAGGAAGGGCCCCAATCTGAAGCAGGTGAAATTTATTCTAAAAGACTGAGCTTATCCCTTTCTGAAAGCGAATACGGTTTATTATATTTTCAATATTTTATTAGTTGATGCAGTGAAGTTTAAAATGTATACCTCCAAATTTCCTTTTGATGCAGGCAACTGTAAAACCAAATTGAATTTTTTAGATTTGAGAGACGTGAAGAGGTTAGGAAACACACTTTCGAGATTTCTTCTGCAATCACAATACCCTGTAGGTGAGATTTCAAGATTACCTGTAAGAGGTGAATTGTGCTTTGGTTTGTCGGAACTTTGGACGGAGAACAACTAGGAAGGGTGGCAGAACATCAAAGGAAAAGGGAAAGAATAGCCCCCAAAATGGTCCACAAATAACCTTAGGTGACAGAGATGGAAAGAGAATGAAACAGGATAGCATAATTTGTTAGTATCACAACTTCTTTAAGAACTGTTTCTTCTTTATGGAACCGCCTTTCATGTTCAAGAATACATTTCGTTGATCTTTAGATTTGATATTCTTCATTTACAATATCCCCATCTTCTTTTCTTTCTGATTCTGAAACTTCTTTTAACAATATCGGTATTTTGATGTCGTTTATAGCTGTTTTTTATCAAAGTGAATCTGAAACTACCTTATGGCCTCTTCCTTTAAGAAACAATTCCCAAAATCGTAATTTTGTAATAACTCCATTTTGAAAGTTCAAATTCTCTATAACCATGATGGCTATTCTCAGGAGATTCAGAGTGCGCCAGGAGGCACGCACATTGTGATTGGAATCGATCTTCTATTTCAAAATATTTCCCCTTTGCGATTACTGAGTGGGATAACAGTAATTGCCTCTGAAACGTGAAATGGACCCTGCCATTTCAATGTCCTGTTTCATCTCAAGTTAAAAGTATTTTTCAAAAGTTTGATACAAAATTCCTTCCTTCCTCCTTTTTTCTTCTAAATATGATTGCCTTTTGTTTGTTCACTGTGCACAAACTTTGATTCTGTTTGAATTGAAAGACACTTGTTTTTAAATTACCAATAGGGCAGATATCAAGTACTATATTTGTGTTATTTCAGGAAAATTGTAATATATAGTGTCAGTCCTTTTAGTTCTCTCTATGAGCATTCATTTTTCTGATGTGAAGCTCATTTTCATATTTCTTCCATCTACCACCATGCTTGTATTCATGTTTTTGTGCATTCCTCTGTTTCCAAATTGCAACTCTTATTTTTTGTGGTATATTAGCCCAGTTCTAAAAGATATTGTTTTCTGCTGTATCCATGTACTATTGTACTGGAGTGGATGTCGGTGCTGTGGATTGATTTGTCTCTGTATAATTCATGGATAGTACATTCTGGCTGCCCATGGATCTACCAGACCCTAAACAATGTGCACTTAATCAATTACTGGTTAATCCATACATCCCAAACAGCAGTCAGTCGCCTCTCTCTGAAACCCCGCTTCATCGATGCGGCGAAAAATCAACTCTCATCCCAGACTCCTGTTGCAAGAAATTAACCCATCACATGCGATATGCTTTGCACTTTCAATGATAAATCTCTAACCTGTTCCTGTGTAGAATATGGCATGGATGATAGATATTGAAAGAGCAGCATCACAAGGGTTAACGTTGGCTTTCCCTAGGTGACGTCAGAGATATGAAGCATGGAGAAATTTCATTAGATTTTCATTACACTGATGCGAGCTTAAGAGCCCGTAAAAGGTCTCATACTTGCTTTCTCATTTGTAACAATTTCCCTGCCATTCCTGGACCTGCTTCTCACTCTGTAGGAGAAGTGCATACACCAAGGTCTGTCTGACATGGTTTGGCCATGTTGTGTACGGAGGGATGATCCCTTTAATGAACTTTATGTTGTCTTCGTTCAGGACACAGCCCTTTGCTATTTTTGCGTTAATTGCATCAGGCAGGATTTATTAGAAAGAATGTGCATTTTGTGAGCATGATGTGAGCAAGTAGTTGATGCGATAAATGTTGTGTGAAAGGCCACCCCAAAGCCTTGAAAGGTAGTTGGACATAATGGCCCCTGTCCGAAGCTGCAGTAGTACCATGGATTCTTTTTGTTAGGGTCTTCTCTCAAGCTTCAATGTGACAAGAAATTTGATATGATTGGGTAAAAATTTCCCCATTTCCATAATCTCTCTGTTTAAATCAGGAAATTGCCTTTTTATTTTGTCCTCTTAAGTCTTGTCACGTCCATTTTCTTATCCTTATCATCTTTCCAACTTCCTTGTCATTCACTGAATCCTCTGTAGAGAACCTCATCTTATGTTCATAAAAAACCTGACAACCGCTTTGATGTGGGATGTTTGGGATTATCTTCAAGTGTATGACTAACACTGACAACCCCAAGAAAGTTTGCCTGGTATGAAATGAGGGGCAGATCTCAAGTACAGGGTGGGCCAAGTGGGCTGAGTCATGGATTTGACCAAACAAGTGTAACAAAAGCTTCCATGAAATTGCTTAGAAGTGCCCGGGGAGCACTTCCAAATGTATCATCTGTATGTTTCGTGGCAGTCATATGACAGATGTGCGGTTCAGGCACGTTTGAAAGAAGGAGGAGTGAGGTTCGGGTGTGAATGATTTCGGTGGGCTTTTATCGAAAATGTGGCCAGGTGGGGCGAAACGAGAGGCGATGGACAAATTGCACAAGATGGAGCTTGAGGATTGCTGGAGTTGATCACAGGGGAATTGAGGCGATATCTTCCAGGATCCGCTGTGTGCGTGGCGTGTAAAGAGAGTTTACACTTTACAGCCAGCGCAAGCGACAGTGATAGCCGCTTGTGCGTGCTTCCAGAGTGTTGTAAGAGGACCGAATAAGTGAGATTGGATGTGTTGAACAGTTTAGGGGAAATTGCTTTAGACGGTTATTTGAGCCATCCTATGGGAAAAGGATGCATTTAAAGAAGGGGGTTGAAATTGAGCAGTGGAAAGGACATCAGAGTTGGAATGGAAGAGTTACATGACATCTAGATGGGAAGGGGTTCAATTTTTCTCACTTTAAAGGAAGAATACTTCATGCTGCATTTAAGGAGCATTCTGATTCATAATAAGAGCTGAAATACATGTTTGATAACCTACATTTAAGAACCAGTTTTGTTGTAGTTGTGTGGAAACAAAGGATTCTAAAATTTGGTTTTCCGCAAATCACTGAGGAATTTCTGTTTTGTCCTTTGATATTTGCCTTTTAAAGTAGAATTGTACAGAGTGTGACTCATCTCCATTCTTGAAATGAGTTTAACATATTCTCTGCTTGCAGTATTTTGGGATGAAAAACATGGTTGTGTATGCTTTGATGAGCTGCAAACCTTACAGTGTATTAGCCCTTCTGTGCCCGTGCCAGAAATACATGTACCGTGTATTAAATACAAAATAAGAAATATCATGTATTAAGTTGATAACATTTGGAGATTCAAAGTCACAAAAGGGTGAAGCAGTGATTATTTGGAACTCGTAGGGAGCCAGGAATTAAGATATCAATGCGAAATTGCCCTTACGCTGCACGCTTTCAAAATCATGAAATACAGTCCCACAGCCGCCGTCAAGCAAAGCTCGGAGATCTGAAAAGAATACCAGAGATATTTGATCATCCCATTCCATCACCCTACAGCCTATCAGTGCTTCCAGCCAAGTCATCAAACTGACTCTAGATTTATGCCTCGGTCATAAACAATCTTCATATCTCTTCATCGTTAGTGGACATGCCTGGAATATCTTTGGTCCATACCCGTCCTCTGTCATGTTGACTTGTGGTAGCCGTAAAACTTGATGATACGAATCTAAAAATAATGCTTGTGTCTTTTTGATTGTTGATTGCATTGAAAAATTGTAGGTTATGTTTGGGTCATGTTTTCATTTTGTTTGTTAGTATCTGTTATGATAAAAAAGTGTGAAACTTTTGTCAAAGTTGTATAAGTTTTAGACATTACACTTCCAATATTTATGCAAATATCTCAGCAAGATAACCTTCCCAAACATAAATAACAAACTGGCATGTGTTATTTTACAGCGACTGATATTTTTGCAGCATTTTATATAATTTTATGCTATTTTCATAAAATATAAAGGGTCTGTTCAAAGGAAGATGTAAGTGACAAAATGTAATAGATACCTGTATATGTAGGCATATTTAAGGAATACCACATGTGGGCCTCCCACTTTACTTTGTTTACTTCTAGACTTGTTGTTCAGGTATGGTCCCCCACCAAAGCCAAATGGAATGAAAAAAAACCCCTCTTGTTTGGTGTCTCCGTGCCCTTGTTCAAATTGAATTAAAAAGAAATAGATGTGTGTCCTATTTCTTCTTGATCGCATTCAAGAACGGAAACAAGTGACAGGTGACAATTCACTCCTTGATTGATATCGCTTAATGTTTCTAAACTACTTCTGAGGGACGTTCCATGGATGTCCTGAACAATGATTGTGAATTACCTTAATGAAAGGATTGGTTGACAGCAACTGGTTAAAGGATGTTATTTACTGCCCTGGCTAATTAATCATAGCTCAGCAGGGGGGGTGTTCTATGGATTAATGGGTGGGTAAAGGTGTACATCTTTGTTGTCCGTTTATTCGCTACAGGGGTTGTTGTTTGCTCCATTATGGGACATTTGATAGGGTTTTGAGAACAAAACAAGGAAAGAGATTGGTGGGACTGAATGGACAGGATGTTGTGGTCTGATGCCTAAAAAGAGAGAGAAAGAAGAAAAGAGCAAGAAAGAGTGAGCGAGAGAGAGAGAGAGAGACAGACACACAGACAGAGAGAGAGCAAATGTCCTTTGCATGGAATGAAAAGAACCTGTTAAAAATAAGTTGATATCTGTTTGTTACATGGTTTTTTTTATGTATGATATGATATGAGATGGTATGGTCATCAATAATTGAAAAATGCAAACTCCAACATGTTGCCCTTTAAGTGATGGCAAAAAAGTACATTATGAATGAGTTTAAGTGCATTATTTGTTTAAATAGAGGATACCACTTTACCAGTGGGGATTTTCCATGGGGTTTACCTGTAGATATCTAAATGAGCCGTAATCGTTTCTGACCTACAAGTACTCCATGAGTTCAGGGCCCCATTTCATAGAACTTTTTATCAGTAGCATCTGCTACATTTCTATGACAAATTTGCTCTCAAACAGTCAGATGCAAGGATTTCAGTAGCTTATAATAATTATTGCAACTTGTTATTGATAACAAGTTTTGTGAAACGGGGGCCCATTTTGTAATCTGTGAATGAGAAAATTACTCTGTTGCCCTTTGGGATGCTTTGAGTGCAAGCTAGTGTATGGTTGATCAAGTAAAATTCATTATCTATGGTGAGATGCAAAGAGCTTTGAGACTAAAACCCTCTTCAATTTTGTGAATTTGTAAATAGAAAGTCTGTCATACTTAATGAATCAGTAGAGTGCAAATATTCACCCCTCTTTGGCTGAGAGGTGAGAGAGAGAGAAAGAGAGGGAGAGAGAGAATATGAAAGAAAAGGAGTAAGATTGAAAGAAAAGAGAGAGAGAGGATGGAATATAAAAGAAAATGAGTAAGGATGAAAAAAAAGAGAGAGAAAGAGAAGGGAGAAAGGAAGTGATGGAGGAGGGAGAGAGAAGATGGGAGAGGGAGAGAGAAGATGGGAGAGAGAGAGAGAGAGGGAGAAAAGAGAGAGACGAAGAGAGAGCTTGGTGTATCATGTCATTAGATGACCCAGTTCCTACCAGTCTCCAGAAACCAACCTTGATGTTGAACATGCAAATAAAACATAATGATCGGAAGGGGCCAGCTAAGCTGGACAGGGTGACTGCACTCTGTGATGGAAAGGACTCGTGAGTGAAAGAGGAGAGATGGGACGAGATGAGTGGTATAGTGAGAGGGGTGGGGAGGCGCCTCTTGGGGTGAGGATTGTCGCTTAGTGGCATCATCATTGTCATCATCACCACTATCATCATCGTCATCACCGTCATCATCATCATCATCATTATCAACATCACTATCATCACCATCATCATCATCACCATCATCATCATCATCATCATCATCATCATCATCCTCCTCATCCTCATCACCATTACCATCATCATCTTCACCTGCTTTGATCACTTTTATAGATTTCCATGATAATAAGCTTCCACAAACTTTTATTTCTCTTCTAAAATTGTACTTTTTTTCTCCACTACTCTGCCATTTCACCTTTTCTTCCATCCTTTCTATTTCCATCTGCTTATGTCCTTATTTTGTTTTGCTAGATTTTTTGTAATATATGATTTTTTTTTTTATTTTTCTCCTGCATGATGTATGTCTCTGTCATTGATGTATAATCCCTGAGGAAATACCATTATCCTGTTAACATTTCAAATCTGAACATTACGATTGTTGCCTCTAAAGTTTTGATGACGTGCGTTCCGGTCAAGTGTGGGGTGGTCTATAAGCCCCTCTTATGACAAGGCAGTTGATAAATGGGCCTAAAGCCTGAGATGTCTTAATGCCGAGATACGGATGATGCGATGAGCAGTCCATTACCTATCTGTGTCCGATCTGATTTGGGTAGGATCCAAGCACGGGCAAGAAAGGACTTCATCAGTGATCCATGTTCAGTACAGTCCATGTTTACACATGATGATAGGTGAATATCAGTGAAATAGAATGACAGAATTAGAGCATGCTTCTCACTTGTGTTTAATCAAGGGGCAATCTGAACACAAATGCGAAGAAACATAGTGAATGGCTAAATGAGAACATGCTTTATATTTGTAGAAAGGGGTCACCTAGATACAAATACATATGCAAACAAATAGGGAATGACAGAATGAGAACATGATTCGTGTTTGCATTTCATCAAAGGGGCCATCTAAACACAAAACACAAAGAAACATAGAAAATGACGGAATGAGAACATGCAGCCACGGGGCCAGCTGAAAACAAAGAGAGACTTGGACTGACGTGAACACCACCCCTCCCCCTCCAAATTCTTTCAGGGGCATCAGAAATGAAAAGGAGTGATTTCCAAGAGAGGAGGATGATAATATGAACAGGTTTTTTTAGAAAGACCATGTGATATAAAATGTTGACTGATGAACCCTTTTAGACTGCACCTCATGTATACGAGGGCCTCCCATTAATAGAAAATGAGGAAGTTTTCTTAGTGTAAACAGGTTTAATAGAAAACCATATACTTTATCTTCATTGAAATGCTGACTGATCGACTCTGTCTTCCTTTGATAAAGATACAAACCCACCTTGCGAATGCCCTTCTAAGTGGATGGAGAGAGTTCAGAAAGATGGTGGTAGTGTGAACTGACCACAGCCTTGTTGTTGAGTGTACACCTGAAATGTTGTCTTCACTTGATGTGAACACGCCTTGTCTGCTATTGGCCCTTTGGGAATGTATGTGAGAGATGGTGATAATGTGAATGGATGATTATGATGTATAGTATTAATGTAAATCATGTCTAGCTGAATGACATCTTCATCTTAAGTGATCACCCTGTATTTTGCAAGTAGCCGCATATTTGCCTGAGGACTCTTCTTTAGAAGGGAGCAAACAGGTTGACTAAAAGCTATATTCATTGAAATGCTTTCTTCGGCTGATGTGAACCCCTTCAATATCAGCACATAGCTTCATCATTGATATAAGGGAATGCTTCTGAGGGAGGGTAATATTGAAAAACGGCCAGGTGTATGTGATGTGAAACGAAACATGATCTACCGCTGATGTGAACACCTCCAATGTCTGCAGGTATCCTTTTAACAGAAAGCAGACTGTTTCCAGTAGAGGAGGATAATATGATCAGGTTGACTTAAGTTTATGTTCATGAGAACACTGCCTTCATCTAATGTAACACTGCCATTGTCTGAAAGAGGACTGTTTCTTGGTTAGGATGATAGTATGATCAGATGGCTGGAAACTGAGTTCATTAGAATGCTGTCTTAGTCTGATGTGAACACACCCATGTCTGCTAGTATTGTAAATGAAAGAGGATTGTTTCTTTGTTAAGATGATAGTGTGATCAGGTTAGCTGGAAATTCATGTTCATTAGAATGCTGTCGTAGTCTGATGTGAACACACCCATGTCTGCAAGTAGCCTCATAAATGAAATGGGGAATGTTTCTGAGCTAGATGATAATGTGACCAGCTGCATGTGCTTTTGTATGGGATCAGTGAGAGGAGAGAGATATAAGAAGGAGAGAGTGAGGGAGAGAGAGAGGAGAGAGTGAGAGAGTGAGACGGACAGACAGACGAGAGTAAAAGTGGAATGCTGATCATGATGGTGCTCTGTGATAAAAGAGGCAAGAGGGGCTCCTTCGGGGGTTAGGAGAAAGATGGCAAGGTGGAGGGCAAGAGAGAGAGAGAGAGGGGGGGGGGAGAAAGTGTGTTTCAAAGGAAAGTGCACGAAGGGGACAATTGACAGAGGAATTATGGAAAAGAATAATGTTGTAGACAAGATATAGAAGAAAATGACATTGGTGAAATGACATTTTGCACAGAGAAGAGGAGGAGAGAGAAGAGATAAGAAGATTGACGCGATATTGAAAAGTTGAAAGTTCAAACATTGCGATGATGAAGGTCTAAAGTGCAACTTGTGGGGGGGGGGGATGGAAGGAAACATGTACATGTCTCCCCAATCTGAAAACATCTTGTCCAAATCAGGTTTGGAAATTGGTTGCAAATGAAAAGCTCTTTGTGTGAATTGAACGCCTGAAGGTTGCCAAGAAGAGGCAAAGCACAGTCTCAAATTAACTCATCATCTGGGAATAACATTGTCTACTTGTTTGCAGAAAAGTTGATGGGAAATCCTCCTGCGGTACCGTCCGCCCGAACACTCCATGTCGGTCCTTTTTGCCCCATTTCCCTGTTCACAGAACAGGGGGACATGCGCTTGTTGTGGTAAACAAATCCATCGAACCTTGTTATCAATTTCTCGAGCCCTCTTTGCCGAAGTCATTCAGAAACTGGAATTTGAAGTGCAGGCATGTACCATTTATTAGTTAGATTTTTCTCAAATTTCTCTCATTTTTTGTCTCGTATTT
>CM057157.1:28497683-28572276 GCA_029962745.1 Echinometra lucunter
TTTCCACCTGTTTTACATTCTCTCTCTCTCTCTCTCTCTCTCTCTCTCTCTCTCTCTCTTTCTCTCCCTCTCTCTTTGTCTGCTTCTGCAATACTCTCAATCTACATCCTATGGATTTTTTCCTCCAATTTTCTCCCCCCACCCTCTCTCTCTTTCTACTTTCATTCTGCAAGACAGCAAAAGTGAGGGAGTGTGGAACATCATAACGCAAAGTAACAAATACACAAACCCATGCATAAGCGATGCAATTGCTGTAGTCGAAATCAAATAAATTCTGTATGTATAGGTCTAATCACTTTGATACTTTGAATTACTTTTCAAGGAAAACTTACCTTGCAGGCAAATTCATCATTCTGAAATGTAACGAACACAATTTCAACTTCGCTCAATTTCCCCCTCACGAGGGCCGTTTAAATGAAGATTAACGTAGTTTGACAATTTTGCTGATTACATCACTTTGCATTGTAAAAGGACAGGTATTGCCACAGCAAAATTACCCTATCATGGTGTTAGCTGCAGATATACTGATGTACATTTCTTAAAAAAACATTTTACAATCATTTTTAAGTCATCACCTATGTTTCAGCTGGCATTGCCATCATGCTTTTCATGAAATATTCATGAGCATGACTTTGTGAGCCTTATGCGAACATGTTTATCCATGTCGCTGTCATGGCCCCCATGTAATCATGAGAAAGGTCCTCCCCATATGTAATTAGTGTCAAGTTGACCTCTATTCTACCTTGTTCCAATATGCTCAAGATTGGGCTAACTCATTGAACAAATATGCAATGAACTTTAATCAACAGAAACAAACCCTCCCCTATCTAGTACTGTTTATCTCTCCAGCCCTTCCCTTTCTTTCTCCCTCCCACTCTCCCTCTCCCTCTCTTCCTCTTTTTCTCTTCTTCTCTTTCCTGGCCATCAAAAAAACAAAAACAACAACCAATATTGACTTTTATGTAATATTCCCAAATGGCCCAATAGAATGCCAAACAGTTGGAGGGGGGGGGGGGTCTCTACCATCCCCCTGCCTGATACCATGGATATATTACAGACTACATGAAATGAATTTAGCCTGTGAGTAGTCTTTACTCTGGTTCTTTGACAAGATATCTTATGTCTCGAGTCCAGCCTAAATCAGCTTCGCAATGTCAGGCAGTGACAGTACATATCCTTTGAATAGCTACAGTACATTGCTTTGAATGTCCTACAGTATCCCTTGAGTAGCTACATTATCAGCTACAGTACATTGCCTATACACGAGAAAGTCTGCATCCATGCAGGACAGGGCCCCGTTGCATAAAACTTAACCATGGTACCTTTGCTATCAATTTGGTAACTTGCATAGAAACCTTGATTTGATTGGGCAATGTCACCATGGTAGTTACCATTGATAGTAGAGTCATTCATGGTAAGTTTTATGCAACGGGGCCCAGACCTTTGATATGTGACAGATAGGCCTATATGATTGACACTGATTTTTTGTCCTCAGTCATACCGAAACGAATCTTGCCTCATTTGACAGGCCGAGGACAAGACATTCAGAACACTTCACAGCCCATGAAGAGGGTTTTTGAGAATGCCACGGCGGCTAAACATGCATCCATGCTTCACTTGATCGGATCTAATCATGAGAGACATGAGCAGCTTATCTCCTTCCTACTCCTATTTCTTTCAAATCATGCCCGATTGCATGCCCAATCGCTTCCCTTCTTCTTATGTTATTGTGATTGCTCGAGTCCCCCGCAGGACCGATGAAGGTAATTAACGCCTCAGAAGAAGTCTGACACCTTCTCTTGATATCCTGACAGGTGTGTCCTTATTTGCCCAAATGTTGGATCAGCTCATTTTAAACAAGGATGAGATCAGCTGAATGAAAGAGTGTTAACTTATTTATAGTGTTAGGTCTTGTTCAGACATAAGCGGTACGCTTCTGTGATGTGGTTTACCTTGGAACAAGTGAACATGCCTTTTAATAAAGTGACAAAATAGGGGCATGTCTTTGGCAACATGAAAGAGATAAATTATAGTTGCTCTGATGACAATTGCTTCGTGTCAGCCAGGACTTGCTTCAACCCTGGACTATAAATTATGCTGAACCCTAACCCTAACCCTAACCCTGAGCCAAACTTACAACTCCATCGCAATCCTAACCCTAACCGTGCATCTTGGACCAAATCAAGCCCAGAGTATATTAGTTGGGTCATGTAGATTACTGATCATTACAGAAGCAGCCTTGTGAGTGCTAGAATATCTGTGACTGATTTAAATGTGCCCCCCAAAAAGTTTTAAAATCTGGTTTAGAGCCGCTGCTTCTTTTGTTTGTTCTCCCAAAGAACTTAATTCTTTATTTTTTACGAAAGCCAGTATAGAATAAACATGGAAAGGAAAAAACTAAAGACCCTGGAAAGTTTGACTTACCAAGAAGTAAAGTTTTTTATTTCCTTCATGAAAAGAGTCATACCAACTGATTGGACAGGAAGAAGATCATGCGATTACTGGCTGTGAAAAGTCATTGACACTCGAGTTTAATATTGAGCAGAAAAGTAAGATGAAGGAAAGAGATGCACCGATGCAGGAAAATGGAGAAGATAATCTTCTTGTTTGGGAAATTTAAAATGGGATACAGCAACACATATGGACCTGTGGATATTTATTTGTTTGACTTTCATCTCTCTACCTTAATGGGAAAGAAGACCTTTGGGGGGGTTATCAATCCCTGTAGAAACTCCATCACAGAAGCCTCCGAATTCCACCCAAATAGCCATCATTCTCGCGTGCCGGTCCATCCAGGCAATTTAACTATCTCACCGGCAATGGCCACATACATCAGCACATACTCCCCCCTCGACCATCTCCTAGATAATGAAAAACAAATATTTCAGGCTTTGTTTCAATAATGAGGCTCATAAAATTGGCGGTGGCATCTCTCCATGAAAGGGTCGCAGATATGATATGACGAGAGATATATACAGGCTGCGTGTATCCGATAAAAGGTCAACCGTATTCCGCCTGCCCACACGCAATCTCATATTCCTTCTTCATCTGCGTATTTGTTGTAGTATATTGGTCCAGATATACATAATACCTGTTTCCATCAGTCCACTTTTCATATGTTCATGATAGATTGGATGTATTAATGGTAGACATATGTAGTTGCTCTGACATTTTGTCTGGATTGCCCTTTAAAGTTGGATTTCTGGAGATCTGAAGGAATCAGAAGAGATTTGAGTTAATTTGTGGCAAATTATTGTCTTGTTGTCATAGAAACTTTGCTACTTGTTTTAATTTCAAGAGTATCCATAATCATTATAGGTTAACTGGTATTAACCTGTTGATACAAAATGTATCCATTGTATTAGAAATTTTATTCTTCTAGGGCTTTATACATAATGCCATAACCTGTAAATTCAATTTAAATTTCTATATACACATAGCAATTCTAAACCATTGTACAGTTTAGTCTTGAACTGTTGAAATGTGTAAATTTGAGGCAATCATACTCATGTTATGTACTAGTGCTTAAAATTACTTAGTAGGTATATTTAATTGCTTGTTTGTCCATTTCACCTGCAAGCTGTGAAGAAATATTGGTCTGAATCACAACACCTTCCAAAATTCCCTGTTCCTGCTAATTTTTCTAACAAACATTTCATCCAAAATAGCAAGAAATGATTCAATTAAGAGAAACAATTCTTGTATTACTCATACTATGTTACCCCAATTACCCTTAAGAGTGTAGCCTCTGAGCTACACTCTCGATTGAATGGCCATCATTCATCGCATCATTCGCTTCATTTTCACTCTCCACTTTGATCAAGCAGCTGGTTTCATTCATATGCAAATCACCTCCAAGTTACGAATCCCTTTATTAATTTTCATCTTTAGCGGTGTCCAAGCATTTTCAGGATTGCCGCAAGACACGGAAACGCAACCGGTGACTCATTCAATTATTCAGTGATTTTTTGCGTGCATTGATTTTGTTGACGTCGTATCGGCTTAATGTTCCACGGCATGTTATGAATAGGAGGCAAAGTAGAACTTGCAGTATCGTTTGACTCACTGATGACCCGTGTGAAAAAAAAATTACTAGAAAATGTACATAAACATTGCTTGAATCATCCAATTTTAGATTCAGCACGTCCCTGGGCTAGACATAATTAGTAATTATTTTGAATATGTAAGATTGATGGAGGGTTTTTTCCCCTCACTTTAACATGGCAACAGTATGAACATGTATTCAGGGTATTACGGCCTGTAATATATTGTTTTTGAAAATTGTGTACAACTTTTACAGTAGAATTGTTGATAAATTTGTATCTTGTATGATAATGGTGTTTGACTTCTGACACTAGTTTCAATGATGCACTCGTAGATGTAGTAGAAAAGATTTGCTAGTTTTGATGGAATTCTTTGCAATTCAATATTGAATTTATTTTCATCTAAACATGTTAAAGGTAGAGCATACATTTGCACAACATTGTTTCAGAATTTGAAGAGAAATAAGCCGATTTCCATTTTAAATGGCAGATATTTATGTAAAATGTTATCAAATTTACAATATTCCAAAGAATACCGGTAAGTAAAAAAATGAATGGTTTTACTCTTGAAGCATGAAGATGCCTTTACAAAATAAAGAAAATGAAAGAAAATTTGTGTTGAATATTTCCTTCACAATCCTAAATGGGAATGTACTGGGATCTAAAACTTTACACGTGTTTTTCTGTGGCTTAAAGCAATCTGAAGTAAAACTTTTTTGCAGATTGGGTGCCACTTGCAAATGTGGGCTACTACCTTTAACGTGCATTGTAAAGGAAATATGTGTTTTAAAAAGAAATAAGAGCTGACAGTTAAGGAGACATTTTAGGGGTAATTAGAAACTGCATACATGTAATACTAAGCCTGAGTCATATCGATTTTTTCAGAAACCGGTGTTCGACGGCTTTGCGCCGATCGAACATCGATGCATCGACGGGTGCATGGCCGGTGAATCTGAAGCTCTCGCGCCGCTGAAAATTTGCCGCAATTTGATGGTTATTTAGCCAAGATAACGCCCTGTTTACAAGTCTGCAATCGCCGCAGTCCTCTTTCCCTTATTATTAATTTTTAACTATCCTAAGAAAATATACTCGAGCGTTTTGTGTTTTATTTCAAAACAACTTTTGTCAACTTACATCGTTTTTTTTTTAAGTTAAATGCAAACACATCCAAGACATCCCATCCAGAATCACATCACATGTATGTCGTACGTAGAGTTAACCCATTCGCGACAATGGGTCCACGTTTTGTGGTTTGCCGTGTTTACAAGAAAACTAGAAAGTTTGGTGACCCCAAACTTCGCCTGCCGATGCAGAAAAAAATTGACCAATCAGAGCACTCGTTACTTCGTCTCAGGACCAACCCATTTTAGAGTTATGAATTTTAGAAGACCCTTTATTGGACATTTCATCTCAAAACTGTACGAGCCTGCGATGAATATTTATATATGCTTGTCTCGCGCCAATACTGCCTAGTAACATGAAGAGACGGGGAGAGAGCTAGCTGGGTGCAGCGCAGGTGTCCTTCAGTCATGAACTGGACTACATTCCTGGCCTGGTCACTAGGCAACGTCAACGAGTCGTCCAGTATTTTACCAGACCTTGATAAAGCTATATTTATTTTGTTATGTTCTTTCACGAAATGACCTCATCAGACATAGATCAAAAATTCAATAATTGTAATTTCTTTATATGTGAGACCATTTATAATCCACTTTGCTTCGTTCAATTTGGTAATCGAAGAACTATTTCCAAAATTATTCAAATTCATGACTGAATGACGAAACTATGGTGTGCAGTGCTAGTGCAAGGAGAGATGATGACTCATCGAGCATGCAAGCCTTTCCCATGCTAGGCCTGGCTATCGCGATAGCACAGGTCTTTTGTTTTCGCGTACATAACCATTTTGGGACAGGGTGAATGATAAATCTGAAACAAAATCGCAGACATATAAAACATCCAGCGAGGCCATTTTCGGAAGAAAAAAAAACAAATAAATCAGATTCTGCATACAAGCAAAAGGGATTAGATCATTCATTTTATGAGTTTGACTGACCAGATCCGTTACTTCTTTGTTGTTACTTTTTAGTTCCCCCTACACAGAGTAGACTAACCCAAAAAATCACATGACTGACTATCGTGGAAAATGCCATTTCTCAATAGGGGTGCATAATTACGGATGACAGACAAACGAACTAAATGAGATATTTCTAAATGTAAGAAAGAACAACTTAAAACGTAAAGTATACTGAACTTACTTAAGATTACTTTCTTATCTTTACTGTTTGCTTAAGTTCTTTCTCAAAGTTACTTATGAGGGTTTTTTTTAGTCGTAATGCAAAGTTGCAAATAAATAGCATGCAAATGATGCAACTGTCATTAACACGAACTACATGGGAATCATTATGATGATTTCTATAGACAATTTTTTTCCTCGATTTGAAATGATTCACTTGACAAATGTTGATGAAACATGTGACGCACAAATGATAATACTCGTCATGTGGATGAAACCCCTTTTTATCGGGAGGAACAATGACCGTAATTTAATTGCAAGCATTAAAAAACTCGTCAAAAACCATGCAAAGAAATGAAAGAATTCATGCATTGTCTTGAGTCAACAGTCAACACATTTTGAAAAGATGCGCCTGTACAACATTGATCATGTGATCGCTTTCAAAACGAGAGTGATCACATGATTGAAAGTGAGGCTACGATCGAGTCATCGTGCATATGTTGCGCGATATACGGAGCGTTGCGTACTGAACGAATCGAAGACAAGTATGTAGTAGCTGCTCGATCATCGAGCGACCAGTTCGTTCTCTTGATGCGTTTCCTGCAAAACTCACAAAAGAGAGTAGGATACAAGTAAGCAAATTAAAGTTTTGAAAATATGAAGATAAATTGTGTTTAACAGGACTATCAAACAAAAGATTCTGTGTTTTCTAGTCAATTTGGTAATTTTGTCGATGCATCGAATTCATCAAAACGAAATCGGAGTTCGACGTCTTCGATCGAACACCGGCTTAAAAATCGATTCGACTCAGGCTTATGTAATACATATGCCTTCAAAACTACATTGCGGAGACCACTATATTAAGAGAATTAATAGTGCTCAAACCAGACGCTCATGTTCAGTAATGTAGCGTGATAGAATGTGAAGCCTAGCATGATAGGAATGTGTGGTCTAGCTGCTCTCCTTGGGAAGGGGGACAGATGTTTATTGGTAGGGGGCAATGACTACTCCAAGCAAACAAAACATCCATCATGCACCTCTATACACGGGACTGAAGCTCCATAAACAACTCGGAGGGTAGTCATTAGACACTCAGTTGCTTGGTGAAAGATACCAGTATTGAAATGATGTACATTTAGATGCACATGGGCCACATGTTCAGTGATAATAGAATTATCATGAAAACATCTTAAACAATTGGTGGATGCCTTGGTTTTTTAAAATGATATAGATTTACACGGGCCAAGTGTTCAGTGATAATAGAATTGTCATGAAAACATCTGTAATGTACAATTGTTGGATGTTTTGTTTATTGAAATGGTATTGAGTCAAATGGGTCAAATGTTCAGCGATAAATAGAATTTACCATGAAAACATATTACCAAATTCTCCCTGCATCAGTGCATGTATTTGGGGTTGATTTTTATCTGTATTGGATAGCCTTTTGAATAGATTACAGTGTTCCTTTGTACATCTTATGAACTTTTGACATGTAGGATATTTTCCACTGATTGGGTAATTTACAATACCAGTGCATGTTTATGACAGACTATATTCTACAGACATTGATATGCTTTGATAATCATCACATGTTTTTGTTTATATTTTCCTAGCCATCATATGTTTAAGAAAATTTTGAAAAAAAAATCAACTGCAATTTTAGATAACTAACGTGACTCCTCCTTGTAAATAAGGAAAAAGAAAATATTTGAAGTGATCTTGACTGTCACAATAGGAATAAAGCTGCTTTTTGTTAACACACAAGCTCTCTGTGATATCAAACATCAGTCGCAAGCGACTTTTTATAGAAATTCTTGAAATAGATCAGACAGCACTTGATGAATGCCCGGATTATTCTTCTCATGTCACATGATACACATCTACATCATATCACCTGACACATGTCCTTATCACCTGACATATCTCCCTCTTGTCATCCAATACCAGAAATGACATTCTCATGGAAGTTCTTCGGAGGGCGACTATTTTGTTGCAAAAGACGAAATGAAATTCATCTGCTTTGAGCCAGAAAGTGGGTCTTCCATCAGCTCGAACTTGAGGAATAAATAGCTCGCTATTTTGAGATCTCGGGTATTAGCCCAAACTACGCTGAAGTGTGCCATTGCATCCACATACGAGCATATATTGCAATCTAGCACGAATTATACCCTGATGTGGGCACATGCACATGATAAAATGGATGAGCCAGCTCTTGAACCTTGAGCGGATGAGGACGCGTCAAAATAGCCCGCAATTTTGCAAATTAGCCGGCTGTTCTGGAAATAAGTCCAATATTATGGGTGGCTTATCTTTCGAGCACATTTTTTTTTTTTTAATTTGTAAAATAACCATTTCTGGTCTTCTTTCAAGCGCAATTGATAGTGGGCAAATTCTGTCCTCATCTGAGAATTTTCCTTTATTGTGCTAATTCATGGAATCAGAAAGAGCGGGCTATTCTTCAAGTTCAACCTGATGAGGACGCACCTACAGGTACATTACTTCATAAGATCTAACAAAGATTTCATGCCTTCTGTGCTCTCAACAAATGAAATTGAACTTAAGTTGAAATGCAATGCTACATGAGTCCACCTGCCTTCTGGCCCAGAGAACAACTGAAATGTATTCTTATGGGCTATGAAAATAGAATTCAGGTTGCCTAGTTTGGCCAGATAAAAGCACATTTTATGATCACTATCCGTGTAGGTTTAGTAAATCTATGCTACAAATGAGCTATGGAAGAAAATTCCTTCTTTGTACTTTTCTTATTATTTTTGCTGTCCTTGATGTTTGAGGAGGAATTTTTCATTAAAGCATGTAAAGTGCATGTATGTTTACAGCTAACTGCATCCACACATGCATAGTCATTTGAAAGGCAGACTTTGCATTTAAAAAGAATTTTAGAAGAATTATTTTCTTTCAGATTTATCTGGGAAATGATTGTCTGGGTACATACAAACCAAACCGCAGGATCATTACCAACCCTGCTTGGTTGTAAACACAATTACTGCATGTGCTGATGAGGATAAGGAGGTCATACATCCATGGCAGACAGCCACGCTATATCCGTCCTTTTACCCAAAATGCGAAGTGATCCCATATTCCATCACCTGGATTCTCGGGAGAACGAGTGAAAACAAACATTGGCTCATTTGAATTTGATCTGGGATAAAAGATGGCAAGGATCTAGGGAAGATGGGGCCTTGTCTGTGGAGAAAGGTCGTAAGTTCATCAGACATTGTTTTCAGCAGTGTAGGGGAAAAAATAACCTGCTTTTTACTCGGGGTGAACATTTTTAGCACGAATAAGAGGTATTTCGATGACAACAGCAGAAGAGAAGTTGCTCGTCTTGATAATCTGTCTCTATGTACAGGTTTGCATGTACATTAACCCAATGAGTACTGAATTCTTTTATTCCCATATTGTCTGTTTGGAGCCAGAAGGGCATTAAGTCTGTATAAAATGATATGAGTTAGTGCCCTCCTGGCTCTGAATAGACAATACAGACTTTGATACAGTTTTACTCTTTCATTCAAATTTAATCCCTCATTATTTTGTCATGGGTTTTGCACCCAATGCACACTGCAGACATACCTTTGTATAGATTCATTCGTAAGCGGTAGTTCCTTTTTGCAATTCAATATTTATTCATTTCCAATAAAATATAAAACAGAGTACAGTATGGAGCAATTGAAAAGACAGGACAAGGTGAAATGATAAAACCATTCAACAGATAACAATACAAGATAAAGCATTGCTGGAATTGGGTGACCAGAAAAACCATGTGCATCCGTAGAGACGACCACCCTGGATAAAAGCAATATTGCATTGAATATTGATAATAAGTATAGATATCAAATCTTGGTAGAGTAGTAGAAATAAATAATTGAGAAAAGATAATATTGAACAGTTTCTTGCTTTGAACTTTGTCACCAACCATACATAATTTTTGTGAACTTGCAGCTTATTTTTCAGCCTTTTGTCTGATGGTGAAAGCCTGGAAATTTCGGCTTTGGTTCGGGATACATTTGTTTGCTCAAGCAAAGCAAACACATCCCCATTTTCACAATAGTAAGTCAGGTCTGACAATGTAAATTCATCATTTATTAAAAGTCAACAGTAGATTTAGACTTTTGAGGGCTGTAAAAGCCGAAGATACCTGGCTTTTTTTTTCAGTCTGGCATCGCTCGCCGTAGATCAGAGGACACCGCCAAAACAGCCGCTATTTCGGCAGTGCAAATACCCATGAACATGTATGATAAATATGAAAATGGAGATCCATCATTTTTCATTTCAAAGTGTACCTCAATTTGAACCTGATCAGGATAGTTTTAAAGTTTCTGTAGTGATTGATGGTCCAATTTTCCGCTACCTTGAATTTTAATGTTTTTTTCTTCAAAGTATGGGAATGAAAAAGTGTGTGATATTTCATCTGAAAGCCGTTAAAATAACAAGTATGGTCTGTTTCAATATTTCTCTTAGCGGAGATGATTTTTAAAATTCAGGTTATTAAAATAAGTCAACTTCTGATGGGATTTTTTTCATCATTTTTTTTTCATATCCCAAATAGTGTAAATATTCAGAATCTAATGCAAGCTTCCAGGTATAATCAATCCCTCTTCTTTCCCGATGATAATGATTTCAGCATCATTTGAAATATTCATACATGTAGCATCCTCTGTTTTCAGAGTGATAGAAAGGAGGGGGGGTATTTCATACCTCATTTTTTACCAATCACCTATTACATTTAGCCCTGTACCTTAGGGGTAAAAGTATCAAATATGAGCAATGAATATTACTTCTGTAAAAGTCATATGAGGTCAAATGTGCTCTCGTTAATGAACACAACCAGTGAGGTAGATAAGTCGATATACACTCATGTACGGGTATGAATTGGGGTGTTTACGGAATTAAACAGCTTTGCAATTCCATAAACGCCTGAATTGTGTGGTTTTATGTTATCCTTTATTTTCTTCAAACTTCGTAACCATTATCCTCTGGAATACCAAGTAAAGGTTTTTTAAAAATATTTTTGATTGTTTTTTTTTTAATTTTCAATTAAAAAAAACAAAACGTTTTTTTAATTTATTTTTTGAATTTATTCTTATGTTATTTCACATGTACTAGCTGTACACAATTTTATTTTTCAAGCGATTGGTGCGCTTTAATGATGATAGCTTTGATGATAATAGAAATGCCGTCATAAAGTATGCATTAGGTAATCACTTGCCTTATGGAGAAAAACTCAGTCCAATGGACCTAATATCCACTAAGTAGGTCCCCTTTATTATCACTTCCGATCAATAATGGATGATGTTGGGCATAGTAGGAATTGCAATGCAATCATGAAGCTTTTCAGAGTGAATTTAGATGGAAGGACTCAATTTTCACACTTCTTCTTTTGTGTGTGTGTGTGGGTGTGTGTGTGTGTGCTTTTATTCAATCATAATATTTACAAACAATTACATGAAATCAGCATGAATCGAACAAGATCAAACATAAATTTTAAAAAAGAGAGAAAAAAATGATAACAAACAAATTAATATTCGCAATTTTCTTTCATTCTGTTCTTCAGTCTCCCCCTCTCCCCCTCTCTCTTTCACTCTCTGTAACCAACCCTTCTCTGTCCTCTTCTCTCTCTCTCTTTCTTTCAGAACCCCCTCTCTCTCTCCTTTCCTTTCCCCTTCCCCTTTCATTTTATAAATAATTGATAAATAATTCCGAGACTTATTTTCCCTAAATCTATATGGTATATTATGTGTGATATATTATGGGCTCTGTCTCTTTCTCTTCCTTTGTCTTCATCTCTCTCTCTTTCTCTCGTTCCTTTCTGTCAAGCTCTAATTTTCCTCCTTTCTCTCTCTGTGAGATGATCATCAATCATAAACTGATTTTTACGTTTTCAATCTCCCCCTTTGCAATTACCGCATCCTTCGTTATGATTGAGAGACCTCCTAATGAGAGTTGCTGGAAAACATGAAATCCAACATGTAGACCTGATGGATCTATAAACTCATCAGTATGCACCTAATATTTCATGTGCCTGACACAACGAGATTATGGCATTATGCATGAAGGTACTCCCGGCTTTAACCTCACGCATCATTTCACATTGTAAATGGCTGCAAACCATTTTTCGATGGGACCCGTTCCCTGTATTTTGAAAGGGGAAAAGCAATCAGGATGGTCGGGTAACGTCTCCCCAGGTTATTTCGTGTGATTGATTTTTTGGCCCAGAATAAGAAGCTGCCAATTTAGTTGTTGTTTTCTTTTCCTGTTCTCTCTATTTTTCGGGCTTCCCAGGTATGTTTGAAATTTCTGAATTATTCACCAAAAAAGATATTCTGTTAGATATTCATTAACATGGAGGTCACTGAATTCTATTTCTTAGTCATTGCAATATCATTGAGAATGAGAAATTGTACTACTCAGTTTAGATTTGTTTAAAGTGTGTGTGTGCGACTCCCAATGAAAGTATAGATTAAGAATATTGTAATAGGGCTGCAATGGGGAGAAAGAGTGATGGTGATGGAGATGGTGATGATGATGATAACGATAATGGCGATGATGATGATGATGTTAATGAATTCTGAATAAAAGATGACCAAGGTAATTGTCATTATGATTTCTATAGAAGGTGGCAAGCTATGATGATGAGGAGGAGGAGGAGGATAATGACAAAGATGAAGAGGGTAGTGATGATAATAATGATGATTTGTGATCATAAAGATGGAAATATTGATGATGATGATGATGATGATGATGATAATGACGATGATTTGTGATCATAAAGATGGAAATAATGATGGTGATGGTAATGAAGGTGATGATGATGATGATGACGATGATGATGATGATGATGATGATTTTGAGATCATATAGATGGAAATAATGGTGTTGATGGTAGTGATGATGATGATGATGACTATGATTAAAAAAATGGAAGTAATAAACAAGGTGATACAGCCTTTGTGATCTTTTTAATCTTGTTAATGGTCTTCATGAGATGAAAGTCAAGTGGAAGAAAATTAATATTTCTATGAATTGAATTGAATTGAATTGAATTGAATTGAATATTGATCGTAGTTGTTATCAGGAACATGAAAGACTGACTGAACATTGTTTTGTCAAGATGCAAAAAAATAATCACAATCTCTTATCTTTTTCTCTCACCTTACAGCACCGCCGGTCATCACACTTGGTCTGACAAATGAGGGTGGTATAGACGGGGGCTCTGCAACGTTCTACTGCAAGGCGACGGGTGACCCTGCCCCAGCGTTCGAGTGGTACAGGAACAAGAAGAAGGTACGCGGTACGCGCTACCACGTTGTCAACATGGAAGGAGGGTCTGTGCTGAGGGTCTCACCCCTTCGGCTTGACCGGGACAACGACCAGACAGTGATGTGTGAGGTTAGCAACGGTGAAGGGTTACCCCAGCAAAGCGTGGCCAGGCTCACCGTCACTCAAGGTAAGAGGCTAAATTATTTTCCATATCTACAACACAGACTCTGGGGATGATTGCTCTAGGATCAGTATCCTCTATTAACCTAGCTTCAATCTGGGGGAACGCAGTATACTGAACCGTAAATCTCACCTGGACCCTATTGCATCCTTATCATAACTGTAAAGACATAGATGTAATGAAATGAAGGCTGGATGAAGTATCACTGGAGCACATTTTGGAGCTTCAATTTTCCACTGTCCGCTATCTCAAAGAGACAATCCCCTATCCTCCCGACTCCCCCCTCCCCCCCCAAAAATATACATTTCTCCAGTGACATTATGCCTCTGTCTGTACTTGGTAAAAAATGTATGGTTTGAGCAAGGTTGTGTGATAACTCCTTGGTTTGATGTATTTTTTACATGTGTGTGTGTGTCTTTTGGGTTGAAGTTGGATGTCATTGTTCGTAATTGACTGAGGGGTAGCCGTCATCGGATCATGGTTATGCCATCTGAATGTTAAAGGGATAGGGATATGAGAGTCATTGTTCGTAATTGACTGAGGGGTAGCCGTCATCGAATCATGGTTATGCCATCTGAATATTAAAGGGATAGGGATATGAGAGTCACATATTAAAGGGATAGGGATATGAGAGTGACAATATATGGGGCTCTGAGATGTTCACTGACTCCCTTTGCTTCTAATTCGAAAGCAGTATACAGCCAAGGATTTCCGCTTCATCCTGAACGTGGACCACACTAAATCCTGTAGACTCAGCACTATAATATCCCTTTAAGACACTGACACCCATTCTCTTGTCTTTTTATGAATGTCCTCAGGACAGTAGTTCAGCTGCCCTTTGTCACTTTTTTAAAACACTCTGTTATGGAATAACTTTCACCTTTTTTTTTTTTCTTTTTTTCTTGAAAAATATAATTGAACACACTCATACTAAAGCTTTTTGACATGCACTCATTGGAGTACATCACATGAATGATTCTGCAGTCCCAAATATCCATTAATTTTCAAAAGCGTTATGACAAAAGTGATATAGAGGAAGTAAGATGAATTTACTAAAAGTACCCCAGTACTAATGAATGAATGAGGCAGGGAACAAACATTTATCCTTTTCAATAATGGACCGTACTTGTTTGCCACAGGATATTGTGCCTTGGTGACCTACTGATGAACCATGTTGTGTTTAACGATGAGGTGATACGGCGAGACCTGACAGGGGCCCTCTTCTAATTAAATGGAGCCTAATTGACATGTAGCCTTTTAGCGTCCATAACTACTCATATTGGCCAACATGAATATCTCATTTAACACCCACCTTCATGTTGCTGCATTAAAGAGGGTAAAAGGGTGTATTAAAATTTGCAAAGACCGCAGTCACAAACATGCTTGCGTAGGGCAAACATGATGTGGGTAGAGGCAGGTGAATTGAAGTAACTCACAGTGTGTTTTAGGGAAGTCTTTGAAATTCTTTGCTTTCAGTTTTTTTTGTTTTTGTTTTTTGTTTGTGTGTGTGTGTGAGTTTGTGCCCATGTTTGTGGATGTGGGCAAGTAAAGAGAAGCCACTTGATATGTTTGGCAATGTTAAATTTCAAGTTTTGGAAGGAGGTGAAAAATATTTTGGAAGCTTTCTCAGCCTTTTTATGTCAGTTTGGAAGACTGTTGCAGTAGAAATGTCCCCTGACAAGGATTTCCCTTCAAACGCCCTCCTCATATTCGACATATGACGAGAAATGACTCGAGTGTCAGGCCCAAATATTTTTGTCTAGTCCCATATATCTCTTTCTGTGTTCAGTGCCAGGTCTTTTGAACAAGATGTGTTGATTTCTTAACACTGTAATGATTTCAAAATCTTTTGGATGTAAACCAATTCTTATTCACTAATTAAAAGAATTTTCCCAAATGCTGTGGAATGGTTTCTGTCACATTATTATGGCATGACCAGAACTCAAAGTTTATTTGTAAGCACCACATTGAGAGCAAATTCCATCCCTGCAAAATTGGTCTACTTCAGACTTTTTTGCAGTATATAGTGCTACTTTGATGCGCAGATGGTGTCGAGTTTAATACTCTTATCGCCGGTTAATTATTAATATTCAGAAGCTTTTTGTGTTTGAACGCTTAACTTTTACTACCCATCCTGTTCCGCATGTAAAGAATAACCATGTATCTAATGCTGTTTCATTGAAAAGGAAGAAGTAAGATACCATGTTTACATAGTGACTCGGCTCGAGTGTTGAATCCTCAAGCAGGGTCGAACGCTGCGAAGAGGGCAACTGTGATCGTGTTTATACGGAAACAAAAAAGGCGAGTTCAACACAGCCCGCAGATCACAAACGGAAGTAGAATTGTGATGTCTTGCCGAGTTCGCCCAATGACCTAGGTCAGTGGGTTCGACACGGCTTTCTGTTTAAACATGAAAAAATAGACGAGTCTGACTCGGCGCGTGGACTGAAACCTGCGATTCTGGCGGATCAAAAAAGTAGTGTTCAACACGGCTCGCGGGTCACACTGATCCCGTTTACATGACAGAAAATTGCCATGTTGAGCACGGGTCGTGTGTCGAACCCCCGAGCCGAGTCACTGTGTAAACACGGTACAAGTTGCCATGTATATTATGTTTAAGTTACTTCAGTTGCTCAAGGCAGTCATCTTCTCTACCAACTGAAATAGACTCCAACGTTTTGTTATATAGATCATGTTTGAGTTGAAGATTGCTTCCCCCCTCCCCCCCTCCCCCCCCTGCCCCACCTCAAGAAAACAATACATTCTTTCATCACTGAAATGTTTTCCCAGTTTGGTATTGTGTATATTGCGTGATATGAAGATATGCAGCAGGCTGCAGGATCTAAATTGATTTTTTTTTTCCCCCCGCATTGAAGGTTGGGAGGAAAATTGGGCTGTTCAAATGATGGCCTAGTTTGTAGGGATTATATTGTGTATTGAACATGATCTACATGACAATGGGATTAGTTTCATCCATACTTCAATAAATCCATTGAAAACAAATATATGTGAAGATAACTTGACATTGTTTATTTGAAGCATCTTATCTGTTCTGTATGTGAAATTGAATAAGAATCATTGAAATGATATAAAAGATGAGCTTCTTCCTCTCTGAATATAGTTTGTCTGAATATCATACTTCAAATGTCATGAAATTATGCTTGTCAGAATTTTTTTAGGTAAGAAAAAGTGTATTGACCTTTTTGTTGCAGCTCAGTGTATGTCTTTTGTTCTTGTTCACTGTCTCTCCCCCTCTCTCTGCCTCTCTCTCTGCACCTCTCCTTGTCTCTCTCTCTCTCTCTTTCTCTTTCTCTCTGTCTCTCCCTATCTGTCTGTCTCTCTTTCTCCATATCTCTGTTCACAATTTTTACTCTGTTGTTATGATGAACTTGTTTACTGTAGGGCCTGTTTACTAAAAACCATACACAACTTTGGTGCCATGCTAGCTAGCTAGCCCTCTTTGTGCACAGTAGACCACTAGATAATTCATAGGTGAATCAGTGTACTAAATACAATCAATGACTATTTTAACATATCAAGCAACATGATGGTGAAAAGGAGAAAAAATGAAAATAGGGTGTAATTGAGCAGATAGCTGTGCATGGTCCATCGGCAGAGCGGATCAAACGCAAGGCGGAAAAACATGTTTTTAATTGGGAGTCAGGCCAGTGAACCAGAGAAAGCTTTTTTGATTGATACACCTCTCCACATTGTGTGAAGTCTTCTTCGTTCAAAATCCGCCCGCAAAAAATGAAAAATTTAGAATTCAATTTTGGTTTGATGACATGTCTGGGAGGAATGCAAATCAATTACTTATCTAGGTCCAAATCTAATTTAATACGTGGAAGATGGGTGTTGAGTTTATGATGTGAATTATTTGATGGCTTGCTTTCATACCTTGCAGTGATGAACTCTGCCATTTGAAGTGAATTCAAAAGAATGCGAATTTCACTGGAAGTGATCATCAACAATATCAAACTTGATAAGCTTCCATGTTGATTTTGACAAAAATATGATATGAATTTTCTCTTTTCAGAATGATGATCACTCAATTCTTGCACAGTTGAAATTATAGTTCTTTTTCTACAGTCTGTATCATATGATAAAAGCCCTGTAGCTGCATAGCAAAAATAAATAAATAAATAAGTAAAAAAGTAAAAAGATGTATATATAAAGTGAAAATCATAATGTTAAGGATTCAATTGAAATGTAAGTAAATTTGCAACTAAGTTGCAAAACATACCTGCATTAAAAAGAAAGTTTCCAATTTTGTAGGACTGGACAAGAATGAAATCATTACATAAAGATATAAACGAAAAGAACATTATACAAAAAGCTGAATTTACAACTATTTAAAGCAATTAGTGTTACTTTGAAATGAAAGCACTGATCCTGTGCATATAGCAGGAAGTGGATTGGGACCAAAATAAAAGGGGACAAACATTGTGGTTGATGGATCCCCACAAGGCCTCACTTGGCCCATGGAACAGTAATTATCCAACTGTGATATTTTCGAAGACTATTTCCTGCACCAAGAATAGAACTGTTACAGTTTTGTTTGTATTTTACATTAGTTTCCCCCTTTTTCACCTCCCACCACACTTAGTTATAAAGAAAGTTATCACTGGTGTAATGTGTTGGTAACACCCCCCCCCCCCCCCCCCCCCGCCAGAACAAAAGAGAACAGAAATAAAAAAATACCATTAAATGTGATACTGACAATATTAATCATAAATTCAGTGACATGTTTTGATTTTTGTCATGAATTGGCCTTTCAATACTCCCACTCAGCTACATGTAGGAATTGTCATTTCTAAATCTGATAAGTTTCAATATTGTTGAATATGTTGGTGATTTCAATGACAGTTCTCTTGGCTAAAGATGAATTAGTTCGCACATAAATGCATACTGAAGCAGAGCAGGAATGGATTTCCTTCTGCAAATGATTTTCCCCATATGATTTTAAATAGCACTTTATGATTTTTTTTCTTCACATTTACATTTTTCATGTATTATTAGCAATATTTCACTGCACTAATTTTATAAACTTTTCCAACATGAGAAAAAAAAATGAATCAGGGGAATAGACTTATTATAAGAAAGAGAAAACAATTCCTCTGTTTGTTGATTGTAAGTATCAAACTGTAATTGAGAGGCTTGTATTAATGAAATCCTAACTCTGACATTTGGGTCAGTGTTGTTCAGTGTGCTGGTAACGCTTGACTTGCTTGGGGACATCATTTCTAGGAGCATTCTAGGGCCATGGCGCCAGAGTCGTTGTCTGAGTTCATTGTCATAATCGGCTTTAGCTGCGTGTTTGTATAGGGGTTAGCTAGCTGGCTGGCTGGCTGGCTGGCTGAGATTTACAGGGGTAATTATGATTAGGATGCATGTCTGGACCCTGACAGAAAGACCCAGATCCAGACTTGTTGGCAGGTTGTTACAATGGACTTTTGTAACGCCCATTACAGTTTTGACAATCTTTTCTTTGAAGCACGAACTCACTCCAAAGGATACCTCTTCATGGTCTGTAGGTCAAGTGTAGTTTGCATTCGTCTTGTGTGATTAGGCCTAATTTAGGGGTAAAGAAAAGATGTATGTCAGCCTCTATGAAAACAGGGCCCTGTTTCATAAGAATTGTTATCAATAACATGTTGCAATAACTGCTATAAGCTACTGAAATCCTTGCATCTGATTGGCTGAGAGCAAATTTGTCATACAAATGTGGCAGTTGTTAACTGATAACAAGTTTTATGAAACAGGGCCCAGACCACAATAGAGAATTGGATTGGTATTTGGGTTTGTAAAGAAGCTTTCAGTAAGAGATACTCATCAGTCTGTGGGTCTGTGAAGGAAAGGAGGGGTTTGATTTTATTGAATAAGTTTTGTTCCATCACTGTCATCGCCATTTTAACCTGTTGACTACTGAATTCTTTCAATGCCTTAGGCTTAACACAAGGACCAACTTGTTCGAGTAGACAATGGGTTAAAACTGCAGGTTTGAGATTCAAATGTTTCATATCTCCCACATGAAGAGGATGTTATGAGGCACAATTACATGAGCCTCATCTAAGCATTATTCTTCTCCAACTTCAGTGCAAGGACAAACTTGTTATTTCAGATGTAAATTGTTCTTATCATTTGTGAAGAGCACATGGAAAATAATTTCCTTTTTAAGTACTCTTAATTTGATACATCCATGTCAAAAGTAAATATTGTGAGAGAATAAACCCTTTCAGTTTATGTGGTTGAAATTTTGAAATGATTCTTTAAAATTTGGTCTGACGTCATATGATAAAAACCGAGTGGTCTTTGTTGTATTTCTAAGTGAAATCAGTACAGTCTGATTTACTTACCAATTTGAGCATAAAGATATTGTAGGCATTGTTATGCCTTTTCATTACACCAATCTGCACTCTAGCTTTACAAGAGAGGTGCAAACAGCAAGGATTGCAGAGCTAGAGAGCGCCACTGTTTGAAATTGTCAGAAACGCCAGCTTACCACCCAAAGTCAAGGTTGATTGTGTCAAAAGAGGATGAAGAGGGACTTAGAATGGAGGAATGAATAGAGCCAGTGAGTGAATCAAAGAGGAAAATTCATGAATACGAATGAGACAAGAAAAGAAAAGAAAAAATCACAGGCATTACATATTGACACAAGAAAGCCCAAGGCCTGGTCATAGTTGATATCGTTTCTTCTTTGAAATCATTCCGATCATTTCTTCTTCTCCCCTCCTTGCCATTTTCTGTTTTCATATCTTTCCTCGTATTTGGATGTTTGGGTGTCAAAGTCACAGCACTTTTCTCGATTCTTTGCCCATTTGCCATTCCCCCCTCCCCCCTCACAGTTGCATGCTTTCTCATATTTGGGTAGTTCTCACAATCATTTTGATATTTTTTTACAATTTTCCCCAGCTCTCTCCCTCTTCACCTTCAAATGAGGGCAAATTGTTCAGATCCTTCACAATTACTCTTTCGAGTGCCTTTATTCGTATGATATAAATATATATATATTATTTATTATTGATCACCAATCTAAAATCAAACTCTATTTTGGTGCAAAGTTTGTTTAAGACACTGAAATTTTGAGTGTGTGAACCATTCAGTATCAATTTGAATAAAAGCATACAAGCTTAACCCATTGACTAATGAATTCTCTAATTCCCATTGACTTAATACAGGAACCATTCGGTTCCAGTGGGTTAATGGGTTAATTTGCGGGTAAAGATAATCTAAAACGATGAAATCTGTATGTGTGAACACTCCTGATGTAGAAACTTTAAATGGGATGTGTGGAGTCTTATCATTCTTTGGATTCTAAGCCCATGTATCCCGAATTAAAACCTTCTCTCTACCTTCGGGGGCTGGTATTGTGAAGGCATCATGGAGAGATTATAAAGATATTCGGCTCAAGTCTAAATGCCTTGTGTTGGAGGAATAATCCGTTGCATTTGCATTTTTACATCTTCAGTGCTTGCAGGGAATCCTCCTCTAGGATGTCTGGTTATCTCTCTGGGGATCATGTGTTTCAGTGAGAATGAAGATGCTCATTATTAGAAAATGCTGGCTTTGTTTTGCAGTGGTACTTATGTCCCCCCCCCCCCCCCTCCCCCATATCTAAAAAAAGGACTTGTTTGTAATGAAAGCTCCCAGGCCCCTGTCACCTCTCTCTCCCCTTTCTTTTCTTTCTCTGCTTCCCTCTTCCTCTCCTTCTCACTTCCTCTCCTTCCCTCTTCCTCTCTCTTCTCTTCTCTATCTCTCTCCTCTCATACTTCTTATGTCCCTTTTGGTATTGATGTCCCCCCCCCATGTCTAAAAAGGGGCTTGCTGTTAATGAAAGTTCCCATGCCCCTTTCATCTCTCTCTCCCCTTCCCTCTTCCTCTCTCTTCTCTCCCCCTCTCTCTCATACTGCTTATGTCTCTCCTCTCTCACTGTCTCATCTCTTCTCATCTCTTGCGCTTCTCTTTTTTCTGTCTTCTCTCTATCTGTAGCTTGCCATCTCTCCTTTCTTTCATCTTCCTTACTTCTCTCTTCTCTCTTGCTCTCTCTTTCCCTCTATCACACTCTAAGAAAAATCATTAGGCTGGTTAAAATACATGTATGAACCGACAAACGGTTGGTTTAAAAAAATCTGTGTCTAACATATGGGTTTTTTTAAAACCAACAGTTGGTTCATGTTTGAACCAATCTATTGATTTTTAACCAACTTTTCAGAGAGTGCAGTCTCTCTCTCTCTCTCTCTTTTTCTCCATCACTTTGCCCCTCCTTGAGACTTTTGAGGGATTTTTTCCTCGCATCCCTCCGTGAGCCAGCCGAAAAAACAGGAGGTTGATGCCGAAATAACAGTGGCTTTTCCCATGCTCCCCCTGCCTGAAAAATTGGCCGGCTTTGTACGGATGGTTGGGATGAAGGCAGGATTATTTCAGAGGGATATGCACCGAAAGCCGATCAGGAGAAGAGAAAAAAAATTCTGCACACTTCTACAGACGGCAGTGATCATGTTGCATGTTTAAGCCACATGGCGATCGCGAAATCTTTATTAAACAGAACTTCTCAGGACTCTAGACGCAAGAGGATCTTCGGCAGCTGTTTGCTTATATTTTGCGGATTTGGTTTCTTTTGCTTGGTTTAAGTTAACCAAAGTCGTGCCTTTTCTTTGGTAATGTTCCTATGTGGTGGTTTAGATGTTGCACCGACTAGATTTACTTGGACTGCATTTTGTATATTTCTTGTTGGTTAAGTCTTCAAATATATGAGGGAGAAGGTGGGTAATGTTACAGAAAAATTAATGGTGGCTTGGGAGAGGGGGGGGGGGGTGTCCAGTAGGCACTGAAACTATATAGGGAGAGAGGATTGAGTCACTGTCCATATAGAGTTAATCTCTTCATCATTCCCGTTCTGGCACTCCAAGCTGTCCTGTACTTCTTACCTCTTGCTCCTACTCCTCAAACTGTGTGGCCTTGGAAGTCCCACCATCCACCCCCATCATCAAGGGTGACAGACGGTGCACTAGAGACGCTAAGCACCTTCACGGTCTTGGGTAACCCGGATCGATACCTGTGCTCTCGGCTTCTGCAAACATCCAGCCGTTGCGTCCACCTTCCAAAGAGAGGGTACAGCAAGAGCCAGCACTGCGCTCTTAGGGTCAGAGGTCAACATACCTGTGTCTCATTAGACTTTCAGAGCAGTCATTGTAAAGCTATCGGTGACATAGTCAATATGTAGTCTTTGACTCTAACATCAGGTTGCGGGACTCCCTCTTCAGGCTGTTAGCGATGCTTGGAGCCCTGCATCCTCCGTCTCATAGCTCATTTGCATAGATGCTGTGAAAAGCTGCTTGGGGAAGATGATGGGATCATCGGGGCTTAGCATTTTAGAGTCAGTTACCTCTGGGTTAGACTTAGAAAATTCTGTGGATGATTTTCAGCCGTTGTGGGGAATGAGGGAAATATTCAATTACATATTCCAAGAAAATATGGAATGTGAATGAAAGTATGAAAGTGAATATGTGATTGATAAGATCTGTCTGGTTGTAAGATAAGAACAGTCATGGTAAGATATTCCCACAGCTAAATTCATTTAGGTTACTTACAAATCATATCCTCTCTCAAGGTTATTCATTTCTTGATCTCTTTAATCATCAGCTATT
The DNA here is from genome assembly GCA_029962745.1 of Echinometra lucunter. Lineage (NCBI taxonomy): Eukaryota > Metazoa > Echinodermata > Echinoidea > Camarodonta > Echinometridae > Echinometra > Echinometra lucunter. The sequence continues at coordinate 28,521,069 of CM057157.1, forward strand.
CGGACTTTGATTTCAGAGTAAGCACCTTTCGTAGTCTTTCTGGTGCTCCATCACTCAAATTTCTATCCCTTTTGAAAAAAAAAAAAAAAACATCTTAAAGAGACCTTAAAGAAAAAAATTATATGAACTTTAAAGCAAACATCGGCAGAAAAAGAACACTTCATAATATCAGTATGATCAGATTATATTTATCTCTGTGGAGAGCAAATCATTTTGTCTACAGTTGAATATTGGTGTTAATGCATTCATCATTCTGTCATTAATTATCCTCCAAAGTTTGAAAACAGGTTGGAATTTCTTGGAGTGATGAATAGAAATCAATTTTTGCTGCAAGAGCCCTGTGGGAATGTTTTCCCCTATCAATGAAGTACTTCATTCACTGTTGGTAGCAGTATTTGAAATATGTAGAAATTATTTTTCTTAAAAAAAAAAAGATGTTTTCAAACTTATCCTCGATAACATGGTCAATTAGTTCCTATTTATGTCAAAATACATGTATCTCTTTTTGTTCTTGGGCTGTTCTCTAGACTCCTACACGTAAACAAGATTTGAAATGAGTACATCATTGTCAAAATTAGATCATAACATATTCATCACACCAAATATCTGTTGATCGTCGACGTTCTTAGTCTCCAGATTGATTCAGGCAATCAAAACAGAATTGTTCGGAATTCTCCGTGACCAGTTCATTGATCCCATTTTTCATATTCCGCTCACGCTAGTGATTCACTCGACTTCAACACTGCAAAGTACAACAAACGTATTTACCATGTTAAATAGTCATAGTTCAATATTTTGCCCACGTTTGATCAGGAATCCTTTATTCGCCTGACTGGTTTTGAATCGGCCAAAGATATTGCTCCATATTCCGCCATTGTTACGCCGGGGATTATCTTCGCTCCTCACAATGGGGGCTGCACGGAATCATATTTGTCGAGAAAATCACATGGCAAATATTGCTCTGGGAACTTCAAAGGGGAGAAATAGAGCTCAAAGTTGAATGGTGTGGCTTCTTGGAAAGTACAGCATTTCACCGATATCAGCTGTATATGTATTTCTATATTCAAGATTAAAAGTTGTATATTTCTCACCATTTCATATTAAGTCTCTGAAAAAGGCAGGAAACCATTGTGTTTCAAGTCGAGAAGTTGTATTTTCCATCTCAAATATTTTAGGATATGGCAGGTGTGTAATAATGGTTCATTGTAGTTTAATTGAAATATTACGCAGTGTTAAATGATGACTCCTCCCCCCCCCCCCCACCCCCACCATTCCATGCAATATTCACAATGCTTATGCCATGTTCAGGTGATGCTCATACCATATTTGTTACATATCTCTCCCCCTTCCCCCCCCCCCTTATGCTGAGTTCAGTTACAGTGGCAAGTATTAGTCTAGTTCTTGCAGATGTATAGAGAATATGAAACATTAATAATGACTTAAGATTTGGGGGGGGGGACAAATTTCATCAAAAGTTTGTCCATACCAAATCTGAAAATGATTGTTAAATGATGCAGGAATCACCTTCTCTTTCTTTCTTATATATAGGTAGCCATCAAATGTACCTTTTTTTAACCACTTTCCCAAAGGGATTGATTACATGATATTCATTCTACAATAGATCCCCCAATCAGGGAAAAAAAAATGAAAATAAAATATGCATAGATGTCTAATGTAAAATTTCATCACATTCACCAAAGAGATAATTAAATGATATTCATTCTACAATAGAGCCCCCGAACTGGAAAAAATGAATAAAAAATGAAATATGTATAGCAGTCTAATGTAAATTTTCACCACCTCCCCCAAAGGAGTGATAACATGATAGTTCTCTGTACAATTGATTCCTCTAGCTAAGGCGTTACAGCAAATCTCTGTCATAATTCCGAGCACGGAAAAAGCAATTAAAATCGCAGCCAGTGTTTGTGGAACCCATTCCCTAAAGAGAGCCTACACCTGCGTACATACCGTATACGCAGAAGACAAATCTCAGGACCTTCTTTGTGATATGCTGGGAGATAAAGATTGTCATGCATGACGAAGTGATTACTTGCAAGCTAAAGATCACACACGCCATTTGCTCACAGGCAAATCGTCTGCCACTGCTGCGGCCGCCACAGGACAGGCGAGGGCAGTGTTCATTTAATTCAGCAGAGGGTTTTAACATTCATGAAATGGAAGCTCATCTTGTGAAGTTGTCTTGGGAGTTAAAAGTACTGTTAGCACTGTGGAATAGGATGGAATGATATTTTTCATTCTGTAGAAGAAATTGCCACCTTTCAGTTAGTCAGAAGTGCAGTGTAAGACAGAATATTGAGAGGTTTACATGCAGAAATGTTAAAGGGGATTACCTATAGAACAGGGAATATACAACATAAGTATCAAATAAATACATTATTCAAAGAAAGATTAACTTGTTCAGGATAGAATAATGAAATAGAAATCAACTTATGCAATGATGTAGTTATGATTAAATTATTATTTCTGTGTTCAGTATGTGTACTCTGGCTCATCATAACATTATGAACATGCATGAATAAATAAAGTAAATAATAAATAAATTGATAAATTAATGAAATGAACGAATGAATAAATAAATGAATAAATGAATGAATGAATAAATGAATGAATAAATACATGAATAAATAAATAGATAAATAAATGAATAGATAAATAAGAAATAGATCATAAATAAATAAATAAATAAATAAATAAATTAATTGATTAATTAATTAATTAATAATTGTAATATCGGATATTCGTGCATGCCATGTCTGTCAGAATGGACACTCCTGTCGATAACAAGAGGGATGCAGTGTAATCGTAATCATATACATGTACACATCAATTCAACACAAAATATAGAATATGAAATATATATATTTAACCCGATTTTAACATTATCATGGAAAGTATTTTGCAAATATTATCTAGTGCAAGTGGACAGGAGATATGAGCTGTAAAGTAAAGGTGTGAAAAAAAAACTCCAACAAAATATTGATCTTTGAAAACATACACAGGCTTGACAAAAAATATGAAATTGAAATGTCAGAGTAAATGTTCTGGATGAGTAAGAATCTTAGAGACAGAATGATGCATAGTATGAAGAAAGAAGGATAGATAACACGATGAACAGAAAAGAAGAAGATGATAACTGCAAGAAAGAGTCGATACTCGTAGATCACTTTTTCGCCGACTGCATCATGATAAGGACAAGATGGAGACATTCCACTCTCATGATTTTTTTTTATTGCAATCCTCCACATCATGGGATGACTCTCTCAACACATGAGCTCGCCCAAACATACCGCCTGCGAATGTATTCATCATCGTGCAGAAACATTGCTCCCCAATGACCATATAATCCGCCGTTAATGACCCTGCAGTGACCACTAATGAAAAGAAGGATAGATAACATGAGCAAAAAAAAAAAAAGGAAAAAAAGATGATAACTGCAGGAAAGAGTCGATACTCGTAGATCACTTTTTCACTGACTGCATAATGATAAGGACAAGATGGAGACATCCACTCGCATAGTTTTTTTTTTTTTACTGCAATCCTTCAAATCATGGGATGACTCTCTCAACACATGAGCTCGCCCAAACATACCGCCTGCGAATGTATTCATCATCGTGCAGAAACATTGCTCCCCAATGACCATATAATCCGCCGTTAATGACCCTGCAGTGACCACTAATGAAAAGAAGGATAGATAACATGAGCAAAAAAATAAAAAGGAAAAAAAGATGATAACTGCAAGAAAGAGTCGATACTCGTAGATCACTTTTTCACTGACTGCATAATGATAAGGACAAGATGGAGACATCCACTCGCATAGTTTTTTTTTTTTTTTACTGCAATCCTCCAAATCATGGGATGACTCTCTCAACACATGAGCTTGCCTTTACATACCGCCAACGAATGTATTCATCATCGTGCAGAAACATTGCTCCCCCTATGACCATATAATCCACCGTTAATGACCCTGCAGTGACCACTAATCAAAAGAAGGATAGATAACATGAGCAAAAAAAAAGATGATAACTGCAAGAAAGAGTCGATACTCGTAGATCACTTTTTCGCTGACTGCATAATGATAAGGACAAGATGGAGACATCCACTCGCATAGTTTTTTTTTTTTTTACTGCAATCCTCCAAATCATGGGATGACTCTCTCAACACATGAGCTTGCCTTTACATACCGCCAACGAATGTATTCATCATCGTGCAGAAACATTGCTCCCCCTATGACCATATAATCCACCGTTAATGACCCTGCAGTGACCACTAATCAAAAGAAGGATAGATAACATGAGCAAAAAAATAAAAAGGAAAAAAAGATGATAACTGCAAGAAAGAGTCGATACTCGTAGATCACTTTTTCACTGACTGCATAATGATAAGGACAAGATGGAGACATCCACTCGCATAGTTTTTTTTTTTTTTTACTGCAATCCTCCAAATCATGGGATGACTCTCTCAACACATGAGCTTGCCTTTACATACCGCCAACGAATGTATTCATCATCGTGCAGAAACATTGCTCCCCCTATGACCATATAATCCACCGTTAATGACCCTGCAGTGACCACTAATCAAAAGAAGGATAGATAACATGAGCAAAAAAAAAGATGATAACTGCAAGAAAGAGTCGATACTCGTAGATCACTTTTTCGCTGACTGCATAATGATAAGGACAAGATGGAGACATCCACTCGCATAGTTTTTTTTTTTTTACTGCAATCCTCCAAATCATGGGATGACTCTCTCAACACATGAGCTTGCCTTTACATACCGCCAACGAATGTATTCATCATCGTGCAGAAACATTGCTCCCCCTATGACCATATAATCCACCGTTAATGACCCTGCAGTGACCACTAATCAAAAGAAGGATAGATAACATGAGCAAAAAAAAAGATGATAACTGCAAGAAAGAGTCGATACTCGTAGATCACTTTTTCGCTGACTGCATAATGATAAGGACAAGATGGAGACATCCACTCGCATAGTTTTTTTTTTTTTACTGCAATCCTCCAAATCATGGGATGACTCTCTCAACACATGAGCTTGCCTTAACATACTGCCAACGAATGTATTCATCATCGTGCAGAAACATTGCTCCCCCTATGACCATATAATCCACCGTTAATGACCCTACAGTGACCACTAATGATCACCCACTCACCACTCGGTTATTATTCACTTCAAATATAGCTCCCTCGCTTGTCTGAGAGTAGTGAGATTCAACCAATCAAAAGAGAGGTTGGTGTTTCTTAAAAATCTCAAAAAAAAAAAAAAACAAGATAGAGAAATTATGCTTTGCACTATTTCTACGTAAAACTCATGCACACAATTCATTCTTTGAGTTGATTATTCGGTATCCACCCACTAATTATTCTCTTTCAGTATAGCTCCCTCACTTGCTGTATAGCAGTCAGATATATCTATCCCATACAGGGTTAGTTTTTTTTGGTTTTTTTTACTGAAGAGATGGTGGATTTATAAATTATCATTATTTATAAAGCCATGCATATAATTTACTTTTTGGAGTCGGTTCTTGAGACGTCAAACGTATGATCTAAATAGTGTTTATTCCCCCCCCCCCCCCCCCCCCGCTTCAAGATTGAAAAAGTATAATATGTACTATGCTCTATAGTAAAACCATGTACATAATTCACTTTTTGAGTCAATTCTCCTGGTAATTTCACCCATTTATTTTCTTTAATCTCTCATGGTTCCAGATGGAGATATTATGCTTTGCTCTAGCGTGAATCCATACACATAATTCATTCTCCGAGTCGGTACCTCACCTCAGTCAACAAGTTATATTGCCCCCCCCCCCTTCCAAGTGTCAAGATTGAAAAATTATACTGAATGCTCCATCATGGAGCCATGCACATAATTCATTCTTTGAGGGGTAAGTGCGTGAGCTTGATAGCTGAGACTGATATGTTTAGGAAGTGATGACAACTCAGTCTAGCCTGAAGAGATTTTATGATAATGTCTATTAAAAAAAAAAAAAAATCTGTTCCCCTCAGGTATTTCTTGATTTATGTGTCATGTGTAATACAACGTTAACCCACGCACTTTCTAAAGGCCCCAACCTGAGTTATCTTGGACTTACTATTCAATTGGTTGACAGATTCTATAGAGAGATTTACCAGTATTCTTGTAACTTCAAGTTACTGTTTATTTAACAGAATTTATAGTTGGCGCACATCATTTTTATTTCATTGTTATTTCATAACACACACTTTCCAAAGACCCCACCTCGAGTTATCTTGGACTTGGTATTCAATAGGTAAACAGATTCTTAAAGGAGATTCTTTAGTATTCATGAAACTTCAAGTTACTATATATTTAATCTGCAGTTATATTTAGCATTTTTATTAGCTATTGATATTTATGTTTGATATATTATATTTATATTTCATATTTGATATTCAATTTACAGTTATATTTAATATGCAATTGGCACACGTAACTTCAAGTTATTGTATATTTAATATTTAGTTTACAGTTATATTAAATTTACAGTTGGTACACAGCATTTTGTACTTATCCTCCAAAGGGTAACTTCCAGAAAAGAAATCTCTTTAAAGATATCCTTTTTCAGAAGGAACTCTTTTATCCAAATATTTTGATATCAATGTATCTTCTACCTGATACTTTAAGAGTAGGATGGGTTCATCACCAACTGAATTTTGAAATGAAGCAGGGCCTCTACTTCACTCTTTGCCCTGCTTTTGACCGGGCAGATGCATTTGCGGTTTGACAGTTGGTGTGGAATTAACTGACCACACACCAGACGGCGTCATCGTCCAAGTCCAGATGACTATCGTGCTTGCATAGCCCATCTCAAAGCGGATTATGCCATTGTGCTTAGGATAGGAGGTGTAGATAATGAAACATGGATGTTTTATGCATCAAAACCCCAGCCGAAAGACAGCGGAGAAATTTAACACCTTCTTTGGATGTTAATTGCTTTTTTCCCTTTTCTTCTCCCCACTTCTATCGAGTTTGCCATCTATGGGCCTGATATCAAGAATTGCATTTCCTGGAATTTCACCTGCTCATCAAATTCTTTTGTGTGGAAGGTGTTATCCTGCCAGCTAATTTACACAATTTTTATATTCTCATGATTTTAGATGCTTGGTCATATTTCTATTTTCTATCTTAGATAGATGACAGGGAAAGGTTAGGATGGAGATATTTCTGGGAAAAAATGAGGACATTGTTCTATAAAGTTGATGTAGTTCTTTCCACATATTTTCTCTCTCCCCTTTACTTTTATTCTTTCTTTTACTTTCCCCTCTCTTTCTCCCCTCCCTCCCTCTCTCTCTCCCTCTCTATCTCTCTTTCCTTTACTTCTTTTTTACTCTCTCTCACTCTAAATTTCTTAGATTAAAAATTAATCTAAGTCAATTGTTATTAGGTACAACTCCAAAATTAGATTAAGAAATTATAATCAAGAAGATTGATTTCAAAATCTTAGTAGATTAAGATTTTTAATCAAATTTTGGAGTTATCCATGATTTTTGTCTGAGAAGAGTGTTTTCTTTTACTCTATCTCTCTCCCTCCCTCTCTACCTCTCTCACCATATGTGTTTATCACTCTCTCCTGTTCAACTTTTGTCTTTTCATGGATTTTCATGTTCTTCCTTCTCCAATGTCTGTAGTTCACCGGTACTGTATATCTTCGCCCTTTACTTTCCTTGATTATCTGCAAGTAGTGTCACATTTTGTCTGACTCTAATTGCTTGCGTTTTGTATCTTCCCTCACCTCTTAACCTTGCGACAAAACAAGGCATTTGTATCGCACTTCTCAAGGAGATGTGTTTAGAGCATGAATGAGAGCAGTTGGGAGGGTATTTAGGCGGAGGTGGGAAAGATGTTGATGGCTAAATCAGCCAAGGCCAATTAAACACTTCAAGACAGGACCGAAAGACAGCGTGAGAGACAGTGCAATCAGCAGCCCTCGAGCCCCCTACTCACCGAAAGATCAACACGGGGAAAGAATAGTGCCTTTCAAGCCCAGTTCTTAGGTCCATTTGGACAGGTGTAGTGCTATGTGTCGGTGTTTAACATTCTAAACACGATCAACCCTCGGGTGAAGGGGTGCGCTGGCTGCTCCAGACAAGGCAAATGAAAGGAAGGGGGGCCGTAGGGTGCAAGGTGGCCTTGTATTGTGTCATGAACTGAACATCCATGTTAGACAGAGATAGAGGAATTGATAGCGTGGGAGGTACATCATCCACAGCAGAGAGCCAGAGGGCTGTTAGCTCTGTGTAAAGTCTATTAGTTAACCTGCAACAGAACAGTTTTTTCTGAAGGTCTAATTTAATCAGCTTCCCATCTTCAAATTGGCACCAATTATATTTATTTTCCGCTTCTTCATAGTTTGATGATTTGGAGTATGTAGCATGAACCTCTGCAAATGAAACTGGTAAATTTCCAACAGAAAATTTGCCACTTTGCCACATGAAAATAGTGATTATATATATTTTACACTGAGTCTTTAATTTAGAGAGTTCAATAATTAGTTCGAATCAAAGTGCTAGCTCTCATTTATTATATAGAAGGTACAGGTTTGGGAGAGAGATATGTTCTCTCAAGTGAATATCACTTACATGGTCAAATACAATATAAAAAAAACTTGTATAATGTCCTACGGGATACTAAAGTAAACAATGTTTTAAAAAAGGTTTATCTTAAAGGCATTGGCTAACATTGTTATGATTTTAAAAAAATCTCATTTTGTTACTTAAAAATGGGATAAACATTAGGGTTATAGTGTAAAAATACCAGTGTGAAAGTTTCAGAGCATAATATCCACGGGAAGTATTTTTAAATATTAGAAATGTGAACCAATGTTTGAAAAATATACGAGGGTCGGTTGCATAGACCCAACGTAAGGAGTGGGCATGCGCACATGACTCAACGGACTGCACTGTGTGTATTGACGTATCACGCGGCGGAAGGCAAGTAACGGTATTTTTTAATTCGCGCAACGGTCCTCTTAGTTCAGTGTCTCTCGAGACGAAAGCTAATAAAATCGCGGTTTGCTTCTAACTTACAGCTTTTCCTTCCAAATAATGGTTGGTTTCAGGGTTTTTGAGTATAAATACAAGTACTCATACACATGTTTCATCTTAGTTTGAGAATTTTTTAAATCAGCTGCTCACAAAGTTAGCCAATGCCTTTAAGTTTGTGAATAATACATTTTTAATGTTGTTTTGGAAAATTAATTCATTTCGTATTTCATTCTTTAGGTTACGATTATCTGTATTCCTAATAAGAAGGAAATGAATGGGTCAAGATTAGGTGTGAAGAGATGGAAAAAATACATTATTGACCTTCTTCCCAGACTCGGTCTCATGCCTGCATGTTTGCCAGTGGGATCATGTTTATGAAAGGCTCACCAGTAAATGATTGCCCACCGGTGCGTAACAAAAAGAAAAACAAAAACTGAAATGGGGGGGGGGGGGGGGTTGATGGGGGTCACAGATTTGGATGGAGATGAAAAGCCGTCTAAAATATCGCCCTTGAGGCTACGGGCAGGCTAACAAGATTTAGGCAAGGGTGGGATAAGATTGTTCTGGGAGAATAGCCATGAGGTGTGAAAAATGCAATTTTAGCTAATGGTCCGCTATCAGCCCCTGAGAAAGTGCTTTGACACCCCTAAACAATGCTCCCTCGAGCCTTCTCCCCTTTTCTTGATTCTTCAATTTTTCTCATCTCGTATTGACGGACTGGCTGGTTGTTTCTTTATCCTCCCAACATATGGTTTTCATAATCAACATCATAATAGTCTCTTGAGTGATATCTCTGCCTTTTTATTTAGTTTATTGAGAGAAGTTTTTGGAAAATGTTTATTTGGTGTCCGCACTTGCACCTTTTTCTCTGGGCTTAAAGGTAATAAGCAGTAGTGGGAAAGGTGGCGCTTTGAATATTTAACTACTTTGTTAGATGGAATGAAAATTATTATATGAACTGATGGAGATTGACTAATTTTGAACATAGTTGACTTTTTTTTGAAAAATATTTGTTTAGAAATGAGTAAAATACCAACGGAAGATACATCGAGTTCTCAGCGCAGGCCCGCGTTGAAAATTCACACACGTGTAAACAGTGTGTGCGAACCACTATGCGCCATTGAGCCGAGAGTGTCGGGGTAGGTGGTCCGTAGCGAGGGTATAAGGTAACAGTTGATATACGATCGTTTGAATTGTTTTACTGGAAATCACCGGAAATCGTGAATAGAATACTAGATTATCTCACTCATGCATCTTTTCGTGCAAGCCAAACAATATGAGACTGTATTTGAGCAGTTTCATGCCAACTTTCATTTTGCTACCACTACTGTTCATTACCTTTAAAGTCTACAATCAATATACCTGAAGATAGTTTAGATTCCTTTAATATATCTGAAGGAGATATGTAGTTATGTAATTGAGAAATTTTATTTTGTGTCTCAGGCCCTGTTGGTGTCACCACCTGTTCATTGACCCAATTGTAACAGTCAGCATTCCAAGATATGGCTTAACCTGCAGAAATTTGTTGTATTTTTCTTTTTAGATATATTGTTTCGAACATGATACTGCGCTTGAAATCAAATTTTCCTTGTGCATGAAGGAATTTTATTTAAAAAAACGAAAAAAACACAGTGGTTTATGTTTGCTAGGTGTGCCTCTAATACTCTGAAACTGTGAACTATAATATACTTGTGGTGAAACTTTACACAGTAAAGCAAAAATGTGACAGTTTTGAGAGGAGAAACTTTTTGTGTTTTTGAAGTGAAAGAAAGTTTTTAGAAAGTAAAAACAGATGCAAAATATTTGAATCAGAGCACTTAAAGTTTTGCAAGTTCCTGCTGCATAAAGGCCATCTTCAACAATTCCACAAAGTTTTACTTTTCAGAATGTTTTCTGTTCTGAAAATTTGCACTTTTTACAGAAATTCCCTTTGCAGATATAGAACCAGTGTCATGTAAGTTTTAGTCGACAAATGTGAAATGGGAATCGTTTTTATTTTGAAAACAAAATCTACACTTTCACCAAATGAGCATTTCATGAAAATTGCCTTTAAATTGGTGAAACTGAAGTTTTTATGAATTTTTCATGCCTTATGACCATACTCCAGCACTCCCAAGTGGTTAAACATTGAACAATAATTTTGGCTATGAAAAATGATTTGCACTGAGTAGTTCAGAAGTTCAAGTCAAATTATAGAGTCCCTGTTTCTCTTCTCTCAGCAATTTGGGAAGTAAAAAGGTCTTTTAGGCAGTTTTTTTTTCTCTCACTTTACAAAGGTACATGTACAGCCTTGAACATGAAAACATTTTTTGCCCTTTTTCGGGGGGGGGGGGGGGGGGGGGAGGGGGGGGGGGGTGGTTAAACCCAGGCTAGGTCTTTGGAAGTTTATGGCCATGAATTTTTCACCTCTCTCAGTTTATTGACAAACGTGGAATGATGATTTCTGAACAAGATCGAATATAGGTCTGAGAGAAAAGTTGAAAGGCCAATTTGATCTTCTGTTTAGTCTAACCCTATAGTTTTTGCCTGATAGCACTTCCAAAGAAGTTGGCAAATGTTCAAAACGTCCCTGGATAGAATGGCGGTACATACTACAGCGTACTTGCCTAGAGCTATCCAAAAGCGGAAACAAAAACTCCCAAATGAACCTTTTTGTCAGGTCTTGCTGTTCATGTACATTTTCTAAGCAAATCATAAGGCCTACATTTAGAGTCCAACATTCTTCCTTTTCCTCTCAGCATCCTAGCCCCTAAAGCTGTGGATTTTGTAGACTAGACGATGGTTACATTTTGATGAAATAATTTTTGATACTAAATGAAGTTCTTCCCTGACTGGTACTGGTTTGGAAGTTGAATGACTGAAAATAAGTTGACTGACTTTGCCTTGATGTGTACAAATTGCAAGTTGAACAGGGACATTTCATAGATATTCAAAAATGGTTGTCGGCTCTCATTGAATTTCAGCTACGATTGTTGAGGCTGAAAACACTAGGTATTTTGGTGTATATTTTGTAAAGCAAAGTTAATATCCATGACAGACTTCATGATAAAGAAGAATACTTCACATTAGATCTTTACGCCCACCCAATAAGACACCCGATATCGAAAGAAATAAAAAAGAGCACAATCTTTTGTAAATACAACCTCTAACCCTCCTTTGGCTGTAGTTAAACCTCAAACTTTGTTTAGACAGAGGTCTTTATTCCACTATTTCATATCTCGTTATGCTAAACGTTATGGATGATTTACAACTCATGTCGGAGCATGACTTTGTTTGTTTAGAAAAAGATCATGTATGACTTCATGATGTTTACCTTACCATCACGTCCAGCCTTCTCTCCCCCCAATCCATGAGAAAGTGCGAATTACCTTTAATATTTTTTCAACATATATCTCGTTCTGTGTTATTCCCCCCCCCCCCAAAAAAAAAGCACCAAAAAAAAAACGTGTTTTTCTGTTATGGGCCATTGAAATAGACAATGCACATTTTGTTGTAAACAAGGATGACAAATTGGTGCTGTTGGAGGCATTTTGAGGCATTGTCACAAATCAGAAAGAACTGTCTCAGCCATGGATTCTATGGTATATCAAAGTAATACTGCAATACTGTATCATTATTTATGGTTCTGTGCGTCCAGAGGTCTGATATCATCTTGATGACTTTAAACTCTATCCCTCTTGCTCTTTAATACTAGATTTTTTTTGGGGGGGGGGGGAGGCCAGGGAGGGGGAGGGGAAAGATAGATTTTTAAACTTTGAATGAATAGAAATTGCATGTGCATAAGGCAATTGTTGTCGAGTTTTTTTCTTTTTCTTCCAAGTATAGTAAGGTCGCCGAAAAACGACATTGACGTGCATCACACAGTGCCTGCATAACACTGCGAATGTGAATGCGTGAGGAGCCGTTGGCGTGCAGGGGTCATACCGTTCTGTTGTGTTCTTTTCAGACATTTACACTAACATTCTCAGGGAATAATGAATGAAATATGCAGGCCCCTAAAGCTCCGCCATTTTTTCCAGATCCATTAGAAGGCTGACCTAAGCACCCATCAGTATTCATGATCCAAAATGAATAATTCATTTTGTAAGATGCTTCCAACTGGTATCATTAATTTGTACACGTTATGAAATATAACATGCATCAGCTTACCGCATGTGCAGTTAATGCACAGTTAATGCACAGTAAATGCGCATTAAATCAAAATGTCACAATAAAACTGATGCGCACAAAAGATATGAATAATGCAACGGTGTTATCGATATCATGGCCATAACGGGTGCTTATCGGCCCCTTCAAATGATCCGAAAGAGGCGGGGCCTGATGCCATTCGCATAATGATATCCGCGCTTCTGCTTTTCGTCTAGTAAATTTATTATATGTCTATGAAAATATCACACAATCTGACACACATATCTTTTTGAGAAGGCAAACAATGTGAGATTATACGCTTTCATGCCATTGCTCTTTTTTTGCTGCCAAAACTATACATGTGCTTTTAAAACAAATAACAAAAAAACATTGTGAATGATTAAAAAACAATTGAAAATTTCATTTTGGCTTGGAGGCAGACTAGTGGATGCGATTATTCACCCCCCAAGTTCATGGAAAGTTTGGGTGAAAGGTAATTGGATTCAGTTGAATTCATCTGTCTACGTTTACGTCAATAAAAAAAGATACAGCGAGTGGGAGCCCGGAGGGTTAACTGAGAACACGAGACCTGAGATGTGTGCTTTTTAAGAATAGTTTGGTTTTTTGTTAGTGATAATGATTACAATGATAATGATCATGTTGGTGGTGTTGATAGAGATGATGATGGGAATGATGATGGTGAAGATGATGAGATGATGATGATGATGATGATGATGGTGATGATGATGATGATGATGATGATGATGATGATGATGATGATGATGATGATGATGGTGATGATGATGATAGAGATGATGATGTTGATGATGATGGGGATGATGATGGTAATTGTGCTGATAGATTATGATGACGACGATGATGGTGGTGTTGGTAATGATGATGGTGGTGGCAGTGGTGATGATGATGATGATGATAATGATGGTGATGATGATGATGAGGAGGAGGAGGAGGAGGAGGATAATGATGTGGTGGTAATGATGGTGGTGGTGATTGAAACAGTAATGATGACAGAAGAGAGAATGATAGAGATAATGATATTTGATGGTAATATATGTCATAACAATAGTTTTAGGAAAGATTCAATGGGAGTATAAAATATGGAGGCAGAACGAAGAGTAGATGAAAGATAAGTCAAGGAGAAAGGATAAGATGCTTTCAGGCATTGAGATACAATTTCATGTAACAAATACTTGACATTTCCAGAAAACAGAATTAACTCCAGAAGGGAATGGTAGCAACTTGACTTTTTAGTAAAAAAACTAAAGGTACAATAATTGATTTCTTTACGTTGTCCAAATCTTGAAAGTTATCAGCAGTAGTGTGCATCGCTGAAGAAAACCCCTTTGCAAGGTGGTGCAAGATGCATTTGAGGTGGATTGGGATGTTTTTCACACCAGTCTGCTGTCATTGATTGATTGTCCTAAAAGAGGTCTCTCCTCCCTAATGCGTCTAGCGGCTCATCAGAATCTTGGGCTTATACCCGAGTTCATTTTCAAGGCTCTACATAGGCACTGTTCATGCGTAAACTTAGCCGTGATCCTTGCATTTTTTTGTACGTGCATTAAGTTATATCTTGAGGTGTAGCTCCTCCCTAGTGCATAAAGTGGCACATCAGAATCTTTGGCTTATACCTTAGTTCATCTTCAAGGCTCTCCTTAGGCACTGTTCATTTGTAAACTTAGCCATGATCCTTGCATTTTTGTACGTGCATTAAGTTAAATTTTGAGATTTACATTGTAGCTCCTCCCTAGTGTAGAAAGCAGCACATCAGAATCTTTGGCTTATACTTTAGTTCATCTTCAAGGCTATCCTTAGGCACTGTTCATTCATAAACTTAGCTGTGATCCTTGCTTTTTCGTACTTGTATAAAGTTAAATCTTGAGTTCTAACTCCTCCCTAGTGCATTTATTTGCTCAGTCCATCTTCCAAGGCTCTCCTTAGGCTCTGTTCATTTGTAAACTTAGCCGTGATCCTTGCATTTTCGTACGTGCATGAAGTTGAATCTTGAGGTTTAGTTCCTCCTTAATGCGTCTAGCGGCTCATAAGAATCTTGGGTTTATACCTCAGTTCATCTTCAAGGCTCCCTTGGTATTCATGGGGCACTGTTCATACTTGTATTTAGTGGTGACCTTTGCAACTTTTTTCGTATTTGTGAATAGAAAGCATCTGCAAAATGAGTTGATAGAACATTACTGAGTAATTTAATTACTCAAAAACCAGACATTACATGAAATTTCAGGACATGTCCCAATATTGTGGAAGGCCATTGTGCATGTCTGTTTTCTGTGTACCTAACCAAGTTCATGGTTTTCCCAGGTTTTCACTATTTTCTTTTCACTACCTCAACTCCTAGTGATGAAATGAGAAACATTCTTGATATTGGAATAGGTTCTCAAAGAATGAACTTTTAACTGCAAGTACTCAAATTCAGTTTTAATCATTCATTTCAAAGGAATAAACTCAAATTGTTTGTACCTTCTGCATATTTTTTCTACTACACCCTATAATAATAATAATAGCTACAGTTATATAGCACTTGATATTATTTGTAATTATTATTAACCCAGTCACTGGATTCTGTCACAGTGTCACACAAAGTGCACCATCTTCACTCCCTGGGGAGTGTTCCTTCCAGGCACCATTTTACATCGCACACATACCAATACAACTATATGAACATTTGCATCTTACAGGGTACCCATTGAACTCCTGGGTGGAGAGTGGCAAATGTGGAATAAATGTCCTACGGAATGAGGTTAGTGCTATGGCGGGGTTTGAACCTTCATCCCTGTGACTGAGAGTCAAGGGACTGAACCACTACACCAGGACACCTCTGTACCCTCTGCGGCCAGGATGATGAGAGTTGGCAGCTGTTATCCAATTATCCTCTCTCTCCCTCACACCCTTAAGTTCATTTTCAAGGTAGAGTCATCCCCTTGGGAAGAATCGTCTAGAGTAGGCCTTCTTATGATTATGTGGCTTCTATTGGATTTCATCTTCTTGATACAAAGAGCAGGGCCCCATTTCACAAAAATCAGTGACAACTGCCACATTTCTATGACAAATTTGCTCTCGGCCAATCAGATGCAAGGATTTCAGTAGCTTATTACAGTTATTACGACTTGTTGTTGATAACAAGTTTTATGAAACGGGGCCCAGCTTTTTGATGCATGTCTGAGTCATCGTCCGAAGTCACTCTCACTCCGATTCCCATTTTCTGTCTTTCCTGTAATCTTTCTTCATCTCTTGTATATACATGAAATTTTGAAATTAGATTTGCCTCTCTCTTTTTTTTTTTTTTTGTTGGCCTATTCATAATGTTTGAAGGCAGTTAAACCTGTCAGGTCCTCTTCATCCCAAGTGCATTTACATGTATGTTCAGTGGCATTGAGTGTGAAGCAGCTTTGTGAATTTAATTGGCTCCGATTTGAAGCCATATGAGGAATGATGTTTCATCTCTTGGGTAAATGTGTACTTAGGAAAATGAATTGACTTGCACTTCCACACGATTCGTACCAATTATTCTTCATGCACTCGGCCTACGAGTTCTATCGCCCCATCACATCAGGAGCGCTGCAAATTATTGGTCCTTTCATCATTACCCAAGCTAACTCAAATAGAGTGGTGATAAACTACTGTCTGTCTCGGCTTTCTTATCCCTCTTTCATCAGTAAGAGTCTGAGATTACATCACCGGTCTTCTCCCCGGGTCCCCAGACTCCAGAGAAATCGTGCCATGGCATCATCTCCCAAATTTGATTTCTCCCTTCCGCACCGGTCCCCGACCACGCTCCCTGATGACCATGGCTGTTTGACGCTGACTGGAGGAAAAATGAGGAGCCTCCTCTGTTGTGTTTGCTCACACATGTCTTGTTTCCATCATACTGATTATTTGCTCAGGTTTTCACCCTCCCCCCATCTCGGGAGTAGGATGCGGGATGGATGCGGGTAGATGAGGGAAGGAGGAGGGTTGAGGAAGAGGGTTAGATAATACTGGTGGTGATGGCAGTGGTAGGGATAGTGGTGATGATAATAATGATTGGGAGGAGTAGGAATGAATAGAGGAGGAGAAAGTGGAGAAGGATGATGATGAAGATGATGATGATATGATGATGATGATGATGATGATGATGATGATGATGATGATGATGATGATGATGATGATGATGATGATGATGATGATGGTGATGATGGTGGTGGTGATGATGATGATAATTATTTTGATGATGTATTTATAAAAAGGTAATAGTGTAAATCATAAAGGCAATACTCAATTTCACTATTACATTATTACTATGTTGCATTTGCCCCAACCCCACCCCCATCCTGTCCTATGAAAGGAAAAAAAAATCAAGTGTAATTTAAACCAATCCAGAAATGTTTTCATAATTAGTCTTTGAATGTCTTATGTTTCTTGTTCACTGAATAAGATTAGAGCGTCCTCACTCCACTCCTGGGGAGCATTTCATGAAGTGTCTTGCCAGTGATTTTTACTGACCAATTTGCTCTCAGCCAATCACATGCAAGGATTTCAGTAGCTTATAACAGTTGTCAGTAAAAATCGCTGAAAAGACACTTCATGAAATGGTCCTCTCTTCTAACAAGAGAAGAGATTCCAAGATACATATGTACAACTGTATTTTCCAAAATATAAATTGTTTCTTTCTTTGTAAATGTGAACATCAGTTTAATCAGAATTTGTTCTCTTATTCTTCTTCCTTTCTCTGTCTTCATTCTCAATCCTACAGCTGACAGTCTTCCAGCAGGTTACCCTGAGATCACCACAAACCCTCGTCGCTACATGGTGGTCGAGAACAACCGACCCGCAACCATCTACTGCGGAGCTACAGGCAACCCAGAGCCCGAGATCCTGTGGTTCAAGGAATCCGTCCCCGTCGAAACCAACGACAGGATCTACACCGTGGATTGTAAGTATTGATATGGTAGCTCAAAACGACAAATAGATAGGGAAATATGAGTACATGATACCTCACATAGTACTTACTTATTATTCAGAGATAGGGATATGTCACAGAGATGATTTTTAACCCATGGAATACTGAACCCCTTGATACATCATAACTTGAGCTCAGGTCTATGGCAAATGCATGCTATACCAAACTAGTTAAGGGAACTCATAACAGCCTCAACTCTTTTTCTCTCCAGACACTCCCTTTAATTTGCAAAATTGCCTAGGAAAAAATACGCTGGGCTTCTGGAAAAATTTTTGACCCCCCCCCCTTTTTTTTTTTGCATTGCATCATATGCTTCACTGTGAATTAAAATAAATTTCATTTTGTATTACATGGGTATGTAAGTATGAAAGGTTATCCCCTTTTTGGAAAGAAAAGTGATTGACTTCTTTTGACTGAAGTTCATCCAAAAGAGCAGGTTTGGTGAATCCTGGTGAGCCGAAGAAACATGAGTAAACAGAACAAAAACTGTTGATAGGAATTGCTAGTTGTCTATCCTTAATCTCCAAAGAAACGGGATTAATATCAGTGGCTGTGCATATTTCCAGCCTTCGAAGTATTCCAGAAACTAATGCCTTTCAACAAAGCCTTCACTAACATGCAGTTTGTCTGACAAAATGCCCGTGCAGCCCCCCACTGCAAATATTCGCTTTTATGATGGTACAAGCAGGTTTTGTAGTGATGCAATTAACGCTTAGCCTTCTGTTTGCAAACTGTGCAGCTCCTTTTTAATATACAGGTGATGTGTAAATAAATGTACATGTTCATGTCAAGGATTAATCATTGGAAGTCTTGTGATAAATTTATGTAGTTGTAATAATCTCCTCTTTATATATGTACATGTATATACCTAGTTTATGTCAACGACATAGAAATGCACCACATTTGTAGTAGTAGTATGTGCACTTCCCTTACATGTAAAATTTTAAAATATATTTTCATCTAGAAAATGTAGAAAGGATCAACTGAATTGCCTAACATGTATATTTTATTCAAATGCATGAAATGAAGTATCATGCGGTGAATGGGCAATCAAATAGTTGGGCTTAATAGCAAAAACATACTGCACCCATTTTTGACAAGTAATAATGGATCTACTGGAAGATTAGAATGAAGTTGGTATTAAAAATAGGAGGGACTTTTTGTTTAGATGTGAAGAAGCTAGTCCATTATATTAAAACCAATTTCATTACCTAACTTTTGTTTATAGCTAATCTATTTGTTTTTCCTTCCAGATATATAGCTTTGTGTATATATGTCATTGACCTATCCCCAGACTATACACACTTAAGAAAAGACATGTAAACACACATGTAAATATTTTGTAAATAATGAAATAAAGCTATATAAAGAGTGTATGTGATATTGATACTCATTAACATTAAATATATTATTGTGAAAAGTGTAAGTATAAACTTTTATTAATTTATTTTAGCCTGTATGATAAGGATGTGATAGTCTCATACTTTAATAGCTGTCTTGCATGAGTGATTATGGAAAGGCTTTTTTTTTTTTCTTCTTCTTCAATTGCAAAGTTTAGTTTCCAAGATCTATATAGCCTGCTTTATCTTGATTCTGTTCCGTACTTTTGGTTGAGGCGCATATAAATTGATTTTGCAGCGCTGTGTGGTATTCAGTTTTTAAGGAGAGGCATGCGTTATATTTCTATCCACTGTATATATTCAATAAGTCTTGTTAAGTATTATGATTTGGGTGTATTTATTATGTGTATTTATATATCTTGATTTCTTATATATCCCAGTTATGGTTTATTCCTGTTCAAAATGCTATATTCCAAAAAGGCGGGGGTTGTGAAATTGTAGGACAATTTTTTTCTCCTTCATAGTGATAAAGGCACAGATAGGAACTGAAATACTGTGATACAATTTTACTCTTCTTGAGCAGTATTTCATTTGGATTGAATGTTAAATTTCTCCTTTTTTTTCCTTCTTTGGGAGGTGGAGGCGGGACATTTTCCATTTCAATTTGTTCGAATATCTTTCCCAACTTCACACAAAGAATAACGTTCAATTTTCTTGTTTTATCATCAGATCTGTTGGTTATCCCATAGTATGCATGTGACATTTTAGTATCACATTTAATCAATTCCTATAGTATCTTCTATTCATTACCTTATAACATAGAGATTGAATTATGTCAAATTATGTGTATGGAAAATTTATCCTGTATTTGTACTTGTATATGTAGATATCTTTACTAACAGAAACTTGTTATCTGTTCTTTTATTTACCACCCTACCTGTCCCCTTTTTGTGTTTTATGTCCCCCTGCAACTGTCAATCACATCACATATACCCCTCTGTCTCCCCCGCCCTTCCCCTTTTTAATCGATACCCACAACACAAACGAAACATACATGTAATCTACAACCTCGTACAATTGTGAACATGGCATGTGTGTCTTCAACGTACTGCCACTACCAAACTTCTCGTTCTACTACATGTACTACCACTACTACCACCATGTGGTTCCTACTTCTACTACCTACTACCGTCTCATATTCAGCCTTTCTCCATGACCGTTCTCTACCAGGTAATTGCGGTGTTGGATCGCATCCCCGCTTTCCTAACTATACCCATGTGTATGGTGAGCCTTCATCTCCATCTCTCATCCTCCTCCTCTCATCCTCACCCCCCAGTCTTGGAGCAGGAAGGTCGCGAGTACAGTCCAGTGTGTGTGCGCATCCACCCTGCATCGTGAGGAGATGAGACCTTTCTGCTCTGAGAGCACCATTTATCTTATCATTCCATATTCAAACAAACCATACTCAATCTTGTAATACCATACCCAGCTTTGTAATGCACAAGCAAGATATCAAAGTGTGGCTGTGCCTGGGTGTTATGATTAATACAGTTGTGTTTGTTTGTTTTTTAGTCAGATACTACTTTCTGCCACTAAAGCAGTCACTACCTGTTATCCTGTACAAACCTGTAATCATCGCTAGTATGCCCTATCTATATATATGTACCATACAATTATTGCATCTGGAAAATGTACCTTTCTCTCTCTCCCCCCCCCCCCCCCTCCCCTTTCCTCTCTCTCTCTCTTCCCCTTCCTCTCTCTCTCTCTCCCTCCCCTCTCTCCCTCCCCTCTCTCCCCTCTCTCTCCCTCTCTCTCTCTCTCTCTCTCTCTCTCTCCCTTGTCTTGTTTTGGTTTGTTTACTGTGTTAAATGAATGTGTTTTTTCCCCTCCTCCTACAGCTGACCCTCAGCTCACTGATACTAGTAAGGAAAGTATTCATAAGAAACTTTTATTTTAATTATTATTTTTTTTACAAAATAATACAGAAAAATGTACATTGTACGATGTGATGGATCATAAAAAACGTGTGAACGACGCTACTTCTGTCATTTCTGAAGTGTCCTATCACTGGCAAATTTGCTTTGGCTTGTTGGTGTAAGTGGCATAGGTACATGCATCTTCTGTAACAAGAACAAAGATCTTTAAATGTTTTCTTCGGAAAGCATAAAGCCATCAGCAAAATTTGAACAACACATTTAGCATACACTGTCCTCATTTAGATTGGAAATCCGTGCTCCTTTCAAAGCTTCAAACAAGTCGCTGTGTTGCACTTGCTCTCATGTTTTATCGTATTTCAGTGAGATGTAGAACCAAGTTCCTTGTAATTCTGTAGTCAACATTGATCAGTGTTGCTTCTAGACTCTGTTAAAAGGCTTGTTCAGATATCTAGCGGCAAACCCCCAGCATGTTTTGTCTTCAGCGCCACATGTGATACTGCATGAGAAGGGGAATAATGCATCAGTAATAGCTCATGTTCAAATAAACAAGAGGTTTGCCAAAAGCTGACAAACTTGTGACCTCATATTTTGTACTAACTTTATACAAATTTGACTGGTCCACATCCTTTCCCGCCGGGAGGCTAAAAAAAAGATGTTTCTTGCCTCGGTGGGTTTTTTTTTTTTGGCTGCCTCATAGACCTATATTTACAAAATTTTGCCACGTCATATCTGAACAAGCCTAGTCACATTCAGATGAAATGCTGTGCTACTCTTCATTTCAAATACAGTAATACCAACTCTGCCCTGTTTCTTATTACTGCCTACACTGCATTTTGAAACGCTATTGCAAACATCTTTTGTGGTCAAAAAAACATCCCATATTAGTGTATATTATGAGAGGTTCATTTAGAGTAGTTCTTACAAACAAGACTGGAAAAGGATTTCTTTTTAGACAAAGCTAAAACTTAAATGTACTGCTTTTAACACAGTGACATGGTCATTAAAGTTGTTGAATTTTTAGTAAAACGTCTTGAAAATATAAAAAAAAGAGTAACCTGATGCTTTCAAAAAGAAAATGATCAATGATAGTTACGGTATAAAAGGGAAAAGTCAATATTCTTGTTCATACCATAGTACAAGTAGCATTCATGTCATAAATATCGTAGTGATTTTGGGAGTATTTTCAAAAGAAACTACCTTCTTAATCTTCCTTGCTATCTCAAGTTCATGTAGAATCGGTTTTGAAAAATATGATTTTTGGATTTTAAAAGGCCTCAGAGACCAAGACGTTTTGAATGATGAATCTGGAGCGATCATAGACCTGATGCCATCCATTTGTCCTCTTGGTGAATCTATATTGTAGTTCACTATTTCAGTAGTTTCTTGCATGTAACTATTACCATGCCCAGCAACAAGTGCATCTCATCTGCAATGATGCAACCTTCAATACTGCGAAAATAGAAAGCTTGTTAAAATCAGAGAAGTGGGCATTGATAGATATGCAGGTGCATTCGTTTAATGAAAGTGAACCCAATCGAGTCAAAGCCGTCTTTCCAGAGATGATCCCCTGCGTGCCCTGACTCATTGCTCCCTCGATGATGAAACACAAATATGACAATCTCCCTCCAAGAATGTTAGGCCAGAATTGTCAAACAGGCACCGGCACCCCTTTTGCCACGATATTGCAATCTCTCTTGCCTCCCCTCCCCCGCAAGACGGCACGCTCCAGATACTCGTGTTACGGCACGGATGCGCCGTGGAAGAGAAAAGCGGGCAGCTCGGATTACCCTGATCGTCCATTCATTTCTCGTTAGATCTCTAGTGTCTATTGCGAGGTTGTTCTTTGCTTTGCTATCGAAGAATGCGGTCATGACTTGCTGAAACCTCACTGCATTATGCCTGAAGATTCTCCTCTGAGGTGTTGGCAGTGGCTTGCCATATCGTGATGTGACAGTCTTAATTAAAGTTAGTTGTCGAAGTCAAACCTGTAGCTATGGTTAACATTTCCAAACACAAGAATGATTTGTATGCCCTGATTTATCCCTGAAGCTATATCCCATATGAATTCAATTTGTTGTTCATACATTTTAAAAGCAAGGCTGATGGAGCGATTGATCTTCAATAATCATAGCAGAATTATATGATTATGTAACTGTGCAGTTAGATTGGTTTTAAAGTTTCTGTGTTAAAGAAAAAGTTTTCCTCTCGGCCACTACACGTAATAAGCTACTGAAGATTTTAGGGATTTTTGCTGTTGCTGTTCTTTTTAGGGGCAGTGGGTCATGCCATTGTTTCAATGTTTGATTATTTAAGAAAATTAGTAAATAAATGAAACAACTTTAGGAGAGGGATTTTCTTCAGTGCATCTCTGTTTCATGAATACTCCAGCACTGTTCCACGTCACCCCCAAATCCTTTCTGTGCATGCCAACTTGTATATTTTCATCGGCATGTTTTGAGTGCATGAGTGTGTCCAAAGCTTATGCAACATCTGAAGTGCCTTCTGAATATCTGTGAAATATTTTTAAAGAAAGCATTTCATTGCCTTTTCTTTGTCATGGCTTTAGCCTTACGCAAATACATTCCAAGTATTTTTTTTTTCTACTTCTCACAATCTTTTCTGTTGTAGACTTATTGTCTGCCATCTCAATCATACTGACTAATATTACTTTGTTAAGGATTTGTTTAGGTTTTATTTTTCTCCAAAATTGCTCATTAGCATGAAAAGAAGTCACGAGTCTGTTTAGCATTTGATAGGCAATAGGCTGTTGCACTCTGCTCATAATCTCATTAACAAGGTAGCTCATTTACACGTAGAAAAGGTTTAAAAGACTACATGTATTTCAGCGTATAAAAGTACATTGTGTCTATTATTGATGAATGGTTTATTGCTGTGTGTGCTGAAGTTACTGTGACTTTTATTTGGGTTTGACAGGATAATTGCATGCATATCTGTCAGTATATGCAGTGCTTTAGCATTGAATTTTCCGTTCTTATTTGATTTTCCTTTGTTGATTTCATCTTTATATAATGTATGAATATATCTGAGGATATTTGTTGCAATCATTCTGAAAAAGTTCACCTATCTCTGGTCTGTTAGAAATTTTGGAATTAAATCAAACAATCCATACATTGTTTTCTTCTTTAATTTCCTGAATTTTCTTGGATGATTTTACCTGATTCATTTTTTAAACAGTGACTCTCAGACTGCTACTTTTATGTTGTATAATATGTCAAATGAAAAAAAGGAAGATAATTTTGTTTTGAGAAACTGAATTATGAAAATCAAAGAGAACACAAAACTGAAAACAGAAAATCTCAACAACAACTGACAAAAAATAAAATTGTCACCTGTATGCTCTTATTTGTTTATGTTTTGATTTGTTAGTTTCTTTATTTATTTATATTACAAAGCAACAAGAGGGATTGTGCTCTCTGCAGTACCATGTAAAGAATATTTCTTGCATCTTGGACATACAAACTAATCTCTGTTGATTCGTTTCTCCTCTTTCTTTTGCCCATCACCAGCGGGTCTCCAGTTTGCCAGGGCTCAGTTGTCTGACCAGGGAAGCTACGAGTGCGCTGCCAAGAACACGCTGGGAACACGCTACTCCACCGCCGCCCAAATTTATGTCAAAGGTAAGTTTTGATCACACTATTAGAGGCCTTTTTTTGTTCACATACATGTATGCCGTGATAAACACAACAGAATTTTAAAAGACACAAAGGCTTTTTAAGGTTTTTGGTAGGCCTTCAAAAACTCTTTGAAGATTCCTTTGCTTTTAGCTAGTTAGTAGCAAGATGCAAACAAAACTGTTAAGATGCCATGAATTTCTTTTCTCTTCATGTGAATCATCCATTATCAAATCATCACGTTATGTCTTTTTCAGTTTATTAATCATTTTTGAATGAAATGTTGACATTGATTCTATCTAGAAAAACAAAACCTCCTCATCTGGGGGTGTTTCACAAAGAGGAGAGTTGGACATAAAGTCGCACATAAATTCCTAGTTGCATGCTGTATATCATGCATCACCTCATTGATCAAATCATGCTCAGTGGACACACACTACTGGGAAGTCTATTAATGAGATTACTCGTTAAATACCGGATGCGCATTGGCACTTACACATGACTCTAAGTCCAACTTAACTCTTTGTGAAACGCCCCGCAGATGTTATGTCATCATTTTGTTATTACCCTTTTTCTGTCTATGAACTGGGCCCTCTTGCAAAAAGGCTGCTATTTAATCACACCGAAAAAAGGTGAAAACAGTCTGAAATACGCGATTCTGATTTGTTGAAAATCAAGTTGCTCTTTAAACAAACTTTTATGCAAGAGGGCCATGATGCCACGATGCCATAAACAATATCCACAAATCTGTCTCCTACCATCAGAACGTCAGGTGGAACCTCGCTTCACCATCCCACCCGCCGACCAGGAAGTGGTACCTGGAGGCAGCGTCAACCTGACCTGCGCCGCCTACGGCTCCCCGATGCCCAAGATTCGTTGGATGAAGGCCGGTATGGATCTGGACGACGAGGAGGAACTTCCCATTGGGCGCAGTGTCCTGGAGCTCACCAACATCTATCAGTCGGCAAACTATACTTGCGTGGCAGCCAGCCAGCTGGGGACCATAGACGCCACGGCTAGAGTTACTGTGAGAAGTGAGTTGTGGGAAACTTGTTCATTTTTATCAATCATATCTGAAGTACCAAGAGAACATCATGGTGTCCCTTGCATAGGATGTTAAATAAAGGTCCCATGTAGAAGAGAGTCTTTTTTGCCCAAGGTCCATTGCACATTAAGAACCCAGTGCAAGAATCCAAAGGCTTCTGTTGGCTGAATCATGTGTTTTCATAGTGAATAGTCAGATACAATTACATTCATGTAATCAAATTGTTCTATATCCTCATCTCAGCACGTCCCAACGTGCCCAACCCACCAGTTGTGACGGGCTACACCTCGTCCTCTCTCACTGTGGAGTGGACCACCCTGCCCCAGGACACCATCACCTCCCATGTCCTGGCCTACAAGCGTAGCCAATCCGGCGGCTCCTACACCGAGGTGGAGATTCAATCACCGCAGGACACATCATTCACCATAGAGGATCTTCTGCCGTACACCGAGTACTCAGTACGCCTGATTGCAGTCAACACCATCGGGAGGAGCGACCCGAGCGATGAGGTCTCTGCGATGACAGGAGAAGATGGTAGGTTTCAGGTCTTGTCTTCCATTCTGACGGAAATGTTCGTATTTTACTCAGTATTGCATTGAATGATTTACTTAGTTGACCTCAGTTACATGTTTCTTTAACAAGTACTTTTCCTAAGAACAGGGGGTGTTTCATCAAGTTTTTTGTCAGTGATTTTTATTGACAAATTTGCTCTCAGCCAATCAGATGCAAGGATTTCAGTAGCTTATAACAGTCCTCAGGAAAAAATCACTGACAAGACACTTGATGAAACACTCTCCAGGCCTTTATTTTTTTTCCAGGGAGCAGACTGAGGTGGGAAAACGATGTGCAAGATTTTGGTTTATTTTCCATTTTTTAAGTACTTTAAATTAAGTTGGCTTTCTAAACTACATAATTTTGCTGTAAGTGCTAAAGCAAAATTGATGACATTTAAACCTTTTATTGAATTGAACATCATCTCATGCTAGTCTGCTGATCAAAGTACTGCGATTGATGACAAGTATCATTGGAAACTAGTTCCTTACTTGCCCTTGTCTTTTTTCACACCTGTGTTTCAGTAATCAAACTACATGTATTTAACCTTTCTCCCCTCCTTTGCAGTTCCTGGTTCCCCGCCCATCGAGGTCAGGGCACGCCCTATCAGCGGCAGCACCATCATCGTCCAATGGAGTGCGCCCACCATCCCCAACGGTGTCCTCAAGGGCTACAATGTCTTCTACACCACCAACCCCAACACTGACCTAAACTCCTGGTTCACCGTCCCTGTGGACGCAGGACGCTCCTTGACCACCATCAGTGACTTGGTGACCATGCGGATCTACTCGGTCAGCGTGTCTGCCTTCACAGTCGAGGGAGAGGGACCAGCCTCGCCACCGATCCAGGTTAAGACACAGCAGGGAGGTATGTAGACTAACCTTTGCATCGTTTGTGTGATTGCTGGATAAATTGACTGATGGTAGATAGTGTAGAGTGCACAAACACGTCATGACCCTAATATGAGTTATTTGTTTTGTTGGGTTTTTTTCCACTGTTTTATAACTTTGTATAATATTTTAGAGGACATGTTAGAGGACATGTTAGATAAACTAATACTTATATACCCCAATACTTGTAAGTTATACTGAATACATGTATATTGTGCATCAAATGATTACTCCTTCCTTCCTTGCCTTACCTCCAGTGCCCAGTCAGCCAGAGCAGTTTGAGGGCGTTGCCATATCAGCCTTCCAGATCCGCCTCACGTGGATGATGCGGGACACCGAGCCTCAGATTGTCCGCTACGAGCTCTACTACAACGTCTCCAACTCCGACATGCACAAGACCATCAGCCCCACCACCGACTACGTCCTGGACGACCTACGACCCAACACCCTTTATCACATCCGCCTGGCTGCCCGCTCAGAGACAGGCGAGGGCGCCAGCAGTCCGGTCATCACCGTCCGGACGCAACAATCAGGTGAGGATGGTTGAAAGTCAAGGCAAAGATTTTCCAGTAGAGATTCCCTGTCATCTTGTGTTGTATACAGGGATGCTACTATTTATATGGACTTGGCTTTTGATCAGAACATTGGAAATCCACATATATCCGGTGAAGTTGTTTTCATTTTGCTTCAAATGTATTTTTGAAATAAAAATAACTATAATGAAGGATAATTATTCAATCTCAGGACCTTGAGCTCAATGTGGTAACTTTCCTAATGTTTAAAGTCTATTGGAGATCCAAAATTTGGAGATTTCACCTTCTTGACATTTATAATGAGATCATTGAAGTATGAATTTGGAAAACCACTTCTATCCCCGTTACATTTCTAGCTAGGCAAGGCTATCATGATATCTATGTTTCATCATTCCTATATTCAGCTGATCTCCATTTATCATTTTAAAAAATGAAAATCTACTCTTTTTCAGTTTAGAACAGGGCAAAAATTGAGAAATAATTGATCATACATAGTGGCAAAGTCATGCAGGGGGGAAAAGTAAGCCCCTGTATTGATGTAGTACTTCAATCATCAAGATCATTTTTTGTAAATTGTACGTGAATATCAGATACATCATGGGGTTTTTGATATTATATTTGAACTCTTTTATGAAAGTATGTGATTCGGTAACTTATTACATTTCATTTTAACCTGAATCTCATTCTTTCTCAAGTTTTATCACTGCATGCACGATGCATAAAATCAGTTCCATCTACAAGTAAGATACATAATCTGAAAATGTTGTTATACCATACTGTTATCTCATCTTAACAGAAATGCCCAGTCCCGAAGTACAAACTGAAGTTGTTTGATGTACTGTTATTTATTGTTTTTGTCCATACATGTATGTGTATGATATCAGTGTTTGGTGAAAAATAGATTTCTTTGAAATAAGTTTTATGTTGTGTCCCGTGTTAATGAAATGTGATGTTTAAGTGTTTTTGAAGACAAGAGGCCGAGATTTAACCTAGACTGGACAGAAGAATGGATGCAGGTTTTATGATATGGCCCCATGAACCAGAGATATTGTCTCTTTTAGACTGTATTGTAATACATGTATGTTGACTGGTGATCCTTTCTCGTATCGATACTAACACCATTCCATCACCCCCTGTACCTTCCCAACGTGTCTTTCCACCAGTCCCTGGTGCCCCTCCCCAGGAGGTGAGCGGTACGATGCTAAGCTCCACCAGCATCGAGGTGCGGTGGAGTCCTCCTCCTCTGGAGGACCAGAACGGTGATATCACCGCCTACAAGATCCTCTACCAGAAGATGTCGCTGGTGAGCAACAACAACCCTGAGATGATGGTGCAGGTGGATGCCGACGTGAGGTCGTACGTTCTGGAGGACTTGCGCAAGTACACGCTCTATGATATCAGGGTGGTAGCATGCACAGCCATCGGGGATGGTCCACCCTCCGATTCTTTATCCGTTCGCACCCGGGACGATGGTATGTATGTCTTTCCCTAGGAACAGAACCCCTAGTATACGATCCTACAACCTGATAGATAGCAACATGTACGAGACCCTCAGCCTAAGAATACTGTACGTTCATCCTAAGAATACTTAAGTTTTCTTGCTTGTTGAAAGTGCCTGTTGAATAACTTCCCTTGAAGAGGGTTATGACCAATTTTTGTGTTCCTGTGAGGCCCCGTAAAATTAATTACTTGTTGATCGTCCGCGTTGTTTTTAAATGAGGAGGGATTACCATGTTATTTGATATTTAATATTTTTCCGAAGATGGCTGCCGCATGTACAATACTATGGTACAATTATATTTTACTTGCATCAAACAACCTTGCTGTATGATGACCCTAAAATAAGTTGATTTGCTCTGAAAATAATCTTTACTTTATTTTGTGTAGTTCTCTTCAACAGGATCTATCATTCTTCAAGATTTTCAAAGAAATTTCAATTGAAACCTATCAAACATTAGCTCGAACTTGAAGACATATGGGGAGCTACATTTGGAGCTCAAGCAGATAAAGCATTAATAACCACCACTCCATGGTGTCCATAAATGTTTGTCAAATTTATTTACCTATTTGTTATTAGAATGCTGATTTTTAAAAAATACATCATAGAATTTTAGAAAATCGAAACTATATCACTATGATTCGTGCCCGTCATTAGATATCCCCCAGCAATCATTTGAATGAAGGCCAGTTGGAACTTGCATTCAACTTTGTACACAAAGTTACTGCATTGGTAGGTACGGGGAGTTTGTTTTTTTCATTTGTTTTTCGCGGATACCATCACACTCGGAGCTTGCGATTTATAAGTGATAAAATTCGCCACAACACCGCCGATTTCTTGATATTCAGCGCTTTTTCGGCAACCCTGTTTCTTAGAACTCGGTGCAAGCCCTGGGTGCTTTGGTACTATGGCACTGATTCTGCCATTTTGACGGCAGAATTTGGCTTTTTAGATCAATTTTTTTGAGATGACTAAGGGACTTTCTTGTGGTGAGTGATGATGTCTGCGAGTGTAAGAATGTGATTTGTGTGTGTTGTGGCAACGGAGCTCGCTGGCTCGACGTTCACGAAGATCGTGCTGCGCTAGCTAGCATCTAAAATCAAAATATCAAATATTTTTTAAAAAGGAAGAGGCGGGGACGATCAACAACTAATTAATTCTACAGGGGCTTAAATAAGTGAAAAAAAGTTTGTTTGTCTAAATGAATTTCAGTGTATACATTATAATGTGATGACTTTTGAAGAAGCAAAATACTGTTATTAGCTGGATTCCCCATTGACTTAACGCTAACCTCATTCTACCCACCCCTTAACAGCAACCTGCATGAGTATAGTTGTCGTTCATATTGTTAGATACCATATTATATCATGACGGAACAGGTGAATGTACATGTATTCTGTTAAATTGTAAGTTAGTTCTAACGCGTCTTCTGTTTTTTGCAAACCTAACCTTGATTTACTAGCATAGCTCCAGAGATCTGTCATACATGTATATAGTTCGCATAATGACTTTGTTTTACTTTAACTCCGATGGTGACAAATTACAGTATCGTTCTCTTCGGAGAAATGGTTTTTAAAAAACAGGGGTTATTCAAATACTATTTGTCTCCTTTGATAACAGATCTTTTTGTGCCAAAGTAAATGCAGTGTTAGTAACCCAAGCCAGCAAATAAAAAACAAACCAAACTGCAGGTTTACCCATGGAGTATAATTTGAATTCAGTATAACACACATTTTCCATAGATCCTAGCCCGAGTTGTTTTGGGTCTTGTATTCACTGGATTAAGACAGTTGGGCAACTTTATATTTCATTATGGACTTGTATACAGAATGGGACCATGATTAGTAAGAAAGGAATATTGATCACATTGCCCTCTCTGTTGTTGAATTATGTCTTTATTCAAGATCAAGTTAAAGAGACAGAAGCAAAAAAAAAAGCGAATAAATAACCGGTTGAAGTAGAACTAGTTCTCTTATTTAATGTTTTAACCCATAAAGTATACTTTATAACTGCTAGGATTAAGGCTTATTATTCATTTAGATATTTTTTTTTCTTTCAGAATGCTTTTTGATTAAAGAGACTAGTTTGTTATATGTGTTCTTACGGTATGATTCTGTTGAACCCTGTACAGAATATCCCTCTTTATGGTGGTGTAAGCTCTGCAACCATGTTCTGAATTGTTGTTTTGACATTCCCTAATTCTTAGCTCCTGAGGGCCCACCGAGGAAAGTCAGAGTCCGGGTCTACAATTCGACAACGATTCGTGTCCAGTGGCAAGCTCCGGATCCCGACCTCCAGAATGGTGAGATCCGCGGCTACCGCATCGATTACCAAACTGTGACGGAGGAAGGTGACCCTCTTGGATCACCGCAGGTTGCTTTTATCAACCCACCAGACGTTAGGGTGAGTTCTGTTCCTCCTCCGGCACCTTCCCCTCCTCCTCCTCCTCCTCCTCCTCCTCCTCTCCCTCTCCCTCTCCTCCTTTCCTCCTCCTCCACCTCCTCTTTTTCCTCTTCCTCCTCCTCTTCCTCCACTCTGTATCCTCCCATTTTGTCCATCTCTTTTCCCTTCCCTTCCTTCCTCTCCACTTATGTTCTTCCTGCCTTTTGACCTTCTCTCCAGAGACACTCCCCCTAAACCCCCGTAAACCCCCGTAAACATCTCTCTTATTCCTGGTAAAGAGACGAATAACAAACTCTTGGTGGATATCACTGCCAAAATGATGAAACCATCTCTGAGTTGATAAATTATTCCCACTTCTGTCCTTGCAATTTCTACCAAAACAACAAAAGTAACTCGTGGATGATTATATTGGGGGCGTTATGTCCCTTGTAAAAAAAAGTTAGTTTTGAGCATTCCCTTTCAAGAATCCAAAATGAGGTAAACACAATAGATTAATGATAATGGTCAATCACACCATAGACTGGTGTATACTCTGCAATCATGTTCTGACTTGCTGTTTTGACAATCCCGTAATTCTTAGCTACTGAGGGCCCACCGAGGAATTTTCGCATTTATACATCATATTTTAGCTGTCTGTGTTTAGCTTTACAGTCCCAAGTAAACTAGCTAAATGAGAACTGAATAAACATTGAAATTCTTGTTTGTTCATCAAAGTACTTTGATGATCCAGAGGCAGCGGCATGTTTACACATTTCATTTAAGGTTTTTCCTCAGTGTTAGACATTACTTTACAAAATAGATTCATCTAACCTGTCAAAAGCTACGTCTCTTGAGGAAGGGTTTCTGTGTTTTGTTGTTTGTTGCTATGACAAATTGTGGATTCTCTATATTTGTCCCCTTTTTGTGATTGTGTGTTTTGTAACAGTGTCTTTCTATGCATCCAACCTCCATCCAGAGCCCTTTTCCCACTCCCTTATAAAATCCACTCCTTTCTATTAAAATTCTCTATATTTGGCCAACAGTTGACTGAAAAACATTTCTCCTTTTGATGTGAGCTATGTTGTTCAGTACTTGAGGTATAATGATATCGTGGCTTATTTTGTTCTCGTATAAATCACTGTTTTGTCGATAGGTGTTACAAAATATGTCTTTCTGTCAGGATGTTGTTTATATTAAGTAATTGATTTTCTATCCGTTTCTGACATGCACTCTCTTGTTTTCTGTCCTCTGCTCCCTTCTCTTCCCTCTCTCCCTCTGTGTCTCTTTCTCTTTCTCTTCTTTTCTTACTGGTACTGTATAGTGCAGTTTATGTGCCGGTACTCTTTTATTTCTGTCATTATATCTCTCTTGTTTGTGTTTATCTTTGTCTTTCTCTGACCCTCCCTCTCTCTCTCTCTCTCTATCTCTCTCTCTCTATCTCTCTCTCTATCTCTCTCTCTCTCTCTATCTCTCTATCTCTCTATCTCTCTCTATCTCTCTATCTCTCTCTCTCTCTCTCTCTCTCTCTCTCTTTCTCTCTCTCCCTCCTTTTTCTGTGTGAATTTTCATTCATTTCTTCTCTCTAGACTTAAGTATATTTTTAATTTTCATTACCATTTTTTTTCGTTTCTTATTCCTATATTATTCCTACAACTTGCAAGCATTAAACACCCTCTCTTTGTCCATTTCTTAACTGAATTTGAAATATCTCTGAGATATTCCAGTAGTACTTGAGAGGGCCTTTCAGAGGGGAACCGTATCAATTTGATGTTTCTTTTGAGGGACTTTAATGCATGTTTACATATGGCTCTCATCCAATTATGTTTCTGTGCATCGTTGTTTCTCATTTATTGTCCATGTGGCTGTTTTTCTGTGTTTGTACATCTGTCCTGTCTGAAATGTTCTAATTCTCATGCTTCCTCACTTTTTTTTTTCTGTTCAGCTGTAATCTTTGGCTTCTCTATGATATTTACCTCTTAACATACTGCAGTTTGATTGCATTTGGTTTGGTTTTTTGATGTGAAATCAATGCGCAAACAAACCAAAGTTCACTTTATTACCAACATTCACTTTTATTTACAGAGCATGGGGTATTTCATAGAATTGCTAGAACATGCACATACATGTATGCCACATTGTGTGCATGGTTCATTTTATTTCAACAGTGTACCCGTTTCTCGATCATTGGAATGAAAGAAAATATATAAAATCAACCATGCTATCATGTGAATGCAATGCATTTTTAAAATGACTTTTATGAGTTTCATCTGATGTATTTACTGTATGTTAGGCATTATTTTATCTGATCTAGTATTTTCACCACCTGATCAAGTTTTGATACAGACTACTTTATTAAACATTCTGCACTGTAGCAAGAGAAATATATATCAGCACCACATTTACAAGACAATATTATATGCACACTGATATTTGATACTTTAATTCAAACCTTATCTATGAAAAATCTCATTTTATCTGATTATTATGTACTTTGCACCGTATATGCCTAGAACAGGATTATATTTGGGTCTGCATAATGCAATGTCTAACTTCCAAAATGTTAAGCACAGATATAGTGAATTAACTTCTTTGGACTATATATATATATTTCTGTTTTTATGTGTTTATTTTTCATATAGAGATTTATTCCAGTTGTTATTGTGTATTTATTGGCCTTTTGACTTTAACAAGTGCTAATTGATTAATAACCCCCATCCTTCCCTCTTAACTTTTTTGTTTTCATTTTCCGCATGTAGGATGATACAGAGGATCAGGTAATAGTCTCGCGAGTTCAGACTTCCTTGATTAAAGTTTCCTCGTAGATGAGTAGCTTTTATTACCACCACTATATTAACAGATTAAGTGTCTCTGAAAATAAGAAGAAAAAAAAAAAACACAAAAGAAACAGCTGCTTAGCCCCTCCCCCCTCCCCCAACTTTGCCCCAGCTCTTCTTTGGGTAAGGATGCGCAAAGATGAATGAACAGACATGGACAGATGGTACGACGGAAGCACATGTGGTACAGACAGGAGGTACAACTGACAGACGGTTGGTACATTTGAAATACAGATGGTACAATTGAACTACAGATGGTACAATTGACAGACATATGGTACAACTAACAGATAATGCAACTAATGAATAGATGATACGACTGACAGATAGTTGATACTATTGAAAGACAATTGTGAGATGGATGATGTACTACTAATAGATGGAAGTGACAGATGGTTGGTACAGTTGAAAAACGGTTGGTACAGTTGAAAAACAGATGGTACAACTGACAGACAAATAGTGCAAGTAAATGCTACAACTGACAGATAGTTGGTACTATTGAAAGACAGATGGATGATGTACCTGATGAATAAATGTTACCGCTAATCGATGGAAGATACAACTGACAGCAAGATAGTGCAACTAATGACTAGATAGTACAACTGACAGATAGTTGGTACAAATGAAAGACAGATTGTACAACTGTCAAATGGATGATATACCTGGGGACCATTTCATGAAAATTGTCAGCACTGACAGTTACCATAGTAACAGTCAGTGCTCAGTGCTTCTCAGCCATTCGAAACCAAGGATTTTGTTGAAACTGTCAGTGACTGACAACTTGTCGGTGCTGACAGCTTTCATGAAACGGTTCCCAGATGAATAAATGGTACAACTGACAGATGGTTGGTACATTTGAAAGGCAGATAGTACAACTGACGGACAGATAGTGCAACTAATATGACGGTACAATTAATGGACGGTGTGACATGAGTGCATGGATCATACACTTAGTACAGATATCAGTTGGAGTATGCAATGTACACAGGAACGATACAACTGACAGACAGACACTACAAACCGACAGACGGGGATGGTTCAACTAAAGGACAGACTGTAGATAGACACACAGACAGATAAAGAGGCAGACAGACAAATTGTATAAAAACAGACAGGTAGACAGACAGGTACATGTAGTTGAGGAGGCGTGAATGCCGACATGTAGATGCAGATAGGGGTACAGATAGATGAATGAATTGAAGGTATGTAGGTATACACGAACAGGCGGATATATTGTGACATCTATTAAAAACAAAGTAACAGACATACTGGAGGACAGCCTTCGGACTGCGTGTAGGCTGTTCATTCATCACGGCGCGTAAGAGCGCCATCTTGAGCTTGCCCGGGTAGGTACCCTTTCCTCCTTTGTTGCATTATGTAGCTTTATACCAGTGATAGCAATGTCACGTTGCACAACAGTTCCAGAGTCTTCAATTGCACTGTGGTCCCACTTGTTTTATTTCTGCTTGTTGCAGTATTGTTACCTCACTTTGATTTAGAAAACAAAGACAGAACTTTCAGTTTTATTACTAGTTGTATTTGATTTATGAGTTCACAAATAACATTAAACATAATTTTTGTGAGCACACAAAAAGCAGCTTAAATCAGCCATGCATATGTTTCATGATAAAAAAACAAATTGTTATCTATTTATTAATTGTACTCATTATTCAGCTACGTAAATTCATATATATATCTCAAGATAATTTTGCAAATAGAAAAAAAGCCCAAGCTTGCACTTTTAATGAAAAAATAAATGCATAAATTAATCATTGTTTCATTATCATTGATTTAAAGCAAAATCAGTTTCACATATAATACGCAGATTCCTCACTGCAGGTTTATGCATCTCAAATCATTCCCGTAATTGTAATAATCTGTAAGATTTAACACAATCAGGCAGTTGCAACAGAAACAGAAATCTTGATTCCATTATCTTAAAGAATTACAATAAATTCAACCAAAGTATTAAAGCTGTTGCTTTTTGGTATAAGTGCACTAACACCTAATTCAACAAACCTATTTTTAAGTGATACTAACATTTTGTTTTTTCAAAACTAATACTAATATTTTATCATTTTTTTCATCAATTTGTTTCCTTTAACTCCTGCTTTAGCAGACATTTAGAGAAGTTGAAAGATTAATGCTGTAATCTTCATGAAAAATTGTGTTTACTATATGCAGTTTACTTTTCTCAAAGTTAAGAGGTCAACCAGTGAAATAAAAAATCATTGTTTTATCAATATAAATGTTATATAATGAAAGACATGACGAGAGAATAGATAATTATTTTTCTTTGATTGCTAATCTTTTTTAGATGAAAAATACCTTTCCTTCGGAAAACAAATAAAAATATAAAGGCAATATGTAGAGTTTGAATTTAATAAGCTTTTAATAGCAGTGTGCTTATAAGAAGCACTTGGAAAAAATTTAAGCCCCATTCATTTACTGTAAACATGGAATATTTTGCGGTGTGCAAATTTCCGTGCATTTCACGTGGCACAACACTTTGCAAAAATAAAACCACGCAAAATATGTTGTTTATTTTGCACATGAATACAGTTATCCTAACTGTCCATGAAAATTAAAGATGCCCGATTGTGTTTAACCTGGCTGAGCGCGAAAAATTAATTTTTTGAAAATGTCCGCTTTTACAGTATTCCAAACAGTTTTGTAACCTAAACTGCCATTGAATTTGTAAAGGACGTATAATTCAACATTAGCAGTAAGACACTGTACTTGGCAAGGATGAAGATTTGTTCTTTTTTCTCCCTATTTTCTTCCCCCCCCCCCCTTTTTTTTCATTTTAGAGGCCTTTATTTTGATTCATGCATGTGTATTTAAACACTATTCACACAACTTATTTATTTTTGCATGCATCCAGTGTTGAGACAACATCGCATGAAGCAAAAAAGCATTCATAACCCATGTCTTAACCAAGCTTTTCTCCACCTACACATGCAGTAGTTAAATTTGATATCATCATGTCAGTGAACTAGTCACTAGATATTTTTTTTTGCAAACCTTGGGATATTGCTGTGGGTTTTTCTAAAAGGTGTGTGTGCTGTTCTTTCCCTTTAATCAACAGTGGGCAGTAATTCTTATAGAGAATCGTGAATTTGTAGAATAGCTTGTGACCTTTTTTCCCCTTTTATTGACCATCAGCTCGTAATTCCTTTGGAAAATAATAGATTTGTGTAATTTTTTTAAAAGAGATAAATATATTTATGTAGTGATGGGAGGCAATTTTTTTTTTTTTGTAATATGCTGGAGTTTAGATACCCAATTTCATTTGGCATGCCTTCCCCCATGTTTATTGTTTTAGGTTGGTGGGGGAATAATTAGTGTCTTGATATTCTTCGACAGGCTTCATCTCATATCTGTAAAGGGAATGTGGCTTTGTTTCCACACTTTGTTGGTCAATAAAAAAAAATTTATAAGGGGGGGGGCCTGCAACCATTTCCATTCCCCCCCCCAAAAAAAAAAAAAGAAAGAAAGAAAGAAAGAAATATCTTCAGATACAGTGAGTTCAAGAAATTTTTGGACACCCTGGTACATTGTACCAA
This sequence comes from Echinometra lucunter, assembly GCA_029962745.1. NCBI lineage: Eukaryota > Metazoa > Echinodermata > Echinoidea > Camarodonta > Echinometridae > Echinometra > Echinometra lucunter. The sequence goes on from CM057157.1 coordinate 28,559,419, forward strand.
ACCAGTCTTAGTGTCAAGGGTAATACTGTCTTTGAAGCATCCTTCGTTTGCCTGGACATGTGCAAGTCATTGGCCTTTGGATGTTGGGTATACAACCTTCGGGTTGTGGTGGGTGTATTGCTGGGTGATTATCGAGCATGCCTTTCGGAATTCCACTACAGCTTCTCACCCAAATGCCATTCCACGACATCTGCCTAATGCTAAGGCTGACTGACATCACATGCAAAAGGTCATGCTGCTTTGAAAGAGGCTGATACACTGTACATGTAGCTTGAAAATTGAAAATGCTGATAATCATTTTTCACTAGAAAACTGCTTTGTCAGAACACTGCTGCTTTAAGCGCAAAGGGTACAGCTGGAAAGTGAAAAATGCCCTGCACATTTGCACAATCACTGCACTGCTGGTTGGAACACTTGAGGGTTGACTTGGAGACAACTGCATACACACTTTGGTTGATAGCATACTCTCTGGCTATATTCAATATCTAGGTGGCCGTTCTGAGTGATCTTCTTCCCAAGACCTTCTACTCCATCGAGATTGCAGCGTACAATGTCCGTGGGGACGGCATACGAAGTGCCACAGTGATACAGCAAACGCCTGGAGAAGGTATGGTTTATGTCATCTGTGTGATAGGTTGAAAGAATTACATTAATGCTAACATCTCTCTCTCTCTCTCTCTCTCTCTCTCTTTCTCTCTCATTCTGTCTTCCTCTTTTCCTCTCTGTCTTCCTCTCTCCCTATCTCTATCTCTCTTTTTTTCACTTTCAAATGGTAGGTTTGTTTTTCATTCTAATTTCAGCAAGGATGTAACCAAGAAACTTGGCTAAATTTTAAAAAATTTGAATTATCAAAAATATGATGAGCTGCATGTATATTGATTCATTCTATTCGATATAGGCAGTAAAAAGAACATTTATTTCCTTTCAGTGATTTACATTGAGTTGTGAGAAAAGTGGCAAGGATCTCCGAAAGCACCTATTCTTGGTCGGAACAAAATACATACCCTGTTATATTCTACTATGTGTGAAGTAACGAATGTAATGCGTTGCATATTGATGATCTTCCCGCAGTTCCCACCACGCCAGTCAATTTCCGTGTTGATCGTAACCAGGATGACACCTACACGGCCACCTGGTCTCCCCCGGTGGAGACCCATGGTGATCTGGTGACCTATCGGTTGAGCTACGGCCCGGAGGATGGCCGTCCGCTGTACTTAGACCTCAGGCCGAGCGAGTTCCAGTCATACACTTTTGAAGATCTCAGTAAGTTCTGGTTCTTGCTGTTTTTGCTGTTTTTGACTAAAGAAAACTCAGTGGAAAGCACTTGTGTTGTAATGTACAATATGTGTGTACCCATTTGTTCTAGTGATAGATATATGGTTAGGACCTAAAAACCCATTTCTCATTTTTTTCCTCTGCTCATTGACCAACCATTATGCATTTCCTAAATTGTCAAGCACACATTTATTGCTAAGGTAGAACCTCTTCAAGTTTTGTTTGTTTCACTGAAAATTTCTTCCCATCACTACATGTACCAGAACTCCGAATAACTCTTGAAGTAGATGAAACTGTCTTCAAATTGTTAAAACCAAGTTTTCTAATCATTTTTCTTTCCTTCCTGTAGGGCTGGGTACCAGGTACGAGTTCAAGCTGTCTGCATCCAATGAAGAGGGTCCCAGCATTGAAGCCGTCTTTTACTATACAACACCAGAAGGAAGTAAGTCTCACTTCACTTTATGCTCGCCTTTTTTTAAAAGGATGATAGTAGATAATGATAATAATATGTCTTGTTTACCTAGGGTAGCCTCTTCAGTACTATGTACTGTTCTCCCAGAGGGCCCTGCCAGCATATGATTACAGTACCCAGGCCTTAGCATGGTAACCATGACACTCATTGCATTCAAGGAATAAATCCTGCCAGGTACCCACTCACTACACGTGGGTAAGATGTGGCAGATTAATGTCTTGCCAAAGGACATTAGTAAGGATTTGAATCCCGTACCTTGTAATTCACATTCCGGAGACATGTCCACTAGACCAAAACACCTCAGATTCTTTAAAGCGTACAGGTGTTGTTGTGTCACGCTTCTAAATCTATGAAATACTGGTAGTGAATGATCGTACATGTTTTTTTTTGCAATTTTTTCCAAAATCTGTGTGCCTGTCTTATGTTTGTAATTTCCCTTTCTCTTTTTACTGAAGTCATGATAATTTCTTAACATGGGACATGTAATTGGACCAGATGCTATGGGCACATACGCTTGAAAACCTAGGAGGGGTTTAAACCACCGCATGGTTTGAACGTATTTTGTGAATTGCGGCCCTTGATTTTCCTGTTCCCATTGAGTGTAGATATCGTACTGACCCAAATTCTTTTGATGATCTCTGCAGCTCCCTCCGGCTCCCCAATGAACGTGACGGCGGAGCCTGTCTCCAGTAGTTCCATTCGCGTCTCCTGGGATCCTCCTTTGGAGGAGGAGCGTAATGGCCTGATCATCAAGTACACTGTCCGGTACTACTCCTCTGCTATGCCTACGGAGCTGACCAACCGAACCACGGAGACGGAGATCGTCCTGACCAATCTGAACCCGAATACGGCGTACTCCGTGGAGGTGAGGGCTCATACCAGCGTGGGACCGGGACCCTACAGCACCAAGGATATCGCTACAACACCAAGAGAAGGTGAGGATTGGTTTAGATAATGTGGTTGAGGTTTACAGTTCACCATGTGGTAAGTCCTAAAAAGGAATGTTTAGTCAGAATGACAGTAGAGGGGGAGGAGAAATATAGAGGTGAGATAGAGTAAGAGAGAGTAGAGTATCTTTCTTGAGAATGGGCGAAGTTGTAAGGACTGTAAACCAGATGAGAAGGCGTTGAGGAGAGAAAGCTCTAAACCAGATGTGAAGGCGATGCGAAGAGAAGGCTCAATGTTCCGGTCAGCTTGACTGGCCATCATCAGGAGTTATCTGGCAGTGTTGATCAAAGAGAGATCTTACAAGACATAAATAGTTCAAGTTGATGTGGCATTAATGATAATTTCTTTTCAAAGAGGTTATGTGATGACAGGCGGAATCAGTCATGTGCAATTGCCTTTATCCATAGTATCCAAGAAAGGAAGTCGTTGACCAGGGTCCTGTTTCATTAAACTTGTTATCAGTAACAACTGCCACATTTCTTTGATAAATTTGCTCTCAGCCAATCAGATGCAAGGATTTTAGTAGCTTGTAACAGTTATTGCAACTTGTTATTGATAACAAGTTTTATGCAGTCCCTGATCTTACACTTTTAGTACATATGAATAGGTGGTAATAGAGCAAAGCATGACCACATTGGAATTGAAGATACAAAAGATTCTTTGTAAGTCAACTTTTGTTGAAATAGATATCCACCTCATGGGTGGAAATGCAGGAAAAAATCCAGAAATATTGATCATTAAATACCAATGTAGTATTTATGCTTTTGTCTACGTCCATTTCCAATGTAGCTCCAGCCAGTGCCCCTCTCAACCTGCGCTGTGCGGCTCCTCACGGCAGCCAGCTCGAGGTCGAGTGGGACCATCCCAGTAACATCCAACGATCGGGCCCCGGCTACAACTACCTGGTCTACAGCACCACCAGCGCTGACAACACCGATGTGACCACGTGGGGGCGCCCCGTCTCGGCAGGAGGGTCTACCAGGCAGGAGCTACGGGGTCTGCAGGAGCAGACTACCTACTACATAGCAGTCAAGCTGAACACCCCTGAGGGGAATTCCCCTGTGTCACAGATTATCACATGTTTGACAGGAACATCAGGTGAGGGTGGGGTCTGTCAAGCCTTATTCAGATATCCAATGGTAAACCTTAGCAGCAAACTCCATGATTTATTAATGTTCACATTTGCATGTAAACTGCCCCACTTATTATATTAAAGAAGATGCAGATGAACACATAAACTCCAAATAAACACTAGTTTTGCCAAAAATTGCGCAAACTAACATCATATTTTGCGTCAGCTTTATAAAAATTTGATTGGTCCACACCTTTTTGATAGCAGGAGACAAAAAATATGCCAAGCCATATATGCCACCTCATAAACCATTCACCTACATGTACACAAAAAGAAAACGCACAGGGTTACAGCAGGGGTTTCCTGCAAAGGTTTTTCCCTTCATATGTGAACAAGCCTCTAATGAAATAGAATTTGAATATAAAAGCCTAGTTTAAACAAAAATGATTCAGAAATGACTGTGTATGAACAGCTTTTAAGTCAGGAGAAGGGTGTTTGCATTTTCATGAACTGAATTAAATTATGACATAGATGTTCAATAGGAAAAGGTATATATTTATCCATATCAGTAAATTCCTGTTTTTGAGATTCACTGTTCTTCTATAAAATCAAAAAATCCTTCATTTGAAGGAGCTTTAAAACCTACTTTTAGTGGAATAGTAATTAAAGAAAAAAAAAATCCTATCTTTGATTGTAGTGCATACTGGGTATGTGAAATTATATGTTTGTAGATGTACATGTAGGTAATTTCTATAGATTTGCCAAAATAACAGTCATTGTGTTTGGGTTTTTCAACTCTTAACCTTCATTCCTTTCTCAATCCAATTCTAGCACCATCTGAGCCCAGATTGTTTGATGCTGACGTCGCTGCAGATAACACCATAGATCTGATGTGGTCTGCACCTCGTGATATTCCGGGCAGGCTCAAGGACTATGTGGTAAGTCTAAACTCCCTAGTTTTCCGCGAAACGGAGAACGTAAAAAAAAATTACAGAATGTGGGAAGAAAGCAGGATTTTTCTGAGACCCCAAAAATTGAATTATGAAAAATACAGCGGAAAACATGAAAGACAAGCAAAATCCAATAAAACAAAACTGTGCATATCAGCTCAAAATCTGGATCAAACCTGTTCGCAGTGTTCAGCGTGTATTAACAAAGCTTCAGTTGCGACATGTGGTGTTTATATATTAGGGTAGCTGACATGTTTTCTTTCTCATAGTATTTTTAGTATTGGCTTTCTTTGTCGTATGTTTTGTATATGTCACCGAAGAACACAGAATTTGCATTTTAGAAAACGGAGAACTGGGGACTTAGTTAAGTCCTTGCAACTCCTTTTTATCTTTTGGCTTTGTCTCACAATTGCCCTTAAATAGTTAATATATACCTGCTTGTCCCGGCTAGTTGCACAGCGCCCTCTATCTCCACATTTGTTGGACTTGGGTGCATGTATCACAGCACCATTCTATGGTGTGTGTTTTACGTGTTTCCAGGGCGACATTCTTACCTATCCTTAATTTGTATTTTCTTTTTCTTTTTGATCATTGTAATTATTGTTTGCTACCGTATTCATTATACGATGTATATGTATTCATTACATTATGTTATGTACTTGTATTTATGTAAAGTCACATGGATTGGAAAAGAAGACCTTCGGGTTATAGTTATTAAGTTAATCTTTTTCTTTTCCCGGCATCCATGTGACTCTCCCTATATTCTACTATTGTTTGTATTTGTTCTTTGGGTTGTTGATTCTGCCGAATAAAATAATAATAATAATTAATAATAATAATGAAGAAGAAGAAGAAGAAGAAGAAGAAGAAGAAGAAGAAGAAGAAGAAGAAGAATTAATAATAATAATAATAATAATAATAATAATAATAATAATAATAATAATAATTAATAATAATAAATCCCACTTTCTCTATCAAGATCAAATACCATACAAGTGATGACTTCAGGAGGCAGTACCCCAACTATTTCGACGTGGGTGGACAGATTGAAATCCTGGCTTCGGAGAGCCGTGTCTCCCTGAGTGGCCAGCTCTTCAAACCTAACATGGAGTATGAATTCAACATCACGGCGAGGACTGAGGCCATTAGGGGACCGCCCGCTACTATCCTGGTCAGAACAAAAATACAAGGTATGCACATGTTTTCTGAGAAACCTTGAGGTCAGTTCACAAGACAATATGATAATAATAATAATGTATTACATTTATATAGTTTATTACGTGAATACTTCAATGCGCTTTACAAGTTACTATTATTACCCTTACTTACAACAGTTATACTACTTATTAACACTACTTATATTACTTGTATTACTGAAGAAATTGTTAGATTACAAAGAAAATTAACAACGCAGTGTTATTACTTATAAAGCGCTTTTACAATGAGTGTCATGTATCACAGCGCTTTACAAAATACCAATTAACCAACTTTAAGGAAAACAAAAGGAAAAACAAGTGAATACTGCATAAATACATATCTAACAATTAAATGTTAAAGAGAAATGTCTTCAGGGACCGTTGAAAAACTGCCAGAGATGATGATTCCCGGATACTCTGGGGGAACTGATTTTGTGAACAAATTACTATTATAGTAGAAGATTTGGTAGTTTGAAATTCTTCAGTGGGAAAAAATAGGGAAAACTATTATGATCATTTCTGCCACTAAATATTTTTGTTCTGCATTTGCTTTATTGAAATTTTATCACTTAATTGGGATATCTGCTCGTCTCTCTGTGAGCTTAACCAGTGGAATTGAAATAATGTAGTTCGAGCTGCTGTTCTATTTGTTCTATGATATTCTATGAAAGCCACCAGAAACTGTTTTCTTGGGTGTTTTTTTTTTTCTACATGTAATTTGTGAAATGGCTATGAAATTATAAGGATATGAAGTTATGTGTATAAGGAATCACTGAGATTGTTATAGTCTTAGATTTCCTTTGTATGCTTATTGTAAAATGCTTTTTTTTTTTCTTTGTAGGGGCAGATTTGGGGGTGTTAAACTATTTTTTTGTCATTTTCACCTTTTTTTCCCTTCATTCTAGCCATAGAACATATCCCAATGCCTCCAGTGATAAACAATACTAGGAATGGCCAGACGATCGAGATTGCATTGCCTAGCATTGCACAGAATGCTGCTCTTCTAGAGTGAGTAACTGACTGCCTCGGTCTTTTCAAGGATTTTGTTACCTTTACAATAATAATAATTGCTTGAGGACATGACAACCCTTCTTGGGGGGGGGGGAGGGGATGATTAATTATGTGGGATAGATTCTATTCTAAAGCAGTCGACAAGATATTTTTCCGTTGATGTTTGATCTAATTGAAAATTTGTGGTGCTTGGCTTAATAATGAAAGAAGAAAAGAATTGCAGCTTTACAAGATGATTCTGAGAGTTTGATGCACAAGGTCAGTTTGATAACTACAGTAGGCATTGAATCCTGTAATTTAGATGATACCAATTATAAACTGAAGTGTAGTCATGCACATGTGACATACCAGTCCACATCTAGATGATTTTTAATTACACCTGTACTTCACTACCTTCAATATCTTTAGCATCCATTTTACAAATCTGCTTGATAGTTCTTCCATAAGTTCTCTTTCCTACTTTATAATTTGCAACTGTTTTCCTTTTGCACAGCTACCTGTATGTCATCGTCATCCCGCTGAGCCGAAACAAGAACGGTGAACCTGTGACTCTGACCATCAACCCCAATGACATCAAGACAGAAGACCTTGAGATCCGGTCCCGCAGCCGGAGGAGCACGCACCAGCGAAACCGCAGGGCCACGGGTCAAGACTCTGAGGCATATATCGCAGCCAAGCTGATGGGGGAGCAGATGCCGGAGTCGTTCGTTGTAGGGGACGGCAGTGAGGTGAACGGGTATAGGAATAAACCTCTGAAGGAAGGAGAGTATCATACCCTCTTCATCAGGGCCATCATTCTTAGCGAGAATGGGGTAAGTGCCTGGAAACCATTGATTCAAGCAAACCATTGTTTCAAGCAGACATTTATTTTGTTTTGTATTGATGTCAAAAAGAGAAAATGATGTATATTAATGTACAGATTACTGTCAAAAAAGATATTCTATGTTTCGCATTCTTTTGGAAATAAACTTGAACTTGATTGAAACTTTACTTTCACTTTGCTTTTGTCATCACTCTCCTGCTTCTGCATTCATGTAATTGGTATAAGTTGCCTTTTTTCTCTTGGAATGAAGTTTACTTCATAGGACATAGTCATGTTTAGTAAATTTAGAGTAAGTCCATTCTTGGTGCAGAATATTCATGGTCAACAATAATAATGATAAATGCGACTTGTATAGCACCAGATCCACTCTGTGGAGTGCTCAAGGTGCTTTTTAAGAAACTAGGAATTGAACAGAAATGTTTGTGTCATAGGAGAAATTCTGAAATATGAAATATTCAAAGTCTTGAAGGGCCCGCTTTGGTCAAATTTTCAATTACACAAGTATTTTATCATTCGCCCCATTTTTACCTCGGCAAGCTTAGAAAAAAAAAAAAAAACATAGGACATTCAGGTATAGGTCCTATCAGAAAGTGCTATAAGATTTTAGAGATGATTTTGATAGAGATATCTGTGATTAAATAAAGATATGAATACATAAATACACTCAGAGGTAAAAGTCGAGAGAAGCAGGAAGAGGCACATACTCAAAGGGATTTCTTTTGGTCCATCTCCAAGAGATACAAAAAGGATGATGAAAAATAAGAATCTACTAATTTTCCTATCCATAGACCAAGCTTGAGACTTCGAGTGCATTTGCTGCCCCCGTCAAAGCCGAGCAGCCCGTCGCGGGCCCCACGGTCACCCCCAAATCAGACAACCTCATGATCATCATTGCTGCAGCCGTCGGTGGCGTGGTCGTCCTCCTGCTCGTTTGCCTCATTATCTTCTTTGTGCTCAGGTATGAAAGCATTCAACTTTGATAGGTTGGGAGAAAGGCATTCATCAATGACCTATAATATCTAATATAGACATAGGTATAGGATGGGGGGGGGGGGGCTGTAATTATTGCATACCTGCCGCCAACTGTTCCTAATAAATAGGAATATTTATTCCTATTTGGGGGAAAAGAAAATTGCCATTTTAACCTTTGTGTTCCTATTTCTGTACAAATTTGTCTGTAGTATTGAATAGAAAATTTAGGAATGTTTCTATTTTTGAAAATTTCTGGATAATTTGTTCCTATTTATTGGCTCTCAGGGTTGGCTGGTATGGTATTTTCATCCCTTCAAGGTATACAAATTTAGGATTGAATGATTCTGCAAGATGTCACCAACAGTTTGCTTTATTTCACTTTATGCATTGGTCATAGATTTCCTGTGAATGGCTCTTGCAGAGATGTTAACTGTTCCTTTTTGCAGTATTTTGTACTGTTTTTATCAAAAGTACTGCAGGTTTCATGGAAAATACTTTTTTCCCCTGAAATTGTATTACTACACATGTCTATCGCAGAAAAGGTGAAAATAGGATTTTTCCACCCAAATACTTTTTTTTTTTGCTTCCCTCAAAATATCACAAGGTTTGCATCTCTGGAAATGGCCTATATTTTATGCAGATCCACTGATTTATCCTAACTTCAGTAATTTGTTTGGGTGTTATACTGCTATACTGCTGTTAAGTTTTGGGGGATTTTTTAAAATGCATTTTTAACATTGTTACTTTCATCCCTTCCTTCCCTCCCTCCTCCCTATACCCACCCTGTGAATGCTGCCCTGCCTGGTGAATCCTCCCCTCTCATCTCTAACATCCATAGGAGGTAAATATAGACCACTAACAAAGCTGTGAGAACAGTCTTCCTAAAACTTATATACATTGCATACATGTTCATGCTTGAAATAGTTCAGTATTGCAAGTTTTATATTGCTGGTTCTGATGCAATATACAAATATATATTTTTTTGATAGTTGTTCTGTTAACCAATATGAAATTTATTTCTTTATTTCATATATTCATGGGAATTTTAATTTGAATGTCGACCTAGTGGAGTGACTTTAAATTCATGAGGATTATTGCAAACACTTTGCATCATTTTTAGTTATTAAAACATATTTCTTTCGAGAGCACATAATTTTTGTTGTTTATATTTTATATTGCTTCACTACCTGTAGCTGCCGTACACGTTAATATGCTTGCTTTAGTTGTAATATACGCAACGCATGATACTCCTTATACATTCTGTGTATGTTTCTGTGCCTTCGGCATTTGATTTCAAAGTGGATTTAGCAACTTAAATATCTTCTATTGTAGTAGTAGTAGTAGTAGTAGTAGTAGTAGTAGTAGTAGTAGTAGTAGTAGTAGTAGTAATAATAGTAGTAGTAGTAGTAGTAGTAGTAGTAGTGGTAGTGGTAGTGGTAGTGGTAGTGGTAGTGGTAGTGGTAGTGGTAGTAGTAATGATTGTTACTATTGTTGTTCCTTATTATTTTTATTTTATGCATGTACATGAAATATGGCTTTTAGCAGTAGACTTTCTGATGATAGTAATAACAATGGTAGCTTCTTGTATAGCACTCAGGTCCATCGTGTCGTTACACTAATGGCCCTCCAACTTTATTACCCTGGTCATAGCTTAGCGGCCAAATATGTAGCACTCTAGCATATCGGGTCCCTATTTACACCTGGATGGATGTGGCAAACATGGATCAATCGTATGTTTTATATTTTCAGACGGCGAGATCCCCGGCCCGCGAGTATAAACAAGAGGAAGGAAAACACGGAGAGCAACCTGACAGACCCTGTAGAGATGAGGAGACTCAACTACCAGACTCCTGGTAAGGGTAACCTCATGTTGACCGTGGTGATGATGATGATGATGGTGATAGTGTTGATGTTGCTGCTGATGATGATGATAGTGTTGATGATGGTGATGGTATTGTTGGTGCTGTTGATAGTGATGAAAGTTTTGATGTAGCTGTTGATGATAGTGATAGTGTTGCTGTTGATGATGGTGGTGTTGTTGCTTTTGAGGATGGTAATAGTGTTGTAGTTGCTGTTGATGATGGTGTTAGTGTTGATGTTGATGATGGTGATAATGTTGATGTTGATGATGTTCATCGTCAGCATAATCATTATCACAACTTGTAATCACTCTCTTCATCATTTTCTGTACAAGTGATGAATTCATTTTGACATAATCATTATTATTATCATATTTTGTATGAATAAGTACTGTTTCTGATATTACCTTGATTACCACCGATACCACCTGCACAGTGATGATAAACACTCCTATCCTTTACCGATCTCTCTTGTCCATCAAACAGCAATGATGTCCCACCCTCCCATCCCAGTCTCCCAGTTCCAGGAGCACATAGAGAGGTTAAAGGGTAATGACAGCTTGCTCTTCTCACAGGAATATGAGGTAGGTATTCACAAGCCATGATTTTGTGCATTCTAAAAAAAAAAAAAACAAAGATACTTACAGTCAAACCTGCTTTAGCAACCACCTGTTTAGAAAGACTACCTGTCTATACAGACCACAATTTTTGTTTAAGTCCAATCATTTCCCATGAAAACATTTATTAAAGAAACCTGTACATAAAGACCACCTTCTCATAAAGATCGCTTTTTTTTTCTCCTTTGGGTGGTCTTTATAAACGAGTATCACTGTACATGCCTACCCTATGATTGCTGTAGACTGCAATTAGTGCTCAACGATGCATTTATATGTTTTGACTATTCAGAGGTTAATCATAAATAAGATTATTGGTAACACCATTTATTGGTAAGTCCATAAAAGGACTGACATTTCTTCGAGGTAGTTCTGGTAAGAACTCTTCGGTGGCCCAATGAAAAGATGGTTGTATGGCCTAATGTTTTGAGAAAGATGCTTCGCTCTTTGACAGGAGAACGACATCTTATTCAGAGTTTGCATCTTCCTTGATATTCAAAACAGGTTTGTTACATCTGATGGATGGTCACTTGGAATTCAAGTGGTTTCAGTATGAACAGTGCGAAAAAGAAGCCATGATGAAAACTTTTTCTCATAATGAATTATGCATGATATAAGACTGTGTAAATTTCATGGCACAGTATTCAGTGATTATCACTCATGTTAATACTGTACATGATTACTACACATCTAAAAAATTTTCTAATACCATAATTGTGAAAGCTTGACATACCTAGCAATTTTACTCTTTCCCTCTTGTTTTCTCACAACAGTCCATTGAGCCAGGCCAGCAGTTTACATGGGACCACTCCAACCTGGAGACCAACAAGCCCAAGAACCGTTATGCCAACGTCATCGCCTACGACCACTCCCGCGTCATCCTCTCCCCCATGGAGGGGTTGCCGGGCAGCGACTACATCAACGCCAACTATTGCGATGGCTACCGCAAGCAGAACGCTTACATTGCCACCCAGGGGCCGCTCCTGGAGACCATGGCAGACTTCTGGAGGATGGTGTGGGAGCAGAGGACCAACACCATCGTCATGATGACCAAGCTGGAGGAGAGGAATAGGGTAGGTGTCTCCGACAGCCATTCATTAATCTCTGTATGTAGATCCCCAGTGAGTTTCAAGTGTGAAATATTCTCCTCTGGGTGAGTGATTCATCTTTGATAATGAGCTCAGAAGGAAGAAAGGGGGTATCATCAGCGTTGCAGCTCAGGACCAGTGCACAGATTACAAGACAGATAGCATTGTCAGTGTTCTACCTCTTTTTGTACATGTGCTAATGATGTCATTATAAAGAAACTTTTTTCTGATGTGTTTAACATTTCACTTAAGAGACTTTTTTTTCACTTCTTGATGGAAAGCATTATCTAGTGGAATATAACTCTCAGTAGATAAACAATTTTCAAAGTATGAATGGTGAGGGCAGTCACTTCCTAGAATTCATTTATGACTTCATTTAAATGAAGATCGATTCTTACATTCATTTTCCTTATTTCTTTTCAGGTGAAATGTGACCAATATTGGCCAAGCAGAGACCAAGAGAAGTATGGTTTTATACAAGTCACCCTATTAGATACTACAGAGCTAGCTACCTATACCGTCAGATCATTTGCCTTGGTTAACCTCAAGGTAAGGTTATTGGACCACCTCTAATTTTT